>OX463758.1:22882357-23203091 GCA_949824845.1 Rhingia rostrata
ATGTTGAAAAATTCAGAAAGTGTTTTTTTCTACTATTTTTAATATGCTCTTCAATTGTGCATACCAACAAAAATTTTTAAAAAACATCGATTTTTTGAGTCAAAAAAAGTATAAGGGGTACCCCTTGTCATTTTTTCGACTCAAAAAACCGACATTTTTTAAAAAAATTTTTGGTATGCAGAATTGTAGAGCATATTAAAAATAGAAAATAAAAGCTATTTCTGAATTTTTATAAATTGTTTATAGGTGTTTTAGGTACATTTTAAAGAAATGTTTGATTTTAGCGTTTCATGACGTCATATTGAGACTAATTCATGCTCCGATTTTAATGATATACCCCCTATATTGAAGCTAAAGATATCTAGTTATGTAACAAACTATAAAATGTACAAATTACAGGGCATTTATGGCAGTTTGATGACATGAACTGCAAAAATCAAACATTTACCCGTTTTTTTCTCCTAAAACACCTAAAAATATGTTGAAAAATTCAGAAAGTGTTTTTTTCTACTATTATTAATATGCTCTTCAATTGTGCATACCAAAAAAATTTTTTAAAAAACATCGATTTTTTGAGTCAAAAAAAGTATAAGGGGTACCCCTTGTCATTTTTTCGACTCAAAAAACCGACATTTTTTAAAAAAATTTTTTGGTATGCAGAATTGTAGAGCATATTAAAAATAGAAAATAAAAGCTATTTCTGAATTTTTATAAATTGTTTATAGGTGTTTTAGGTACATTTTAAAGAAATGTTTGATTTTAGCGTTTCATGACGTCATATTAAGACTAATTCATGCTCCGATTTTAATGATATACCCCCTATATTGAAGCTAAAGATATCTAGTTATGTAACAAACTATAAAATGTACAAATTACAGGGCATTTATGGCAGTTTGATGACATGAACTGCAAAAATCAAACACTTACCCATTTTTTTCTATTAAACACCTAAAAAATATGTTTAAAAATTCAGAAAGTGTTTTTTTCTACTATTTTTAATATGCTCTTCAATTGTGCATACCAAAAAAATTTTTTAAAAAACATCGATTTTTTGAGTCAAAAAAAGTATAAGGGGTACCCCTTGTCATTTTTTTGACTCAAAAAACCGACATTTTTTAAAAAATTTTTTTGGTATGCAGAATTGTAGAGCATATTAAAAATAGAAAATAAAAGCTATTTCTGAATTTTTATAATTTTTTTATAGGTGTTTTAGGTACATTTTAAAGATATGTTTGATTTTAGCGTTTCATGACGTCATATTGAGACTAATTCATGCTCCGATTTTAATGATATACCCCCTATATTGAAGCTAAAGATATCTAGTTATGTAACAAACTATAAAATGTACAAATTACAGGGCATTTATGGCAGTTTGATGACATGAACTGCAAAAATCAAACATTTACCCGTTTTTTTCTCCTAAAACACCTAAAAAATATGTTGAAAAATTCAGAAAGTGTTTTTTTCTACTATTTTTAATATGCTCTTCAATTGTGCATACCAAAAAAAATTTTTAAAAAACATCGATTTTTTGAGTCAAAAAAAGTATAAGGGGTACCCCTTGTCATTTTTTTGACTCAAAAAACCGACATTTTTTAAAATTTTTTTTTGGTATGCAGAATTGTAGAGCATATTAAAAATAGAAAATAAAAGCTATTTCTGAATTTTTATAATTTTTTTATAGGTGTTTTAGGTACATTTTAAAGATATGTTTGATTTTAGCGTTTCATGACGTCATATTGAGACTAATTCATGCTCCGATTTTAATGATATACCCCCTATATTGAAGCTAAAGATATCTAGTTATGTAACAAACTATAAAATGTACAAATTACAGGGCATTTATGGCAGTTTGATGACATGAACTGCAAAAATCAAACATTTACCCGTTTTTTCTCCTAAAACACCTAAAAAATATGTTGAAAAATTCAGAAAGTGTTTTTTTCTACTATTTTTATTATGCTCTTCAATTGTGCATACCAAAAAAAATTTTTAAAAAACATCGATTTTTTTAGTCAAAAAAAGTATAAGGGGTACGTACCCCTTGTCATTTTTTCGACTCAAAAAACCGACATTTTTTAAAAAAATTTTTTGGTATGCAGAATTGTAGAGCATATTAAAAATAGAAAATAAAAGCTATTTCTGAATTTTTATAAATTGTTTATAGGTGTTTTAGGTACATTTTAAAGAAATGTTTGATTTTAGCGTTTCATGACGTCATATTGAGACTAATTCATGCTCCGATTTTAATGATATACCCCCTATATTGAAGCTAAAGATATCTAGTTATGTAACAAACTATAAAATGTACAAATTACAGGGCATTTATGGCAGTTTGATGACATGAACTGCAAAAATCAAACATTTACCCGTTTTTTTCTCCTAAAACACCTAAAAAATATGTTGAAAAATTCAGAAAGTGTTTTTTTCTACTATTTTTAATATGCTCTTCAATTGTGCATACCAAAAAAAATTTTTAAAAAACATCGATTTTTTGAGTCAAAAAAAGTATAAGGGGTACCCCTTGTCATTTTTTCGACTCAAAAAACCGACATTTTTTAAAAAAATTTTTTGGTATGCAGAATTGTAGAGCATATTAAAAATAGAAAATAAAAGCTATTTCTGAATTTTTATAATTTTTTTATAAGTGTTTTAGGTACATTTTAAAGATATGTTTGATTTTAGCGTTTCATGACGTCATATTGAGACTAATTCATGCTCCGATTTTAATGATATACCCCCTATATTGAAGCTAAAGATATCTAGTTATGTAACAAACTATAAAATGTACAAATTACAGGGCATTTATGGCAGTTTGATGACATGAACTGCAAAAATCAAACATTTACCCGTTTTTTTCTCCTAAAACACCTAAAAAATATGTTGAAAAATTCAGAAAGTGTTTTTTTCTACTATTTTTAATATGCTCTTCAATTGTGCATACCAAAAAAAATTTTTAAAAAACATCGATTTTTTGAGTCAAAAAAAGTATAAGGGGTACCCCTTGTAATTTTTTCGACTCAAAAAACCGACATTTTTTAAAAAAATTTTTTGGTATGCAGAATTGTAGAGCATATTAAAAATAGAAAATAAAAGCTATTTCTGAATTTTTATAAATTGTTTATAGGTGTTTTAGGTACATTTTAAAGAAATGTTTGATTTTAGCGTTTCATGACGTCATATTGAGACTAATTCATGCTCCGATTTTAATGATATACCCCCTATATTGAAGCTAAAGATATCTAGTTATGTAACAAACTATAAAATGTACAAATTACAGGGCATTTATGGCAGTTTGATGACATGAACTGCAAAAATCAAACATTTACCCGTTTTTTTCTCCTAAAACACCTAAAAAATATGTTGAAAAATTCAGAAAGTGTTTTTTTCTACTATTATTAATATGCTCTTCAATTGTGCATACCAAAAAAAATTTTTAAAAAACATCGATTTTTTGAGTCAAAAAAAGTATAAGGGGTACCCCTTGTCATTTTTTCGACTCAAAAAACCGACATTTTTTAAAAAAAATGTTTGGTATGCAGAATTGTAGAGCATATTAAAAATAGAAAATAAAAGCTATTTCTGAATTTTTATAAATTGTTTATAGGTGTTTTAGGTACATTTTAAAGAAATGTTTGATTTTAGCGTTTCATGACGTCATATTAAGACTAATTCATGCTCCGATTTTAATGATATACCCCCTATATTGAAGCTAAAGATATCTAGTTATGTAACAAACTATAAAATGTACAAATTACAGGGCATTTATGGCAGTTTGATGACATGAACTGCAAAAATCAAACACTTACCCATTTTTTTCTATTAAACACCTAAAAAATATGTTTAAAAATTCAGAAAGTGTTTTTTTCTACTATTTTTAATATGCTCTTCAATTGTGCATACCAAAAAAAATTTTTAAAAAACATCGATTTTTTGAGTCAAAAAAAGTATAAGGGGTACCCCTTGTCATTTTTTTGACTCAAAAAACCGACATTTTTTAAAAAAATTTTTTGGTATGCAGAATTGTAGAGCATATTAAAAATAGAAAATAAAAGCTATTTCTGAATTTTTATAAATTGTTTATAGGTGTTTTAGGTACATTTTAAAGAAATGTTTGATTTTAGCGTTTCATGACGTCATATTGAGACTAATTCATGCTCCGATTTTAATGATATACCCCCTATATTGAAGCTAAAGATATCTAGTTATGTAACAAACTATAAAATGTACAAATTACAGGGCATTTATGGCAGTTTGATGACATGAACTGCAAAAATCAAACATTTACCCGTTTTTTTTCTCCTAAAACACCTAAAAAATATGTTGAAAAATTCAGAAAGTGTTTTTTTCTACTATTTTTAATATGCTCTTCAATTGTGCATACCAAAAAAAATTTTTAAAAAACATCGATTTTTTGAGTCAAAAAAAGTATAAGGGGTACCCCTTGTCATTTTTTCGACTCAAAAAACCGACATTTTTTAAAAAAAATTTTTGGTATGCAGAATTGTAGAGCATATTAAAAATAGAAAATAAAAGCTATTTCTGAATTTTTATAATTTTTTTATAGGTGTTTTAGGTACATTTTAAAGAAATGTTTGATTTTAGCGTTTCATGACGTCATATTGAGACTAATTCATGCTCCGATTTTAATGATATACCCCCTATATTGAAGCTAAAGATATCTAGTTATGTAACAAACTATAAAATGTACAAATTACAGGGCATTTATGGCAGTTTGATGACATGAACTGCAAAAATCAAACACTTACCCATTTTTTTCTATTAAACACCTAAAAAATATGTTTAAAAATTCAGAAAGTGTTTTTTTCTACTATTTTTAATATGCTCTTCAATTGTGCATACCAAAAAAATTTTTTAAAAAACATCGATTTTTTGAGTCAAAAAAAGTATAAGGGGTACCCCTTGTCATTTTTTCGACTCAAAAAACCGACATTTTTAAAAAAAAATGTTGGTATGCAGAATTGTAGAGCATATTAAAAATAGAAAATAAAAGCTATTTCTGAATTTTTATAAAATTTTTATATGTGTTTTAGGTACATTTTAAAGATATGTTTGATTTTAGCGTTTCATGACGTCATATTGAGACTAATTCATGCTCCGATTTTAATGATATACCCCCTATATTGAAGCTAAAGATATCTAGTTATGTAACAAACTATAAAATGTACAAATTACAGGGCATTTATGGCAGTTTGATGACATGAACTGCAAAAATCAAACATTTACCCGTTTTTTTCTCCTAAAACACCTAAAAAATATGTTTAAAAATTCAGAAAGTGTTTTTTTCTACTATTTTTAATATGCTCTTCAATTGTGCATACCAAAAAAATTTTTTAAAAAACATCGATTTTTTGAGTCAAAAAAAGTATAAGGGGTACCCCTTGTCATTTTTTCGACTCAAAAAACCGACATTTTTAAAAAAAAAATTTTGGTATGCAGAATTGTAGAGCATATTAAAAATAGAAAATAAAAGCTATTTCTGAATTTTTATAAAATTTTTATATGTGTTTTAGGTACATTTTAAAGATATGTTTGATTTTAGCGTTTCATGACGTCATATTGAGACTAATTCATGCTCCGATTTTAATGATATACCCCCTATATTGAAGCTAAAGATATCTAGTTATGTAACAAACTATAAAATGTACAAATTACAGGGCATTTATGGCAGTTTGATGACATGAACTGCAAAAATCAAACATTTACCCGTTTTTTTCTCCTAAAACACCTAAAAAATATGTTGAAAAATTCAGAAAGTGTTTTTTTCTACTATTTTTAATATGCTCTTCAATTGTGCATACCAAAAAAAATTTTTAAAAAACATCGATTTTTTGAGTCAAAAAAAGTATAAGGGGTACCCCTTGTCATTTTTTTGACTCAAAAAACCGACATTTTTTAAAAAAATTTTTTGGTATGCAGAATTGTAGAGCATATTAAAAATAGAAAATAAAAGCTATTTCTGAATTTTTATAAATTGTTTATAGGTGTTTTAGGTACATTTTAAAGAAATGTTTGATTTTAGCGTTTCATGACGTCATATTGAGACTAATTCATGCTCCGATTTTAATGATATACCCCCTATATTGAAGCTAAAGATATCTAGTTATGTAACAAACTATAAAATGTACAAATTACAGGGCATTTATGGCAGTTTGATGACATGAACTGCAAAAATCAAACATTTACCCGTTTTTTTCTCCTAAAACACCTAAAAAATATGTTGAAAAATTCAGAAAGTGTTTTTTTCTACTATTTTTAATATGCTCTTCAATTGTGCATACCAAAAAAATTTTTTAAAAAACATCGATTTTTTGAGTCAAAAAAAGTATAAGGGGTACCCCTTGTCATTTTTTCGACTCAAAAAACCGACATTTTTTAAAAAAAATTTTTGGTATGCAGAATTGTAGAGCATATTAAAAATAGAAAATAAAAGCTATTTCTGAATTTTTATAATTTTTTTATAGGTGTTTTAGGTACATTTTAAAGAAATGTTTGATTTTAGCGTTTCATGACGTCATATTGAGACTAATTCATGCTCCGATTTTAATGATATACCCCCTATATTGAAGCTAAAGATATCTAGTTATGTAACAAACTATAAAATGTACAAATTACAGGGCATTTATGGCAGTTTGATGACATGAACTGCAAAAATCAAACATTTACCCGTTTTTTTCTCCTAAAACACCTAAAAAATATGTTGAAAAATTCAGAAAGTGTTTTTTTCTACTATTTTTAATATGCTCTTCAATTGTGCATACCAAAAAAATTTTTTAAAAAACATCGATTTTTTGAGTCAAAAAAAGTATAAGGGGTACCCCTTGTCATTTTTTCGACTCAAAAAACCGACATTTTTTAAAAAAATTTTTTGGTATGCAGAATTGTAGAGCATATTAAAAATAGAAAATAAAAGCTATTTCTGAATTTTTATAATTTTTTTATAGGTGTTTTAGGTACATTTTAAAGATATGTTTGATTTTAGCGTTTCATGACGTCATATTGAGACTAATTCATGCTCCGATTTTAATGATATACCCCCTATATTGAAGCTAAAGATATCTAGTTATGTAACAAACTATAAAATGTACAAATTACAGGGCATTTATGGCAGTTTGATGACATGAACTGCAAAAATCAAACACTTACCCATTTTTTTCTATTAAACACCTAAAAAATATGTTTAAAAATTCAGAAAGTGTTTTTTTCTACTATTTTTAATATGCTCTTCAATTGTGCATACCAAAAAAATTTTTTAAAAAACATCGATTTTTTGAGTCAAAAAAAGTATAAGGGGTACCCCTTGTCATTTTTTCGACTCAAAAAACCGACATTTTTAAAAAAAAAATTTTGGTATGCAGAATTGTAGAGCATATTAAAAATAGAAAATAAAAGCTATTTCTGAATTTTTATAAAATTTTTATATGTGTTTTAGGTACATTTTAAAGAAATGTTTGATTTTAGCGTTTCATGACGTCATATTGAGACTAATTCATGCTCCGATTTTAATGATATACCCCCTATATTGAAGCTAAAGATATCTAGTTATGTAACAAACTATAAAATGTACAAATTACAGGGCATTTATGGCAGTTTGATGACATGAACTGCAAAAATCAAACACTTACCCATTTTTTTCTATTAAACACCTAAAAAATATGTTTAAAAATTCAGAAAGTGTTTTTTTCTACTATTTTTAATATGCTCTTCAATTGTGCATACCAAAAAAAGTTGTTAAAAAACATCGATTTTTTGAGTCAAAAAAAGTATAAGGGGTACCCCTTGTCATTTTTTCGACTCAAAAAACCGACATTTTTTTAAATTTTTTTTTGGTATGCAGAATTGTAGAGCATATAAAAAATAGAAAATAAATGCTATTTTTGAATTTTTATAATTTTTTTATAGGTGTTTTAGGTACATTTTAAAGATATGTTTGATTTTAGCGTTTCATGACGTCATATTGAGACTAATTCATGCTCCGATTTTAATGATATACCCCCTATATTGAAGCTAAAGATATCTAGTTATGTAACAAACTATAAAATGTACAAATTACAGGGCATTTATGGCAGTTTGATGACATGAACTGCAAAAATCAAACACTTACCCATTTTTTTCTATTAAACACCTAAAAAATATGTTTAAAAATTCAGAAAGTGTTTTTTTCTACTATTTTTAATATGCTCTTCAATTGTGCATACCAAAAAAAATTTTTAAAAAACATCGATTTTTTGAGTCAAAAAAAGTATAAGGGGTACCCCTTGTCATTTTTTTGACTCAAAAAACCGACATTTTTTAAAATTTTTTTTTGGTATGCAGAATTGTTTCATGACGTCATATTGAGACTAATTCATGCTCCGATTTTAATGATATACCCCCTATATTGAAGCTAAAGATATCTAGTTATGTAACAAACTATAAAATGTACAAATTACAGGGCATTTATGGCAGTTTGATGACATGAACTGCAAAAATCAAACACTTACCCATTTTTTTCTATTAAACACCTAAAAAATATGTTTAAAAATTCAGAAAGTGTTTTTTTCTACTATTTTTAATATGCTCTTCAATTGTGCATACCAAAAAAAGTTGTTAAAAAACATCGATTTTTTGAGTCAAAAAAAGTATAAGGGGTACCCCTTGTCATTTTTTCGACTCAAAAAACCGACATTTTTTTAAATTTTTTTTTGGTATGCAGAATTGTAGAGCATATAAAAAATAGAAAATAAATGCTATTTTTGAATTTTTATAATTTTTTTATAGGTGTTTTAGGTACATTTTAAAGATATGTTTGATTTTAGCGTTTCATGACGTCATATTGAGACTAATTCATGCTCCGATTTTAATGATATACCCCCTATATTGAAGCTAAAGATATCTAGTTATGTAACAAACTATAAAATGTACAAATTACAGGGCATTTATGGCAGTTTGATGACATGAACTGCAAAAATCAAACACTTACCCATTTTTTTCTATTAAACACCTAAAAAATATGTTTAAAAATTCAGAAAGTGTTTTTTTCTACTATTTTTAATATGCTCTTCAATTGTGCATACCAAAAAAATTTTTTAAAAAACATCGATTTTTTGAGTCAAAAAAAGTATAAGGGGTGTACCCCTTGTCATTTTTTCGACTCAAAAAACCGACATTTTTTAAAAAAAATTTTTGGTATGCACAATTGTAGAGCATATTAAAAATAGAAAATAAAAGCTATTTCTGAATTTTTATAAATTTTTTATAGGTGTTTTAGGTACATTTTAAAGAAATGTTTGATTTTAGCGTTTCATGACGTCATATTGAGACTAATTCATGCTCCGATTTTAATGATATACCCCCTATATTGAAGCTAAAGATATCTAGTTATGTAACAAACTATAAAATGTACAAATTACAGGGCATTTATGGCAGTTTGATGACATGAACTGCAAAAATCAAACATTTACCCGTTTTTTTCTCCTAAAACACCTAAAAAATATGTTGAAAAATTCAGAAAGTGTTTTTTTCTACTATTTTTAATATGCTCTTCAATTGTGCATACCAAAAAAAAATTTTAAAAAACATCGATTTTTTGAGTCAAAAAAAGTATAAGGGGTACCCCTTGTCATTTTTTCGACTCAAAAAACCGACATTTTTTAAAAAAATTTTTTGGTATGCACAATTGTTGAGCATATAAAAAATAGAAAATAAATGCTATTTTTGAATTTTTACAATTTTTTTATAGGTGTTTTAGGTACATTTTAAAGATATGTTTGATTTTAGCGTTTCATGACGTCATATTGAGACTAATTCATGCTCCGATTTTAATGATATACCCCCTGTATTGAAGCTAAAGATATCTAGTTACGTAACAGACTATAAAATGTACAAATTACAGGGCATTTATGGCAGTTTGATGACATAAACTGCAAAAATCAAACATTTACCCGTTTTTTTTCTCCTAAAACACCTAAAAAATGTGTTGAAAAATTCAGAAAGTGTTTTTTTCTACTATTTTTAATATGCTCTTCAATTGTGCATAACAAAAAAATTTTTTAAAATGTACAAATTACAGGGCATTTATGGCAGTTTGATGACATGAACTGCAAAAATCAAACACTTACCCATTTTTTTCTATTAAACACCTAAAAAATATGTTTAAAAATTCAGAAAGTGTTTTTTTCTACTATTTTTAATATGCTCTTCAATTGTGCATACCAAAAAAAGTTGTTAAAAAACATCGATTTTTTGAGTCAAAAAAAGTATAAGGGGTACCCCTTGTCATTTTTTCGACTCAAAAAACCGACATTTTTTTAAATTTTTTTTTGGTATGCAGAATTGTAGAGCATATAAAAAATAGAAAATAAATGCTATTTTTGAATTTTTATAATTTTTTTATAGGTGTTTTAGGTACATTTTAAAGATATGTTTGATTTTAGCGTTTCATGACGTCATATTGAGACTAATTCATGCTCCGATTTTAATGATATACCCCCTATATTGAAGCTAAAGATATCTAGTTATGTAACAAACTATAAAATGTACAAATTACAGGGCATTTATGGCAGTTTGATGACATGAACTGCAAAAATCAAACACTTACCCATTTTTTTCTATTAAACACCTAAAAAATATGTTTAAAAATTCAGAAAGTGTTTTTTTCTACTATTTTTAATATGCTCTTCAATTGTGCATACCAAAAAAAATTTTTAAAAAACATCGATTTTTTGAGTCAAAAAAAGTATAAGGGGTACCCCTTGTCATTTTTTTGACTCAAAAAACCGACATTTTTTAAAATTTTTTTTTGGTATGCAGAATTGTTTCATGACGTCATATTGAGACTAATTCATGCTCCGATTTTAATGATATACCCCCTATATTGAAGCTAAAGATATCTAGTTATGTAACAAACTATAAAATGTACAAATTACAGGGCATTTATGGCAGTTTGATGACATGAACTGCAAAAATCAAACACTTACCCATTTTT
Source organism: Rhingia rostrata (assembly GCA_949824845.1). Taxonomy (NCBI): domain Eukaryota; kingdom Metazoa; phylum Arthropoda; class Insecta; order Diptera; family Syrphidae; genus Rhingia; species Rhingia rostrata. The sequence goes on from OX463758.1 coordinate 22,893,345, forward strand.
TTCTATTAAACACCTAAAAAATATGTTTAAAAATTCAGAAAGTGTTTTTTTCTACTATTTTTAATATGCTCTTCAATTGTGCATACCAAAAAAATTTTTTAAAAAACATCGATTTTTTGAGTCAAAAAAAGTATAAGGGGTGTACCCCTTGTCATTTTTTCGACTCAAAAAACCGACATTTTTTAAAAAAAATTTTTGGTATGCACAATTGTAGAGCATATTAAAAATAGAAAATAAAAGCTATTTCTGAATTTTTATAAATTTTTTATAGGTGTTTTAGGTACATTTTAAAGAAATGTTTGATTTTAGCGTTTCATGACGTCATATTGAGACTAATTCATGCTCCGATTTTAATGATATACCCCCTATATTGAAGCTAAAGATATCTAGTTATGTAACAAACTATAAAATGTACAAATTACAGGGCATTTATGGCAGTTTGATGACATGAACTGCAAAAATCAAACATTTACCCGTTTTTTTCTCCTAAAACACCTAAAAAATATGTTGAAAAATTCAGAAAGTGTTTTTTTCTACTATTTTTAATATGCTCTTCAATTGTGCATACCAAAAAAAAATTTTAAAAAACATCGATTTTTTGAGTCAAAAAAAGTATAAGGGGTACCCCTTGTCATTTTTTCGACTCAAAAAACCGACATTTTTTAAAAAAATTTTTTGGTATGCACAATTGTTGAGCATATATAAAATAGAAAATAAATGCTATTTTTGAATTTTTACAATTTTTTTATAGGTGTTTTAGGTACATTTTAAAGATATGTTTGATTTTAGCGTTTCATGACGTCATATTGAGACTAATTCATGCTCCGATTTTAATGATATACCCCCTGTATTGAAGCTAAAGATATCTAGTTACGTAACAGACTATAAAATGTACAAATTACAGGGCATTTATGGCAGTTTGATGACATAAACTGCAAAAATCAAACATTTACCCGTTTTTTTTCTCCTAAAACACCTAAAAAATGTGTTGAAAAATTCAGAAAGTGTTTTTTTCTACTATTTTTAATATGCTCTTCAATTGTGCATAACAAAAAAATTTTTTAAAAAACATCGATTTTTTGAGTCAAAAAAAGTATAAGGGGTACGTACCCCTTGTCATTTTTTCGACTCAAAAAAACGACATTTTTTAAAAAAATTTTTTGGTATGCACAATTGTAGAGCATATTAAAAATAGAAAATAAAAGCTATTTCTGAATTTTTATAAATTTTTTATAGGTGTTTAGGTACATTTTAAAGAAATGTTTGATTTTAGCGTTTCATGACGTCATATTGAGACTAATTCATGCTCCGATTTTAATGATATACCCCCTATATTGAAGCTAAAGATATCTAGTTACGTAACAAACTATAAAATGAACAAATTACAGGGCATTTATGGCAGTTTGATGACATGAACTGCAAAAATCAAACACTTACCCATTTTTTTCTCCTAAAACACCTAAAAAATATGTTTAAAAATTCAGAAAGTGTTTTTTTCTACTATTTTTAATATGCTCTTCAATTGTGCATACCAAAAAAAAAATTTAAAAAACATCGATTTTTTAGTCAAAAAAAGTATAAGGGGTACCCCTTGTCATTTTTTCGACTCAAAAAACCGACATTTTTTAAAAAATTTTTTTGGTATGCAGAATTGTAGAGCATATTAAAAATAGAAAATAAAAGCTATTTCTGAATTTTTATAAATTTTTTATAGGTGTTTAGGTACATTTTAAAGAAATGTTTGATTTTAGCGTTTCATGACGTCATATTGAGACTAATTCATGCTCCGATTTTAATGATATACCCCCTATATTGAAGCTAAAGATATCTAGTTACGTAACAAACTATAAAATGAACAAATTACAGGGCATTTATGGCAGTTTGATGACATGAACTGCAAAAATCAAACACTTACCCATTTTTTTCTCCTAAAACACCTAAAAAATATGTTTAAAAATTCAGAAAGTGTTTTTTTCTACTATTTTTAATATGCTCTTCAATTGTGCATACCAAAAAAAAAATTTAAAAAACATCGATTTTTTAGTCAAAAAAAGTATAAGGGGTACCCCTTGTCATTTTTTCGACTCAAAAAACCGACATTTTTTAAAAAAATTTTTTGGTATGCAGAATTGTAGAGCATATTAAAAATGGAAAATAAAAGCTATTTCTGATTTTTTATAAATTTTTTATAGGTGTTTTAGGTACATTTTAAAGAAATGTTTGATTTTAGCGTTTCATGACGTCATATTGAGACTAATTCATGCTCCGATTTTAATGATATACCCCCTATATTGAAGCTAAAGATATCTAGTTACGTAACAAACTATAAAATGTACAAATTACAGGGCATTTATGGCAGTTTGATGACATGAACTGCAAAAATCAAACACTTACCCATTTTTTTCTCCTAAAACACCTAAAAAATATGTTTAAAAATTCAGAAAGTGTTTTTTTCTACTATTTTTAATATGCTCTTCAATTGTGCATAACAAAAAAAAATTTTAAAAAACATCGATTTTTTGAGTCAAAAAAAGTATAAGGGGTACCCCTTGTCATTTTTTCGACTCAAAAAACCGACATTTTTTAAAAAAATTTTTTGGTATGCACAAATGTAGAGCATATTAAAAATAGAAAATAAAAGCTATTTCTAAATTTTTATAAATTTTTTATAGGTGTTTTAGGTACATTTTAAAGAAATGTTTGATTTTAGCGTTTCATGACGTCATATTGAGACTAATTCATGCTCCGAATTTAATGATATACCCCCTATATTGAAGCTAAAGATATCTAGTTACGTAACAAACTATAAAATGTACAAATTACAGGGCATTTATGGCAGTTTGATGACATGAACTGCAAAAATCAAACACTTACCCATTTTTTTCTCCTAAAACACCTAAAAAATATGTTTAAAAATTCAGAAAGTGTTTTTTTCTACTATTTTTAATATGCTCTTCAATTGTGCATACCAAAAAAATAAAAATAAAAGCTATTTCTGAATTTTTATAAATTTTTTATAGGTGTTTTAGGTACATTTTAAAGAAATGTTTGATTTTAGCTTGAACGCTTGTTCATATAATCGGTTAAAAATAATTCGATTTTATGGACATAACGGTCGGATTATATGAACGCTTGTTCATATAATCGGTTAAAAATAATTCGATTTTATGGACATAACGGTCGGATTATATGAACGCTTGTTCATATAATCGGTTAAAGATAGTTCGATTTTATGGACAAAATTTTTATATTTAATGAACGTTCGTCCATAAAATCGATTAAAAATAATTCAGTTTTATCGACAGAATGGTCGGATTATATAAACGCTTGTTCGTATAAACGGTTAAAAATAATTCGATTTTATGGACATAACGGTCGGATTATATGAACGCTTGTTCATATAATCGGTTAAAAATAATTCGATTTTATGGACATAACGGTCGGATTATATGAACGCTTGTTCATATAATCGGTTAAAAATAATTCGATTTTATGGACATAACGGTCGGATTATATGAACGCTTGTTCATATAATCGATTAAAAATAATTCTATTTGATCGACAGAACGGTCGGATTATATGAACGCTTGTTCATATAATCGGTTAAAAATAGTTCGATTTTATGGACAAAATTTTTATATTTAATGAACGTTCGTCCATAAAATCGATTAAAAATAATTCAGTTTTATCGACAGAATGGTCGGATTATATAAACGCTTGTTCGTATAAACGGTTAAAAATAATTCGATTTTATGGACATAACGGTCGGATTATATGAACGCTTGTTCATATAATCGGTTAAAAATAATTCGATTTTATGGACATAACGGTCGGATTATATGAACGCTTGTTCATCGATTTTATGGACAAAATTTTTATATTTAATGAACGTTCTACCATAAAATCTATAAAAATAATTCTATTTGATGGACATAACGGTCGGATTATATGAACGCTTGTTCATATAATCAGTTAAAAATAATTCGATTTTATGGACAACATTTTTACATTTAATTAACGTTCGTCCATAAAATCGATTGAAAATAACTCAATTTTATCGACAGAACGGTCGGATTATATGAACGCTTGTTCATATAATCGGTTAAAAATAATTCGATTTTATGGACAAAATTTTTGTATTTTATGAACGTTTGTAAATAATATCGATTAAAAATAATTCAATTTTACCGACAGAATGGTCGGATTATATGAACGCTTGTCTATATAATCGGTTAAAAATAATTCGATTTTATGGACAAATTTTTATATTTAATGAACGTTTGCCCATAAAATCGATTAAAAGTAATTCAATTTTATCGACAGAACGGTCGGATTATATGAACGCTTGTTCATATAATCGGTTAAAAATAATTCGATTTTATGGACAAAATGTTTGTATTTTATGAACGTTTGTAAATAATATCGTTAAAAAATAATTAAATTTTACCGACAGAATGGTCGGATTATATGAACGCTTGTTCATATAATCGGTTAAAAATAATTCGATTTTATGGACAAATTTTTATATTTAATGAACGTTTGCCCATAAAATCGATTAAAAGTAATTCAATTTTATCGACAGAACGGTCGGATTATATGAACGCTTGTTCATATAATCGGTTAAAAATAATTCGATTTTATGGACAAAATGTTTGTATTTTATGAACGTTTGTAAATAATATCGTTAAAAAATAATTAAATTTTACCGACAGAATGGTCGGATTATATGAACGCTTGTTCATATAATCGGTTAAAAATAATTCGATTTTATGGACAAATTTTTATATTTAATGAACGTTTGCCCATAAAATCGATTAAAAGTAATTCAATTTTATCGACAGAAGGGTCGGATTATATGAACGTTTGTTCACATAATCGGTTATAAATAATTCGATTTAATGGACAAAATTGTTATATTTTATCGACAAACTTTTATGAACGGTCGTCCATAAAATCGATTGAAAAATAATTCGATTTTTTTGACAAACATTTTTTTTCTTTTTTTATGAACGTTCGTCCATAAAATCGATTAAAAAAAATGCGATTTTATCGACAGAACGGTCGGATTATATGAACGGGTGTTCGTATAATCGATTAAAAAATAATTCGATACTAATAATTATTCGATAATTTATGAGCGGTCGTTTTGACATTTTTACGCGCTTACCTTATTTTTTTGATCAATTTCCGGAGATTATTGTCAACCGTATTTTTCCGACTTTTTCTTTGGGTTGGGTGTATAATTCCAGGAGGCGAGCTGTACGTTCTTAACTTCTTCCTCAAGTTGATAGGGTGTCGTTAGTGGAATACTCATTCCAACATTTATTTATTGATTTACTCAAGTATTTACTCGTGCGTAGTTATTTAAAAAGACAACAAAGTCGCACTTGTCTTTAATGTTTCCTGTTAGAAAAGAGTATATATGTATATACAGTTATAAACTCTTTATAAGATCCATAACCGTGAACATGGTAACGGATCTTTTGTGGGAGATAAGGGTAATATGCTGTACCTCATATTTTCTTTACGGAAGCGCGCTTATTGCTCCGACTGCAGGGAATATTTCAATCCAGATAGTCACACAGAGCATCCCTATTGATTAGGCATCGGTACTTCCCCAAAAAGAAAATATTATTGTGGGTGTTGTCATCGAAGTAGAGGAATATTTTTTCTTACCTTGTTCCATCGCTACTTGAAACGTCCTAACTTACAGCCAAAACAGATACACCAAATAACATGTACACAGTGCTGAGGCAACTAAGTTTCTAGTTTCTTCCTTTTATGACAATAAGTAGTAAATGGAAATTGACAGGACACAACATCGTGTTGCACAACTATAGGATTGAAGTAATTTATAGACCCATTCATCATCAAGCCACATAATGTTTTATTTTTTCATATCGGCGTTGTTAAGTTCTGAAAAGAGAAATCATTTCACTTGCTGCTCGCACATATTGTCATAGGCTCTCAAGGAAAGCAATTAGTTAACTAAAGTTTGTGATTTAATTTTTGTTTGCTTGTTCTCAAATAAATTGACTAACCCTTACTCGCAGCTGAACTGTTTGAACATTTCAGGTGCAGCATCTTTATATTTCTCAACTTCACTATGTTTGATTTAAACAGCTAAAAAACACGCAAATGCCAGTGTGACAATATTGTAGTCCACACGAAAAGTTGTTTTGCATAGCTTCTGTTTTTAAGTATTCTGTTGCATAGTTATAATTGTGTCCCAACAAATCCGTTTGAAACAGTTTACTTTTCATTTTATCAACCTAACCAACCTAACACCATTCCATAGACCAAAGGCACAGACCATCTAATATTAAATATCAATTCTCCCTTTCAGGTAACCCTCGAAGAACAAATGATTTGTGGTGCCCTACAAACACTTAACGAAGAAGCCTTCGAGGATGTCGCCAGCAGCGAACGACCCAGTCCCTCCGGCCTTCCAACAGGTGAGATGTTAGCACAACTGCAATTAGCACCAATACGAGAGTCCTCGGAATTTGGTTCGCCGAGTGATGATGGCCAATTTATCAATCACAATAATCTGAATCATCATTCTAATAACCATCATCATCTTCACCAACACTCGCCTCTAATTAATGATTTTAACAATTACAACTTGCACTTTAACAACAATCACGGTGGTAGTACACTATCCCTGAGCAGTGTTGGTAGTCATATTAACAATGGACAGGTTAAGGAAATCGACATGTATCACATACGTCATAGTTTAGTAGGTGACTCGAGTACGACTGCATCGGTTCAGCTTTTAGCCGCTGCCCATCGTGCAGCCCTCTACGACGAAGAGGTCCGAATAAATAATGCCACAGTCCCAACTGTGATAGTTATACCAAATGCAGACGCAAATGGGATGGATGATACCAAGTTGTAAATGAATTGTTGGTGGTTTTAGTTTTAGTACAGCATTTACATAGTTTTTATGTAACCGCACTGTTTTTGGGATTATTTTGGTTGTTTTTTATGTGTTACAGATGGAGATTGCAAAATTTGTTTCGTCAGTTATCTCTGTTAGTAGTTTTATAAATGTGAAAGGTTGATGAAATTAATTGACAAATAAATAAATTTTTATACATCAACACTTATGTCGTCAGGCTTTTTAGTAACTTTTGTAAGGTTTCCCTTTCAGGGTCATCATTATTCTATGTTTTATTTTTCTTCAAATGCGATGTTATTTGAATGACTCAAGGTTTTTATTTAGACTATGTTGGAGGTAGCACATCAGAAGAAACATCGTCGGTAAAATTGCTCCAACATTTTGTTCAAAATAAGTGGTTTATATCCGCAAAATTCCGAGAGCGGCATGAGTACCACTCGACGGGCTCAGCGGCGATTTTTTTCACTGGCCCTCCTCTCGTGATGATCTAACAAATCATCCGAGTAGTATTAATTTTCAAGAATAGCTTATCTCAACTTCGCCGTTCGGAGTGAGCATAAAACATGAGGTTTGCATGTTGGCATGTTGTGCCGCCTTGTTGGAACCATTTCTCCTCCAGATGATTTCCAATGACACAAGGAATACAAAAATCACGAATCACTTGTCTGTAGCGTTCGCCATTTACGATAATGTTGGTACCGGTTTCGGATTTAACGATAAATGAACCAATGATGCCTTCGGCATGTAAACCGCACCAAACAGGGAATTTTTCGGGAGGATTGAGAACTGTGCCCACTCATTTTACATTCAACTGTGTTCTCACCTATTATCCAAAAAAACTACAGTTCTGCTTGTTTACATACCTGTCAAGCCAAAAAACAGCCTCACCACTGAAGATGATTTGATGATAAAAATCTGGTTCAACGTTTAGTTGATTCTCAGCCGCTGGCTTTAGTTCTTGGATCACTTGGATCTTATATGACTGTAGGCCAAGATGTTTCTTGAAAGATTTCCGAGTAGTGGACGGGCAGAGACCGAGATAAATTCAAATCCTCTGTCACACGCACGTCTACAGCGGTGATGGCTTCTTCTGCAAACACAGTACGGGCTCGATTTGGATGACTATTATCAAAAGGAGTAAACGTATTTATGAATAGATCCATTGTATTGCGCATTAGCTGCTAAGATGGAGATTATGCTCACCTTAAATTTGACGGAATGCTTCATGAGTTTGGCGAGCAGAGAGCGAGTAAATTTCCCCGATTTGTTCTGGTGTAAGTCTTTCCACGGTGATTTGCCAAAAGTAAACTGAAAAAAAAAATAAAAAACGCTTCATTATTAAGACAGCTAGTTTGGCAGTTATCCCTAAAACAATGCTGTTTTCTCTCATCTAAGCGAAACCAAAATTTATAGCCATTATCCATGAATGGCACTTACATCGTCGAAACTTGAAAACGTTCCATACTCGGTATGTGGAACGACCATATATTCGAAACCGCTAAAAAGCAGCGGAATGTCAAGGTTTTCTTAATCGACGTAAGAAATATTGCACTCCTTCTGATCTGGCCCCAATGTATAAAGCGTATATACGTCAAAACAAAGCTTATAAATTTCAAAACATAATTATCCAAAAATAACTAAATTTGTATTTAAAGTTTTCGCAGAAAATAGCTTCTTATTTTTCACTGATCAAGATTTATTTTAGTGAAGTAATGATTGCCATTCCACCGAACCAATGATTCCTATAAGAATCTATTGAGGTAAAATTCCAGTTCCATCATGTTTTGTATTCCAACGCAGTCGTTCAACAATAGCTATAACTGGGCCCCAAAGCCTATCTTTGAACTTCCTATGAATATAGAGATTCATTCCTAAACCGTACAATACGAATGTGGAATACTTTACCAAACTCAGTTTTTCCTCCACAATACAATTTACAGGCATTTACAACCAACGCACATCGGTGTCTCCTCAATTTCCTTAATGCCCGCGCTGTGATCAAAAACACCACATGGGTATTCATAAACCTTTCAGCGCATGCTAATTATAAAAAAAAGTCCTGCTGAAGTAAAATTTTAAATAGTCACTGACTCCTGTCTTAATAGACGCTGATAAGCTAATCAATGAACAACAAGACAGCTTTTCCTATAATAAATAATTGCGCAAATGTCAAAAGTTAGTCATAGATTAGCACTCAGCGTTTATTAATATGGGGGTGAATGTCTGAAATGTCTGACACAGAAGGTCTGGGTTCGATTCCCAGCCGTAGTAACACCTAAATGATTTTTCACTGGCCCTCCTCTCGTGATCAATTGTCAAGAAATGCTTATCTCAAATTCGCCGTTCGGAGTTGGCATAAAACAGGAGGTCCCGCCATCGTACAGGAAGTACACACACATGAATGGTTGTGAGAAAGCTCGGCCCTGGGTATAACGAGCTTGGTGCCCCAAAAAATTGTATTCGTAGTTTTGGGTGAACGTTTATAAACTTCTGACCAAAATCAGAAATGACCACGACAGAAGTTCTGCTTAATATTATTTGTGAATAAAGAATAAAGGAGAATAGTGGACCAACCTTTTTAATGTCCTATAGCACCGACCTGCACAATGACTTTTTGCCTTTTCCAAGAAATTACATTTTTTCCATCAGAATTCTTCTATGAATTAATGGCTTAGTTTTCACCACATTCCACATCGCAGCCTCCCTTAAAAAAAACAACAATAGGTTAAAAAATTTGCCAACAAAACTTACATTTTTCGCATTTAAAATTTGTTTTCTTTACCTCTCGAGCTTTCTGCAGTCAAAAAAAAAATGAATGCACAATCTGTCAGATGCTGATGATACATGTGTCGTTTATGAACATATCTTCTGCATTTCATCTGGGTTTGTTCGATTAAAAATCTGACTTTGTGAGCACGTCCAACGCAGATCTTAGTTAGGCAGACGTTTATGAAAACACAGAGACTGTCATTAGATCCTTCTCTTTGTGTCAAAAATATAAACTTTGTGCATACAAATAAAGGGAGAAGTTATGATTAATATCACCAAAAGCATGTCGTTCGTTTTCTTCGTATGCTAAGAGAGATCAGCTCATTCTTTTTAAGTTATTTAACAACTATTGATGTAAATACAATCTTCATTATCTAGAGCTCTACTCTGTCTTTTGTTGCGAAAGTCCTTCCTTTTCGAAATCGCTATCCGATTCCATTTTTAAATAAAACTCTGTAACATTTTCGAAGTGCAAAAATCTCCATTACTTGTTACAACAAAATTCCATTTTTGGATTTCATGTTCGAGAGAGCATATGTAAAATATTGATTTCATAAAATTTCACTTTCGGAACGAAATACAAAGTAGAGCCCCTGGATTTCAATGTTTTGCAATTCTATAAAACTATTACCCATAATATTATCTGACATTCATCCTTTAAAAAATATACAATCACATTGCAACACTAAATTTCCCCCCGAAAATTAACTTTACTTACATAATTTATTTAAATAATATTATAGTATATAAAATAATTTAAAACTCTAGTAATAGTTTGCAATGAATAATCAACCAAATTCCAAAGTAGAATTTCATTCCATGCCGAGCGATTCATTTAACATTTACTTAACCTAACAAACATGAATTCTTTTATTTTAGTTAATAATTTTAAGATTTTTTTGTAAATAATACAAATGTTGAAGTGGCGGCTTTGTAGACAAAAGCAAAAAATCGAAACATATTTTTAATTGCGGACAATATTCCAAAAATTTGAAACCGATGCTTAACTAAATGCTGTTTTCATTTTGCAACTTATTTTGCATTTATTTAATTATAATCTAACTTAAAACAAAAAGTATACTTATTTGCAAACAAATTAACTTCAGTATTTTTGTTAAAAGACAATTAATAACTAATAAAATTGATATAAGCAAAATAACGCTATTTTTTTTAATAAAGCAAGTAACAAATTAGTTTTCTTATTGTTTATAACTTTTCAATGTAACAGAAGCAAACATATAGAGAAATTGATTAAAAAAAAGCATGTGAGCTTATAATTGAATAAAACAAAATAAATTGATTAAACAATTTAATTAACAAATTTTTAATTAGATTACATTTGAAAAAAAATAATAAATTTACATTTTACCAGCAAAAAAAAATACACGAGTGGCGTTTTATTTTTAGCAAATATTTTTGTTTTCCTTTTACATATATAATTTTTAGTTTTATTTGTTGTTTAGTTTTAATAATAAAAGAAAATTGGTTTTGGGTTTACACATTCCTGTTGCATGTGGGTTTTTGGAAGTTTAATTTTAATTGGTTGCTTGGAGTAACGTTTTTAGCAATAATTTGTGTTCATTGTTAATATTTCGGTGTTCATTGTTCATTTCGAGATGGGAGTGAATTTTGCTTTATTGGCTTACAAACATTGATGGCAGGAATTTTATTATATAGAAAGATGAAGAATAAATGTTATATAGTTCAGTAAAATGAAAACAATTAACACAAAATTAAGCCTTTTTATATAACTCAAACTACAGGGAGTTTATATCTTGAGATTTGGTTATGTTAGGATGTAGTGGCTGCAAGCGATGAACGTGCACACTTAGACCATAAAGGTTCCTTGTTGTCTTGAGATTACTATCGTCTAAAATACAATTCTGATAATAATAATACACATGTTAAATTTGGTGCAGTGCAATAAGCCCCGCGGATAAAACGCCGCGGGACAAAAAAATCGGCCCTAGCAAGGTATCCGTCGGAGCGGAAATTTCTTCGATTTTGTACGATTCGGAGGATTTTGGCTTCGAGGTATTCTTCCGAAAAGATGTTCGGAATATTTCTCCGACATTTTGTAACGCACCTCAGTGAATTGCGTTGAGGTACATTCAGGTGAATTTTGCGTGCAATTTTTGACAACAAAGTGGAATTCTTTTTCCGATTTCCTCCGACACAAATTCTTCGTGGAATTTATTTACAAATTGTATTGAAGTTATTATTCTCCGATGACACATACATCGAATGGAATTTGAACCTCCGACGAAGTATGCATTGCGGAAAAATGTCCGCTATGACAGATACCTCGCAAGGGCAGAATATTTCCTTTTCGAAATGAAATAAGTCACGCGACTGTAAGTGCCTTTTGAGGGGCTTATAACCTTTGCATGCCTTTAAAATCGCACGCAAACCGTATCCAACAGTGAGCTCAAGCAGGGGGTTGCAGGAGACAACATGGCCCCACTTCATACTTTTCATGCTTTGCATGGCACCCAAGACTCGCACTCGGATCTATGCAAAATAGTTATAAACCCCTGTTTGAGTTAGCTGTTAAATTTGGGATGGGTGCAAAATTGGATGTATGCAACGATTGAATATGGAGTGCAACCGTCCCTGCTTGGGCTCACTGTTGGAATTGGTTTGCGTGCGAGGTTGGGTGTATGCCAAATTTCTATGTATTTATGTTTTTTTTTTTTTTCAAACATATTTGGGTTCACAATCAGCTTCCTTTGAGAATTTTGAAGACAAGGTCATTTTCAAATGACAACAACAGCCGCGGATGTTATAACCGTATGATCGAATTGACGGACCATTTCTAGAGACTACACGATTACTGAACTTCCCCTTCCATAAATCAATTGTTTGACACGTGGCACCTAACTTACTTACTAAAGCGGCGCTACAGTCCGGAATGAACCTGGGCCTCAACCAACATGCCTCTCCAATTAGCCCGGTCCTTAGCTAACTGCCTCCAGTTGCGCACTCCAAGTTGGTTGAGGTCGGTTTCTACTTGTGCGCGCCACTTAAGGCGAGGTCTTCCTCTACTACGTCCGACGTCTGGCTGGGAATCGAAGACTCTGCGAGCCGGAGTATTGGTGTTAATTCGTTCTACATGTCCTAGCCATCTTAAACGTCCAAGGCGGAGTTTTTTTGATCAGGGCCATGTCGCTGTACAGCTCGTATAGTACTTGGTTGAATCTTTGTCTCCATAGCCCGTCAACGCAAACGGAACCGAAGATTTATCAAAGAATTTTCCTCTCAAATCGACCAAGAATTTCTTCATCCGCTTTTGAGACGATCCATGCTTCAGCACCGTAGAGCAGGACTGAGATGATCAGGGTCTTATATAGGATCTCCTTAGTAGTTCGAATGAGTTGGAGTGAGGGCTTTACTACAGAATTACCTTTTTAGCCCGAAGAAACAGCGGTTGGCAAGAGTAATTCTTCGTTTAATTTCTGACGAGATGTTGTTGTCAGATTTAATAGCGGAGCCGAGATAGACAAAGTCCCATATTACCTCAAAGCTACATCTGTCAATGGTGATGTTCTGTCCAATTCGTCGATGTTGTGTGTACGTTCGTGTTGACAGACCTCATTTACAGCTAAACCCATTTTTCCGCCTCCTTTTCTATACTAGCAAACGTTGCTACGATATCACTTTGGGTCCTACCAATGATGTCAATATCGTCGACGTGGTCTTGTTTCGTGAGTTTTGCACAATCCTATCATGAATCAAATTGAAGAAGTCACATGAAAACGGATCGCCTTGCCTAAATCATTTTTTGATATCGAATGTGTCGGTGAGGTCGTTTCCGACCATAATGGAGCAGCGAGAATTCTCCTACACAAACGGACGAGTTTGGACGGTATACCAAAACTAGACATGGCCATAATTCGTCTCTATAAATGCTGTCGTATGCAGCTTAGAAAATGAGGAATAGGTGGTGGGTATCGATTTGGACTTCTTGGGTTTTTTCCAGGATCTGCCGAAGTGTGAAAATTTCATCGGTTATGGACCTTCCTGGCCTGAAACCGCACTGGTAAGGGCCGATCAGGTTGTTGGTAAACGGTTTCATACGTTCGCATATTACGCGGCAGATAGTATCTTGTAGGCGATGTTAAGAAGACTTAAGCTTCTATAGTTGGCGCAGTATAGAGGGTCTTCTTTTTTTGTGGATCGCGCAAACGATGCTGAGGTTCCGTTCTTCAGGCATACTTATGAGTTGGTGGATAAATAAAGCTCAGCGCGAAGGCCGTCATTTCCGGCAGCCTTATTACGCTTTAGATATTGCTATCCTCACTTCACTCAGGTCGGGTGGTTGGCAGTTTTAGCTGTCGTTGCCATTTGTGAATGGTTCGTTCTGCATGACAGCGGAATGTTGTTCGTCATCGCTATTTAACAGGCTACAGAAGTGGTTCTTCCATATCCTTAGCATCGACAGGATATTGTTCAAGCCTTGCGTTCTTGGCTTTGACGTTTTACACTTTGTAAAGCTTGCGAACATCGTTCCTGGAGTGGCACCTCTCTATATCCTCGATCGCGCGCTTTTCTTGCTCTTTTTTCTTCTTTCTGAAAAGCCGATGTTCTTCCCTTCTTTTTCTGCCTGGCACGTGGCACCATCGTATTGGATTCACATATCCTACATCCAATTCCAAATCATTTTTTAATGGTACTCTGGGTGGACCGCTTTGCGGGTACAAAGTATTTTAACTCCCTATCTGGGAAAAGTCCACGTTCACGTAACTTCGTTGCTCCGCTCAGGGTAAGTAATGTCGTCAGGCAGGCGCCTTAGTCAACAGTTTTTTTGTTAAAATATTTTAATTTCGTATGTTTTTTACGACATAGAATCGTATATAATATAAATGGCATGCAGAGACGAATCGAAGTGCAAAAAGTAAAAGGCAGCTAAAGTAAATTTATGCAACACATAAACACATAAAGATTTTGTATGTTTCAAAATAAGACGCATAATTTTGTCAAAAATGCTAATAAATATTAAAGAGTAGCAAATTTTATAAAAACACTTACCCCCAAGTAATACAATTCCATTCACTGCTTCACACAATTTGACGAATCAGCTGTCAACTAAATAACATTTCACTCGCGAACAAACACGTTTCTTGAAAGGATGTCACTTCATACTATTCGCAAGTAATTTATTTATTACGATTGCAACAATTTAACGCGTCCCAACATACAATATTCTCGAATTTAAATTTTTTTTTGCGAAACCGATCATGAACTTACAGAAATTTTTTGACATTTGACAGACGGGTGAGAGCAAGCAGAACAGCAGTAGTATCGCAGTAAGACATTGCGGTGAAACTAGGTTTGTTTAAGTCTTTCCTGATCCATTGTGCTATCATTCTGTTTGGACCGGAGAGATTATATCCAGGATCTGCAAACACAAAATAAATGTTTCGTTTAATAAAATTAAGACAAAAAAGAAACAAAAAGAGAAAACATCTTGAGGGTTATGTTTACTTTAGATGAACCAATTGATAAATTATCTAACAGTACTTATGTAATATCATCAAAGTTCTTCTTTTTTGCTGACTTCCTGTGAACAAAAAATTTGGTTTATATAATAGCAGGTCCAATTTTTTTTTTAAACAGAGTCTTATGCCGTGGTAACCCTTTCCAAATACATATTCACCCTTAATATCATCACCATCCGTCTTAATGTAATGGTAATCTCTTATTTTGAGTTGCTAAAGAAATCGAAAAACTCCACCTCTACCACAAACTTTAAGCAAAATTACACATATACGCAAGGACTTCGAATGGGATATCAAAGCATGTGTCGATGGTCTCCCAATATCGCACGATAGCTAACTCTATTTACCGTAATATTGCAAACATGTTCGTTTAAGAAAAAATACGGTCATCTGCAAACGGCCCCTTTTTTGTCGATGGAATGGAATCTCTTGAAGCACCAGTGGATTTCTTGCTGTCCAGTAAAACAACTTTTTTCCTGTTGACAAGGACAAAAATGCACTTCAGGGCTTAAACTGTGCAAACGCTTCAAATGATCAAGGATCTTCAGTTCTTGAGTTCGTTCTATATTGAAAAGGGTTGGCGAAGAACTTCGAAATTCGCTACAATATCGACGATAGATTCCTAATTCTTGTGAACGGAATGGGTGTTGGTAATCGGCCGATGCGTTGTCTCACTGCACCGGAACATTCCACTTTATCCACTATAGAGCGCAGAGTCTGTCTGGTAGGACGATTATCATTTTCAGTCGGATTTGAACCCACGAGAGTAAATTCCAAAAATTCTGACATTTGGAGATATATATCGGATACTCTTGTGCTTAAACCTTCGCTACGCGCCATCTATTCCAGATAGTGATTGAAGCAATGGAACAATCCAGTAAATGCTTTCAAACTAAACGCTCCATCGCGAGTCATTTAGTGTTCGGTAATCTATCTGAATCAATTTTGATGGAATCCATAATTCCGGGGGGATGAATTCTTTTTCTATGGCTTCTATTCATTTTCTAGACCGCAGCGGAAGACATCCCATGATAGAGTCAACGGTGGGGTGTTTAGTCCCAGTTATGCTTGACAAATTAAACAACCTATATGAAAAGCTCTGACATATTAGGACAACCGGTCAGGTAAGCATTTAAAGGGTTAATTAGGACCTTTGAACAAATATGGTAGCGAATCCGCGGAAAGGTCAACAACACTGCTCTTTTCCGTAATGGCGACTGGGCCTTGCGTCCTTGGGGTATCTTATAAATTTTTAAATTGACCTCCAAAAAAAAAAACAAATACTCGTTAGCACCCAAGGATTAGCAATTAGCATTCTCACAACTATTCATGTATGCGTATGTACTTTTTGCACGATGGCGGGACCTCCTATTTTTGCCGACTCCGAACGGCTAAGTTGAGTAAGCTTTTCTTGTCAATTGATACTCCTCGGATGATTTAACAGATCACTACGATAGGAGGGCCAGTAAAAAATCATGTACGTGTTGCTTCGGCTGGCAATCGAACCCAGGAAGTTCATCGCACGAACCGTCGCACCAGTGACCGATGGACCCCCAGACCTCCAGATAGATTTAAATAAGCAATTAGGTGAACTAAGTATTGTAATGAATCAACTAAAGGCCTCGGAGAGAAATAATTTTATTGTTAATAATTAAGTTAAACAAAAAAGGAGAACGACATTCTGATCTCTACGCTTGGAATGTTAGAGAATTAAACTGAACATGCGAACAACAACCGGGGAAGCTTTAAGTTGATATGGAGCAAATATTGGTGCAGTCCAACTTTAGGTCCGTCTTAGAGTGATCAGAATCAGAGTCTATTCGGATGCTTTGTAATAAGCTACAAACAGACAAGAAAAGCTTCGAAGACATCAGCCAAAATCCTTTGACAATCCATCCCAATGTCATATTCACAAACAAAACCCTATTTGTGCTCACCTACAGGTCTTTTGCTACGAGCTCCTCCAAATCTTATGAACAAGTACCGAAATAATATGTTCAAGTCCTGGTTGACATTTTTGATGCCAAGGTAGAATGATAGGACGTCTTTAGAAATGTTTTCAAAAATGACAGCGTTCACAAGACATATAGCTAGCGCACAATTTCCTTAACATTTTATGCTCTATATACCAGGGCCGTCATTCCGTAATGCGATTATCGTTTGACCGTTTCCACGGTACATCTTGCATCACGGAAGATCGACATCACTTTATTTGCTTCACGTAAAACAGTTATCATCAAATCACAGACGACTATTGAGAGATTGCTCATAAGGTCTCGACTTCCGACTGACTGATAATCGTTTCCAAATTTACGGAATGACCCCCCTATCATTGAATGTTGACGAGGTGGCGTCGCAACATTCTTTGATGAAACATGAAGTGTTATTAGCTGTATACCATTACTTATGCATCCATGCAGGCTTTGAAGTTGCTACGATTTTTCTCCATGATCTGGAAAACTTTGTAAACTCAGTACTATAGTCCTATAGTTTAACAGTTTAGCTTTATCATAAGCAATACAATTATTTCTTTCCGAGGCTTTTAGTTGATTCATTGTAATACTTAGATCACCTGATTGCGTATTTAAATCTATCTGGTGGTCTTGAGGTCTGGAGGTCCCTCGCTCAGTGGTGCGATGGTTAGTGCGATGAACTGCAGCGCAGAAAGTCTGGGTTCGATTGTCAGCCGAAGCAACACATAAATGGGCCTCAACCACCATGACTCTCGAATTAGCCCGGTGCCTAGCTAAATGGATCCAGTTCGTTCCCATAGCCCCTCGACGTAAAAGGCAGACGTTTTTCTGAATAATTTTTCGCTCAAAACCACCAACGATTTTATACGTCCCATGAATCGGAACCGTAAGCAGGACTTCTTAAAATGGTATCAGTCGATGGTGTCGCCCTGTCCAACTCTTCGTGTCATGGCATTTATTGAGGAATTGAATTATTTCATGGTTATCCTTCCTGTCAAATTGATGTCAAACACATATTGACTACAAAACGGTCTTGAGAATTACTGTTTTACCAAATTGCAGATATGTTCAACCTTTTCACGACACCTAAAAGATTCATCAAATTTTCAGCAAACAAAAAATATTTGAAACATTTTTCATACGAATAAAAAAAAACTGTATACATAATCCTTTTACAGATATTGATATGCCGCAAGGGGGAATCCTTTCATCAACTATATTACCCAACACAACCCTATGCACAGCGCCGTCATCGCCTGTAATCCAACGTCGGGATTCAATATTAAAACAACCAACTTCATCTAGCAGCGGAGCTGCAAAGACTGATAAACGCGTCTCTATCAAACAGGGAAACAATATCCTACCACACATAGAGTACGTATCTGAGAAGCAGACATTGCCAGTGGAGCGAAGGATCAATAAACCACCCACAGGTTAGTTTCATTTCTCAACATATCTATACATATATTCATTACAAAAACAAAATTTTTATAGGTCGACCGGCATCATTGGTCATCACCAAGAATGAAAAAGTAGCTCAATTCAAATTGGGACGCTCGTCCTCGGTCGACTACGAAGATATCGAAGGACAAAATATTACCAAACTTGATCAACAAGAGGATGAATCAGCGCCTTTAGTATTTACTGTTCATAAGAAGTAGCGTTTAGGAATTAATGAGTTAAGAAGTTATACGAGAAAAATTAGCACAATAAAATTGAGTTAAGAAGTTCAAAGTTCATTAAACAGGGTTGTTAAACAAATATAAATATAGATATGTATGTATAAATGTAAGTTATTGTTTCTATCTTCCAAATACATGAAAAATTACAGCCTATGTGTATGTTTACAGTCATTGACCTATGACCTACCATTTTTCAAATTACAAATGTCCTCCATAATAGTTGTCGATTGTGATTCTATAGCCTAATCGGATGAGCTTGTTCAGGCAGTTTATCAAAATCTTGTATGGTTCGGCAAAAAAAACACGTTTTTCTCCTGCATATGGTATACAAATGATTTTTGAAGAAAAACGCCTCCAAAAAGTGGGCGTAGGTTAAAATTATGTGTAGACGAAATTTTGGTATTATTATAACCAATGATTTTGCAACAAAAGTTTTTTCGAATATTTTTAAATTTGACCGAAAAACAATTTTTGTGGAAAACCCCCTTAAAAAAGTGGGCGTTGCAACAAAAACTGTGTATAGACAAAATATAAATATTAGGATTATCTAAATAACTTGTTCACAAACTTTTTCATAAATTCTTACCATCTTGCCAAAAAGAACGTTTTTCTTTAAAGTGGGCGTGGCAGTGGTTGTAATTCAAAAATGTTTACTCTCGTCGGATAGAGTCTATATACCAAATTCTAGCTTAAAATTTAAGGCCCAAAAAACGGTGACACACAGACGGACGGACAGACAGACAGACATGGCTAGATCGACTCAGCTAGCGATTCTGAGTCGATCCATATACCTTGAGGTATATTTAGCAAAATTATTTCTCTATGCTACAAAACCAATGTCAAAACTAATATACTCCTACGTGATAGGGTATAAACATATGAGACGGCTACAATCCGCTGTGCGGACACCCTATCCCATCCCAGCCTTAAAATGAATATCCCCAAAAATTAGGCGTGACTTAAAACTGAATGGCAATGAAATAAAGAAAATTACATTGTCAACACATCTTGTTCCGATAGTGTTTACGTTTCTACGGCATAACCTATGGGGTAGGGTACACGAATGGTTTTTGTAAGAAAATGGCCCCAAATAGTGGGATAGGGTTAAAATTATCTAAAAACAAAATATTTATATTGACATTATGAAAGTATTTACATCAAAATTTGTTTTGAAATCCTTTGAAATTTTACCTAAAAATGTTTTTTTTTGCTAAAAAGGCCCCTTAAAAGTGGGACCGACAGAAAAGTTTGTATGGACGAAATATAGGCATTGAGATAGTCTAAATATTTTGTTCAGACAATTTTCCCAAATGTTTGGCCAAAAACAAAGTTTTTCTAAAAAGTGGGCTTGGCAGTGGGCAGGTTTTTAAAAATGCTTTTTAATGCTGAGGATATGGAAAAACCACTTCTGCAGACTTTTAAGCGGTGACGACGAACAACATTACGCTGTCAGGCAGAACGAAGCATTCAATATTGGCAACGACAGCGAAAACTGCCAAGCACTCGATTTGAGTTAAGTGAGGATAGTAATATCTAAACTCATGCTTAAAGGCTGCCGGAAATGCCGAGCTTTATAAAGCCGGCGGAGATGACTTGATAAGAAACATCCACCAACTCATAAGGCAAATCTTGTCGGAAGAAAGTATGCCTAAAGAATGGAATTTAAAGAATGGAACCGATCCACAAAAAAAGAAACCCTCTAAACTGCGCCAACTACAGAGGCATAAGTCTCCTCAACATCGCGATGTTGAGGAGACGATGCATCGCCTACAAAATTCTATCTGCCGTAATATGTGAACACCTGAAACCGTTTACCAACAACCTGATCGGCCCTTATCAGTGTGGTTTTAGGGCAGGAAAGTCCACAACCGATCAAATCTTCACACTTCTGCAGATCCTGGGAAAAAACCCAAGAAGTCCTTATCGATACCCACCACCTATTCATCGATTTCAAGGCCACATACGACAACATTTATAGAGACGAACTATACAGAGCCATGTCTAGTTTTGGTATACCGCCCAAGCGCGTCCGTTTGTGTAGGATGGCGATGGAGAATTCTCGCTGCTCCATCAGGGTCGGAAACGACCTCACTGACACATTCGATACCAAAAAAGGATTTAGGCAAGGCGATGCGCTGTCATGTGACCTCTTTAATTTGATTCTTGAGAGGATTTTGAAAAACCCACTAGCCAACACCAGAGGCACAATTTTCCAAAAATCGGTACAACTACTAGCGATATTGTCATCATTAGTCGGACCCGATGTGATGTCATAGCCACGTTTGCTAGAATAGAGAAGGAAACGGCACAAATGGATTTAGCAGTAAATAAGGGCAAGCCGAAGTATATGCTGTCAACATGAAAGGACACACAACATCGACGAATTGGACAGAACGTCACCATTGACAGATATAACTTTGAGGTAGTACGGGACTTTGTCTATCTTGGCTCCGCTATTAACTCTGACAACAAAATATCGTCAGAAATTAAACGAAGAATTACTCTTGCCAACCGCAGTTTCATCGGGCTAAGAAGGCAATTCAGTAGTTAAGCCCTCACCCGAACTACTAAGGAGATCCTATATAAGACCCTGATCTTCCCAGTCCTCCTCTAAGGCGCTGAAGCATGGACAGTCTCAAAAGCGGATGAAAAAATCCTTGGTCGATTCGAGAGGAAAATTCTTCGAAAAATCTTCGGTCCCGTTTGCGTTGACGGGCTATGGTGACGAAGATTCAACCAATGGACACCAATACTCCGACTCGCAGAGTCCTCGATTCGCAGCCAGACGTCGGAAGCAGTAGAAGAAGACCTCGCCTTAGGTGGCGCGCATAATTAGAAACCAACTTGGAGTGCGCAAATAGGGGCAGTTAGCTAAGGACCGGGCTAATTGGATAGGGATGTTGGTTAAGGCCCAGGGTCATTCCGGACTGTAGCGCCACTTAAGTACGTAAGTAAGCCTTCAAAGAACTAAGCCCTTAGATTTGGCCCGATAAAAAAAAAGCGCGCTCTAAATTGCGGGAAAAGCAGAAGCTCTCAAAGGAAACTTACCTGCGAAACATTCATTACTCGTGATAATAAAATTGCTAGATAATTCGCTAGACGGGCTCAGTGGCGCGATGGTTAGTGCGTTGAACTGCCGCGCAGAAGGTCTGGGTTTGATTTCCGGCCGTAGCAACTCCAAAAATGATTTTTCACGGATCCTCCTCCTCTCGTGATGATCTGACAAATCATCCGAGTAGTATCAATTGTCATGAAGAGCTTATCTCAACTTAGCCGCTCGGATTCTTCATAAAACAGGAGGTCCCGCCATCGTGCAAAGAAGCACACACGCACACATGAATGCATTTTAGAGAAAAGCTAGGTCCTGGGTACTAACGAGCCTGTTGCGCCATAAATTTTTTTTTAGATAAGTCGCATACTTAGTTGCAATACAAATACAAAAAGAGTGGAGGTTTTGGTGGGTTAAAGTCTCACACTACTTTGGACACGTGCTCATCGTGTCTATTGAGATGAGATGCATGAAAATCCGAACCATAAATTTGATAATATCAACATTTTGTCTATAAACCATTTTAACCCGCGCCTGCTTTTTGAAGGCGTTTTTCTACAAAAACCATATGCAGGAGAAAAACATGGTTTACTGTCGAACCGTGTAAGATTTTGATGAACTGTCCAAACAATATGTTGTAGAAAATTTAATTTTCTATATTTCATCGCCCCACATTTTGGGGATATTCATTTCAAGGATGGCATGGGATACGGTATTAAACGATCAGCACAGTGAATTTTAGCCTTCTCATATGTTTTTAATAACTTTTCTTTATTTTTAGTATTTTTTTCATAAAATTGCCCCCCTTCACATGGTAAAAAATGCTTGTATTGAACTGTTCTACAAAAAACCGTTATAACTTCTTGGCGCCTAAGTTATCGTACTCTTGCCAAATATACCATCAAATCCCAGAAATTACAACAATACAAAGACAAAAAAAAACAATCTAAAATCATGTTCCATTGGTAACAAAAAAAAAATCAAAATCCAGATTTAACAATGGAAAACAGCATTAAATTCGCATCTGGCAACGCGAACATATGATTGTTTGTATATAGGCTACACAAATACAAAAAAAAAGCTTTGCATCTGTCAAATTCATGCCGATACGGATACTGATTACTGATATCAAATACACAGTCGTTCGTGATAGTGTTATGTTCTCTGGTACGTACACTTTACTGACAATATCCAGCTATAGATACACACTTCTCGTATGCGCTACATGAATTCAAAGAGACAACTTGCGCTATAATGTGAATAAGATAGACGACTAGTTTCGTTGGTCACAGCTTTCTGTTTCGAACGTAAACAGACCTAGTCGACCGGCTTCATAAACAAACGGAAAGCACCACATCCACGTGCTCCCGCCTCAACATTGTTTGGTTTTCGCTTTTTATATCGATAGTAATCGCTATTTTGGGACAATTCATAAATTTGGGGGTGTGTTGTAAGTTTATCACAAAATTTTAACGCCAGCGCATTCGTATAGTCGCGTATAAAGCTGCATAAAAGCTCAGCTAAAACAGCTGGCAGTTTAGAGGTCACCTTCAAATACATTTTCTCATTCAATATTCAATCGGGCGGTGAAGTGAACTAACGAGAAAAAAATTGTTCCAACAGATATAACCGAATTAAAATAAATTCAAACTGTGTTACCATTGTGAAATAAAATATTAAATCCATTTAGCACATTTATAAGGGTGAGCATAAATGCATTTGGACTTTGTATCTATAAGAAATCAAGTGATGGAATGAAACTGAAGAATTTATTTTTGAATGAACTACATAATCGCATCTCACGTATATAGTGTGAAAAATTATCTTTCTATCAATTATGAAGGTCAAATGAAAAGTGAATTCGTTACGAACGGATGAGTATTTTGGCGAAATTTTAAATTTCTTATCACGGCGTGTTGTACATCTGATTTTATTGGTTCATAATGTATTTTTGATTGTATGCCAGCGTTGGTAGATACTTTTAGGTACACACCCAATTAATGAATAACATTCACAGAGAAGAATTTTGTTTTGTTAAGTTTTCAAACGAAAAAGTCGTTACGTTACATCGTAAAAATTCAGTTACTACAAATCAAAGTGCAACGTATAAAAATGTATCTGAAACAGTTTTTCTATTCAAAAATAACCGTGGAAGCTTTTGCTTTCACCTTCATCATTTGTGATACAATCAACAAGTGCAAGTAGTGTGCATTTCAAGTGCAGCGCGAAAACTATGTCAATGCAAGTGGGGCGCATTGAAATGTCTGTGCTCCGGATACAAATGTATCGCGGTCTTTAATTTTTTGCAAGGTGGGACTGTCTTGACTTGAGACTGTGACTGTCGAGAGTCACGAGTGTCAACAAACTTTCGATTTTGTAATTTTACGCACCGTGGATAGATACATAGGATATTGGTGTCTAAATCTGGTGGATGAATTTATTTCTTGGTAAATGATAGAGATTACGTCGTACACTGAACTGACGGCTTGTGAGCAGTTATTTTTGGGATAGAGTATGTATAGTCTGACAATGGTGATGACGTAGCTTTATATAAAAAAAACACCGAAAATAAACCAATAAAATATACAATTTAATGGTGCAGATACTTCCTGAAAGGTGGTATTTTTTTTTTCGAAAAAATAAAGAAATAACATTGATTGCAGTACTAAACTGGTTTGCCGAATACATAATATAATACATATCGCATGGTTTAGGACACAAAAGAAGAATGCACGTAGGTATCTATAGCTATGTGCGAAATGTATCGTGTGTAGGTACTACTCCCGAAGTGTAGATACACCGCTTCGTATTTTTTTATGGCCATTCATAATATTCGCAAAGTGACATGTTAAAGATACACAAATTTGCATTCAAGATATTTAAATGCGTGTATGTATTAAGATAACGAGGTACACACCTAGATAGCAGTTGAACTTTCACGTGATTATCATTAAATTATAATTTACCGGATACCTTTGGTCACGAGAGGAATGGATATCTATTTGCATACTGATACATTATCGAGCCTAACTGTATCTATAATATGTTCATCATGGTTACCTTCAGGTACACTAATGTGCATAATGTGACTCATTTGCCCTCGGTACTGAGAGTCAAGGACGAGATACATTCAACTTTGACGAATTTTATGACCGACTTGTGAAATTTGATGACGAAATACCTTTTGCTAGGTACATATAACGGATATAGGATTTGCGATTTCAGTCTTGCGTACACTATTGCGTTCACTTGTATTAACCGAGGTATTAACAGAATAGACTACGACTGATGGCTTGAGTTGTGATATTTTGGGGCAATTAGTCATCAACAGCATTTATTAATAGAATACGATAAGGTTTCCAGAAAATCTATTTTATGGTGGAATCGAATTCTCTTTTTCCGCCAGAGGTAAGTGGTCACCCAAGGATACGAGGACTTTTGATCGATTAACCACTACCAGCTATAGATGTAGGCATCGGTGGTGACAAAAATAACAACTTCGCACACACAAATGAAAGGTAAAGAAGCTAGGCTTTGTGGGGGTTAAGTAAAATCGGTTAGATCAGGTTTTTCAGTGCGAGATCATCCTAGGATATCGGTGGCGGGTCAGCATGAACCCAAGAACTTATGCGACTTTTTGTTACCACAACTCGTGTGATTTTTATTATGTTTGTTGTGGAAGTAATACAGGCGGTCACTAGATTCAGCCTCTGAGTTTTAGAAAACGGATAAGATCTTGCATCCTTTTACCCAAGATATCGGTAAAGTTACCGAAGAATTGTTGATTTAATGCACGCATTCTGGCTCTTGCTATGCAAACATTTGCAGACGAATTGATTCGGGATTTCCGTGGCGGGTCAGCATGAACCCAAGAACTTATGCGATTTTTTGTTACCACAACTCGTGTGATTTTTATTATGTTTGTTGTGGAAGTAATACAGGCGGTCACTAGATTCAGCCTCTGAGTTTTAGAAAACGGATAAGGTCTTGCATCTTTTTACCCAAGATATCGTTAAAGTTGCCGAAGAATTGTTGATTTAATGCACGCAATCTGGCTCTTGCTATGCCGCAAACTTGCAGATGAAATGATTCGGGACTTCGGTTGTGGTTCACAGCATGAACCCAAGTAGGACTTATGCGCCTTTTTGTTACCACGACTCGTGTGACTTTTATTATGATTGTTGTGGATGTGATACAGACGGTACCTATCTAGATCCAGCCTGAGAGTTTTAAAAATCGGATAAGGTCTTGCATCTTTTTACCCGAGATATCGCTAAAGAATCCGAACGGCTAAGTTGAGATAAGCTATTCATAACAATTGATACTACACGGATGATTTGTCAGATCATCATGAGAGGAGGGTCAGTGAAAAATCATTTAGGTGTTGCTACGGCTGGGAATCGAACCCAAACCTTCTGCGCGGCAATTCAACGCACTAACCATCGCGCCACTGAGCCCGTCAAAATCAAAAGTAATGGGAATATAATATTTTGTTCAATAGATGATAGTAACCCACTCCTAGTTTTTATGAGCGATTTTCTACAACAACCATTTGTATCCCCTACAACAAGCAACAAGGAGGAGAAAAACGTTGTTTTTAACTTTTTCTTTCGTGAAAATTTTCGACCTCGAGATTTTGATTGACTAGTAGTAGTTTTTGAAATTCCATCAATCGGTAACTCCGGACTAAACGGATTGACCGATTTTCTTCAAACTTCGTATCCAGGGTTTTGGTCATAATTCTAAACCATTTTTCGTACTTTTGGCCGTTTTATTAATGGTACGTGACATATAAAAAATGTACGCACATGACATAAAAAAATGTACAATCCATATGACGAATTTTTGCATTTAGTCCATATTAAGACAATTTTCAGTTTCTCGCAAAACTATTTGGTCCAGTTGGATGAAATTTAATTTATATACTACTATTAATTTGTGCAACAATTACACAAATTCAGCTTTGGTCCAACTTCCCCTAGACGGAATTTTCAGTTTTAGTTGATAACGGAAAAGCATTATTATTCACATAAAGACTGATTCACCGACTTGGAATTTGATCTTACGCCAAACTCGCTGTGAAAGAGAAAGTTGCGTTCGACACAGTCGTGCACCCACCATTCGTTTCGTGGGGATTTTGTCCATGTATTTTCGTTGGAGATAATGTCCAGTTGGATTATTTTTTTGGGGATTTTGTCTAATGGTAATTTTTTTGGGGGATTTCTTACCGCTCCCAAACATGAATACATGCTACGTTTCATGAGCGCCTGGTACAAAACACAGATACAGCGACAGGACGGATTCAGCTAGAAACAGCACGGATTCAGCGAGAACCGCAGCACACACACAACAACATATGAATGAGTCTGGTGTCTGTATATCACGATCATTCATGTTGACAGTAGGTGTGTGTAAAAAAGGGCGCAAAAGAAAGGCTTTCAATGGAAACATGAATACCTGCTACGTTTCATGAGCGCCTGGTACAAAACAGCACGGATTCAGCGAGAACCACAGCAACACACTACACACATGAATGAGTCTGGTGTCTGCCTATTACGATCATTCATGTTGACAGTAGGTGTGTAAAAAAAAAGGGCGCCAAAGATAGGATTTCGATGGAAACATTAATACCTGCTACGTTTGGTACAAAACAGCACAGATTCAGCAACAGGACGGATTCAGCTAGAAACAGCACGGATTCAGCGAGAACCACAGGACACACACAACACATAATTGAGTCTGGTGTCTGCCTATCACGATCATTCATGTTGACAGTAGGTGTGTGTAAAAAAGGGCGCAAAAGAAAGGCTTTCAATGGAAACATGAATACCTGCTACGTTTCATGAGCGCCTGGTACAAAACAGCACGGATTCAGCGAGAACCACAGCAACACACTACACACATGAATGAGTCTGGTGTCTGCCTATTACGATCATTCATGTTGACAGTAGGTGTGTAAAAAAAAAAGGGCGCCAAAGATAGGATTTCGATGGAAACATGCATACCTTCTAAGGTTTATGAGCGCCTGGTACAAAGATTCAGCGACAGGGCGGAAAAAATTGGATGGTATACAATGGCTAGGACATGTAGAAGCCGACCTGAGCCAACTTTGAGTGCGCAACTGGAGGCAGCTAGCGAAGGACCGGGCTTATTGGAGAAGCGTGTTGGTTGAGGACTGTAGCGCCATTTATATAAGTAAGTAAGTACATAAACATACACAAAATTAAGGATTTTTGGTCCTCTGTCGCTTTGATTATTGCGGTCTTACAGGGGCCAATTCCGCACGAAAAAATGTGTACACTGTTCCGATTCCGCAAGCGTGAAATCAGTTTTTTTGACAGTTGTCGTGTAAGTGAATTCATGTATTCACTCTCTTTCCGGCTGTGAATAAAGCAGCGAAAACAAAAATGGGCAAACGGAAAATATTGTTCACCACTGAGTCATGAAAATGAATTCAGTTCACTCGGCTGGCAAAAATTATTCATCTAGGACACTCAAACTCACAGCATGTTGCGGAATCGCACTAACTGCTATGGGTTTACACAGGTACTGAATGTGAATTTTGTGAAGTGTTTACACAGGCAGAAAACTCAAAACTTGGCACCAGGTTGGGTACCTAAAAAGCAATGGAAAATGACTTTAAAGTGACATAAAGCCATAATGAACTGATGACGCTTAAGCAAAGCGATTTAAGGTCATATCCTCAAATATAGCCTTTTGACTCTTTTCACAAGATCGTATTTCGGAATATTTTATGGCACCAGCCGTTCCATTAGATTTGTACTCCCATAGCATAATCATAAACGCGATTATGTCAAAATTCAAAAAGAAGTTAAGATACCAAAAAATTACCTCACTTGTTAACAGTTATACGTTCTGTTCCCGTTCAAACAGTTTTTACTGATTTTTCACTAATTCTCATAATATTGTACGGGAGGAACAGACCTTGTAATTAACATTTAAGGGAACTGGCAACGTAATGCAACCTTTAACGAAATCCATCCGCATGCATGTTAATACCTCGTTTAGCCTACCTGTTATAGCCTACATAGACAAAAGATGTCACGGGATCAAACACCAGATATAGATGTCACCACAAAACCATGTAACGTTGCCTAGGTAGGTACGAGTATTTTCCACTCGAGTGCGTTTTGCACAAAATCGCCAAGTCACATTTTTTCAAATGAGTTAAAAGCTATTTTAGCACCATAAGGTACAGTCTGTGAGTTCTATATTTAAATGAAGTTCTAGTAAACAAAATCATTGTGTCTGTCTGTGAATAGATTATCCCTATGTCTCTTTCTCCCTTCGATGGACTCGCTTCGAGCGCAGCGAAAATTTTTCTCGATCACGATCGTCTTATCATTAAGTACCGGCAGCTCAATTGAACGAATCGATTTGGATCGTGCCAACAAAAAAAAAAAAAAAAAGCATCAAGCAAAAATAGTCCCATCCCAAGCCCCCCACAGACATCTCTAACTTGCGGCGAATTGTAGCACTGCCTTGATACGAGGCAGTCTTCCTTGTTCTGTAGCCATGCTCGTACGGCTGAATCTGTTTTATAAGCACTCCGTGTCAAAACTTTATATTTTATGGCTCTTTGTGCTGCAGTTGTTTATAAATCTGTATGTTTTCATAAGAGGTGCACTAATGGGGAATAAATCGAGCGCAGTGGTATGTGTCAAGAATTATTAACGCTCCTGTGTGTTGTAATTTATTTGTGTGAATAAAATCACGAAGATCGCCGGACACCTCTAATCGGGTTCTATTTTTTCGTTGCCTAATTGATCTTGCTGAACTATCGCATTTAATCGATCTATAAATTCCGATTGCCGCATTTGGGATGTGGGCAGTGCTCATTGGAAGGCTACTGTGTGTAGTGTTATTTTGTTCCTTATTCTAAGTATAGTTCTCGTACGTACAGAGACAGAAGTGGTTGTTATCATGACTGTCGAGGAGTGTTGGTCAGCGACTAACGGACGCCCAGTTGCGTCCGATCAGTTAATTAATGGGGTAAGAGGGTGATCCAAACGAGGAATAGCAGCCAAGTGTGAGGTGGTTGACGATATGGTGGTGCCGTTTGTCTGTTGTGATGATTGTGTGACAATGAGTGACATTGACACGAGAAACTTTTAAGTTTGTTGTTGTTGTATTCGAGTGATGTAATTGAAGTTAATTTTGGGAATTTCGCGCAGATGTTGTCTAAAGGGTTTTTGTTTTAATTGATCACCCGACTGTGAGTTGACGAAAATGTGGAGATGCCAAGATTAGTGTTGTGATCGACCATCTGTTTTTTTTTTTTGAATGACTTTTTAATTTTTAAATACTTTGTGGTATCTTGAGGTTTTGAGGAATTTATTGGGCGGGGTGTGACAGTTAATCTATTTCTAAGGAGCAACAATTAAAATATTATTTTGTAGCAATAATTGGTGACAGCATTGTATTGGGCGCCTTAAATTGGGTGGCTAAATATTTTACACTTAATCATTCTTTTCCAAAATTGAAAACTTCTTAATAAGCCTTTTACATGGTCTAAATCGCGATTTCGTCGTTTCACAATTCACTAGTGAACATCACATATCGATATCTTCCCGAAAAAATGTATTGCATAGCGAATTTTTTTTTTATTTACAGGAGACAAAAAAAGTCCTATGTAGGTAATTATGTGTGTATATTGTAGTGTACTGTAAATTTTATTGTTCTATAGTTTATTTTGCATTAATGGTAGAAACCCATTTGGCATATGGCATTTGGGGCCGTATGTCGGCAATAACGCCACGAATGTTAGCTTTCAAGTCCCCTAATGTTTCTGATTTGTTTGCGTAAGCGAGCGACTTCACATATCCCCAAAGAAAATAGTCCAATGGTGTCAAATCACACGATCTTGGTGGCCAATTGACAGGCCCATTCCGCGAAATTATGCGCTCATCGAATGTTCCCTTCAATAAATCGATTGTGACGTGCGCTGTGTGCAATATAGTGGAATCACATCTCATCCACATTCATGCCATCCAATTCGGGAGCAAAAAATCGGTTACCATGGCTCTCCATTAACGGTAACTGACTCTCCAACATCAATTCGGAAGAGGTATGGCCCAATGACTTCTCCAGCCCATATAGCACACCAAATAGTCAGTTTTTGTGGATGTAATGGCATCTCAAGGGTCTCACGTGGATTCTCTTCACTCCAAATGCTGCAATTTTGCTTGTTGACGTAGCCATTCAACCAAAAATGAGCCTAATCACTGAAAAAAAATTTGCGATGAAAATCAACATCGAGATCGATCCCATTTTCGGCCCTTACACCAAAATCACGACGCATTGCCTGGTCTCGCGGTTTTAATTATTGCACAAGTTGGCGGGCTCAGTGGCGCGATTGTTAGTGAGATGAACTGCAGCGCAGAAGGTCTGAGTTCGATTCCCAGCCGTAGCAACAGCTAAATGATTTTTCACTGGCCCTCCTCTCGTGTTGATCTGACAAGTCATCCGAGTAGTATCAATTGTCAAGAAAAGCTTATCTCAAATTCGCCGTTCGGAGTCGGCATAAAACAGGAGGTGCCACCATCATGCAAGAAGTACACACGCACACATGAAAGGTTGTGAGAAAACTCGGCCCTGGAAAACTAACGAGCCTGTTGCGCCAAAAAACATTTTTTTTATTTGATCTTGTAAGGTCGTAAGCAAAGATCTTTGCGCAAAATCTTCCATAAAGTTGATGGACGCTCCAATTGCTGTGCACATTGGCGAATCGATTGATTCAGATCCTCTTCAACACTTTGCTTTACAGCGGCAATTGTTTAAGCCTCTAAAAAAACACCTTTATGTATCAAAACTAATATACCCCTTTGGGATAGGTTATAAACAAATTAAGTTCCACCAGCTAATAATTTTATCCAAATCGTTTTTAGGTTAGGTTAGGTCAGAATGTCTGCCAGCGTTCGCTAGCACACTTACACCATTTAAGTCCATTGTCGATCCACGTGGATCTTGTCCATTCTACTTACTATCGTTGGGAAAACCATTCTCAGCTTTTGATGAAGTATAGAAGGCTTTACACTTCCGTTTTTGTCCAATCACTGGAATTAATAAGCTCCAAGATGGAGCCTCCTTTTGTTTAATAGGGCCGGGCAGTTACAAAAGAGATGAAGTATTGTTTCTTTTTACTCTTCGTCCATGCAGCTCATACAGAAGTCGTTTGAATAGACTCCTCCTTTCTGCGTGCCTACTTAATAAACAGTGTCCCGTGATTGCCACTTATGGTGGTGCTAATATACGTTCCATCGAACGAAATTAGTCCCTTTGACCTTCTCAAATCTAGCTCTGGCCAAATTTGTTTGGTTATTTGGCACTTCGCATCGTGCCAAGGCTCCATCTGATGTTTGATTTGCTATTAGCATGTTGTGCTAGTATAGAAATATCTAGTGCAGCCGCGATGGGTTCAACTGATAATTTATTTCCATTTCTGGCGATTTCATCAGCCTTACAAATCCCTGGAATATAACTATGCCGAGGCACCAATTATAGGTGAATGTTAAAATGCTTTGACATTTCCTGCAGAGATGATCGGCTATATAAAGTTGTCTTTGAATTTGTTGAGACTAATTCCAGGGATTTGATGGTCGCTTAGCAGTCCGAGAAATTGCTAATATCTTTGGCAGATATTACATTTTCTTTTAGCCAGAATAAGGCTTCTTGATCGCCATTAGTTCCACCTGAAACAAGCTGCAAGACGGAAAGATAGGCTGAGATTTAGCCGGTCGGAGTAGACACCAGCACTAGCACCGTCATTTGTTTTTGAGCCATCGGCATAAAGTGGATCCATTCGTTTAGCACAGGTTCGTAACTCTCCTGTTCTGTCTGGCATTGTGACCCGGAAACTCTTAGGAAAGTTTAACTTGCTAAGCGTGTAATTGGTGTTTTTGGGTATTAGTTGTATGTTCGTTTAGAATTTTTGAGTGGCCAGATTGAATAATTGACCACAGTTGGATGGCTTTAACTGGTATGGCTGAGTTAGCTGCCATTTGCTTGCCGAAATTATCTAGGGCTAGTAGGTGAAAAAGAATGTCTAGTGATGCTGAGGATGTTGTACAGAGTGACCACCGATACACAGACAGGCAGTTCTCTGCACCTTGACTAGTATTTTGCTTTGTTTAAAGCTATCTCTAGCGCTGTCCACCATACTACTATTCCGTAAAGAAGTATTGGTCCGAGAAGTATGACCGAGATTTAGAGCCAATGTGTTATACTAGGTTTCAATCCCCATTTCAAGCATATGGCTTTCTTGCAAGAATAAAGTGCGACTGTAGCCTTCTTCACTCTTTCTGTTATATATAGCTTCCAGTTAAGCTCCCTGTCCACAATAAGTCCCAGGTATTTAGCTTTGTCTGAGAATACTAGTTCGATTCCGTTTAGTGACTAGGGGTCAATGTGAGGAATTTTATATTTCCTAATGAAATGACCAGTTCAGTCTTGTGGGGTTTACACCAAGTCCACAGTTGGCTGCCCATTTGGAATGTTTATGTAGTTCGTTTTGGAGAAGCTCCTTGAGTTGCGATAGCAACGTTGATCACGTGGCATCCCTCGCTTCCAGGATAAGTAAAAGCTCGTTTACCACTGTTCCAAAGAAGATGGGGCAGGACTCCTTTGTTTTTACTTAAGCACTTAATTTTAAGAACTCAATTACTAAAGCTTTCCTTAATTTTTTTTCTCATAAATTAACATAAAACTTTAACTATACACATCATTACACTACTGGGCTTCAACAAATTTACCAAAAAATGATATGAGTAGGCTATAATCCGCTGTGCGAATAGTTGAATTTTCCAATTCATCCTTAAATTAAACATCCCCAAACAGTGGGCGTGGCATTATCACAATATATTGCTCAGACCGTTTATCAAACTTGTTAATGGTTCGACAAAAAACAACGTTTGTCTCTTGCACATGCTACGGTGTAGGGTATACAAATGGTTTTTGTTTATAAAAAACGCCCACAAAATGTAGGCGTGGGTTTAAAAATTTTACCGAATAAGTTTTTTTTACTAAAAACGTCATAAAAAGTGGGCGTGGCAAATAAATTTATAAGGACCAAATATATATATTAAAATTGGCTAAATATGTTGTTCAGACACTTTAAAAAATAAGGTGTGCCCAAAAACTACAAGGCGGCGTCGCAGAGGGTGGAAATAAATTAAAATATTTACTTACGAGTTAAGCTGTCACCCCTGTAAATTCCATCCAAATCGATAAAGTGGTTCAGTCTTAATTGAGTTTTTCCCGCTGTTCCATACAAAATTCAAGTTCAGTATACAAGTACACTGTTAAAAAAAAATCAAGCATCGTTAAATGTTCATTTATGTGAAATTGGTTATACCTACCTCTTTGTTTTGATTAAACACAAGGCCGGTTTTTCTTAACCGCTTTGGATTTTGACTTATGATCCGATGCCCGATTTTTTAGTGCTAAGGTCACTCCGAGTCAACCCAGAGTCAACTAACCGTGGATTGAATTTAATCTAGAGTTACATCATGAAGCAGGTTTTAAGTGCAGGATTAATTTGGCCCCACGAGTGGTGATTCAGCATGGTAACACCGAAGTGTATCGAACCTGCAACAAGTTGAAAATGATTTAGTCACGATCTTACAAGGATTTGGCTTATAAAAAATTTACTAAGTCTGAATATATCGTACAGGTATTTATTTCCTTAAAAATAGCGGTGATGTGTTCGCTTGTTGAGTGGTTGCGCGTTCAATCCCAGCCAAAATCTATGTAACTCTTATTAAAAAAAAAGTCGGTAGTTACACCTAAAAAATATACACCATCTGGAAAGTTGTCCTTATAGCGCTATGGTTATTGCGATGAACTGCCGCTCAGAAGGTCTGGGTTTGATTCCCAGCCGTAGCAACACCTCAATGATTTTTCACTGGCCCTCCTCTCGTGATGATCAGACAAATCATCCGAGTAGTATCAATTGTCAAGAAAAGCTTATCTTAAATTCGCCGTTCGGAGTTGGCATAAAACAGGAGGTCCCACCATCGTGCAAGAAGTACACACGCACACATGATTGGTTGTGAAAAAGCTCGGCTTTGGGTACTAACGAGCCTGTTGCGCCAAAAATTTGTGTTTGTATTTGAGTGGATGCTATCATACGCGGCCTTGAAGTCGATGAAAGAATGGTGTGTCTCGACTTGGAATCCGTTAGTCATTTCCAGGATTTGATTTAGTGTGAAAATTTGGTCTTTGGTCGATCTGTCGGGCTAACGAGGAGGCCTCAATGATACGTGCCAATAAGTTCACACACTTCTTTGGATAGGATATTGTATGCAACATTAAGAGGGATATGACTCATTAGATGGTGCAACTAATGGGATCGCCTTTCTTTGTAGATGGCACAAAATGGAGCTGATAATGCAGTCATCGGGCTCATCCACTAAGACTTTGTTGATGGTTTGGTGCACGAACATTTCCAAAGCAAGACTTCCATATTTGAAGATTTCTGCTGGTAATCCATCAGTCTGTCTTGTTGTTCTTCTTCTTTTTTTTCTTTTTTTTCTTTTTTTTTCATCAATCAAAGTTTTTATTTTCTACTTAAATTCAAAGCACGACTCCTACCCATGGATTCAGACTCTCTCTTTTAGCCTATAGATGAAAAATTACGTATAATTCAATCCATATAGACCTGCTATTCAAAAAATTGTGAACACTCATTTAAGCAATGAAGCTTATTTCTGTCTTAACGGCTCGTCGATAAGATAAAAGTTGGTCAAAAAGCGGTTCTATTTATGGGGAAGTTATCGGGAAGTTTTTCAGTTAAACAGCCACCAGGCTCATGCGATTAATGACGTTGGATTTATTTTCTAAAATTTGTGTCTGTTGGACTGGTGGAAAAATGCATCCAAAGTACCGATCGCTGCAAACGTTCTCACAGTGATCATAAAGTCGAGATCGAATTACAGACTTTAGTTTGACATTCGCACTAAGTATGCAAAGTTGTTATGTTCTTATTAAAGACCTTTTACACATTCAACCGTTCCAAGACCTAATTCTGAACACCTTGCAAAAGCAACCAAGCTTAATTAAACAATTTACACATGTAATTGGTTGTCAAGTGTAATCGTCTTATGCAGCAAGAAAAATTAGCATGCTTCCTGCATAAGACGATCTCTTGACCTATACCTACAATAATCCAAACAGAACAACAACTGTTCACTTATGGTGTACATGATATTTTGTATACAACGTAATCACCCGGCCGGCGCTTATCTCTATACTCTATAGCCTTTCAGGGGTTAAGCTTGAATAATAAATCTAAAATTGGCACGCTTTTAATTTTTTTATTTTTATATTACTACTGAGCAAGGTAATGCTAAATTTAGACTCCGAGATTAGTTACTACTTTAGAAGCATATGGGCGTGTATATCCCATGGGGTCTGTTTTATCGGATTTGTTGTTTGTTTTTGCTGAAACTCTCGTGATGATAGGAGGATTGTTTACAAGAAAGCACGCTTTTTTCAATTGGTATCTTGAGAGTGGATAAATCAAAAAACTGATACTCATACGCATACATATATGGAACTGAACTTGCCAGAACTCTTATTACCTTCAATTAAGATCACTAGAAGTACCATTCGTTCATAAATCGTTTGTCATATTACTTTACAAAGCATTTGTATCGAGTTCATGTATTTAATCAAGATTGCACTTCTTCATCCAAGGAATAGACGCGAGTGTTTCGTACACATTTTCCTTCAAATAACTTTACAGAAAGGGGGAGACCCATAAACTCCAGAAACCAATTAGATTTGTATGAGACTGGTAACCCTAATCACGCAAAAAAAAAAAAATGTTCGGATGACATCATTTCGACAACGTTTAGGCTCTTACCCAACGTTAGTATGAGTAGATCCATACCACAACAGGGAACCCTAATCTCGCAAACAAAAAACGATCGGACAACGTCATTTCGACAACGTTTAGCCTATCACCTTACGCAACGTTAACTAGGGTGCACAGACCGATAGACGGACAGAATCGTAGAATGGAAAAATCATTAAGAATATGCTCATGGTTATGCAACATTCGTTTTAAAATATAAAGAGTTTGTCCAACACCTAGCGTTCTAGTCCAGAACAGATGCGCAGGCATCCTATCACTGGATCGGAATTTAAAGTTCCATCGTTGGTAAAAGTAGAAAATCTCTTCTGGATTTATGTTGAATGTCGGTTGCCTTTCTGTAATAGAGTAACACAGGCACCACAAAAGACCGATCAATACCCAAAAGCCATCATCACCATTCAATGAGTCCGTTTATCAGTACATTTTGCTTAAAACGTTGGTCTTGAACTAAAAAGACAATCAGCTATCGACGGATAATAAAATTAGCGAACCTACTTAAGAATCCGAAATTCCACTAACACTATAGTAATTGCTGGTGTTCCCAGATGGAGGCTTCAGACAAAAATGGGAATAGGTATAGAAAACCAACATAAGGACTCACGAAAAACCTGTACGAGTTATATGCCTGTATTTACTCACGACTGTTTGACATCTAAGGAAAAAAAATAGGCACAAACTTTGTCACGAGATCGATGCCTGCATCCCCAATGGGAAGTGGGGATGACTTTATTCTAACACCTCAGAAACAAGACCGATAAGTGGCGCTACATTACGGTATAATTCTGGGCCTTAACCAACATGCCTTTCCAAGTATCCTAGCCCTTTGCTAACTGACGTCAGATGCGCACTTCAAGTCGGTTGAGGTCGGTTTCTAATTGTGCGCCATAGGGTGAAGTCTTCTTCTACTGAATCCGTCGTCTGTCTGGGAATCAAAGACTCTGCAAACCGGAGTATCGGTGTCCATTCGTTCTGCGCGTCCTAGCCATCTTAACGTCCAATGCATATAAGATTTTGACCAGGGGCATGACGCTGTACAGCTCGTATAGTTCGCGGTTGAATATTCGTCTGCATATCCCGTCAACGCAAACGGCACCGAAGAATTTTCCTCTCGAATCGAACAAGAATCTCTTCATCCCTTTTTGACATGGCGCATGCTTTTAGCGACGTAGACTGGGGTGATCAGGGTCTTATATAGAATCTCCTTAGTAGTTCGAGTGAGGGCTTTCTACTGAATTGCCTTCTTGGCCCGATGAAACAGCGGTTGGCAAGAGTAATTCTCCGTTTAATTTCTGACGAGATGTTGTTGTCAGAGTTGATAATGGAGCCGAGGCAGACAACGTCCCGTACTACCTCAAAGTTGTATCTATCAATGGTGTCGTTCTGTCAAATTCGTCGATGTTGTGTGTATTATCGTGTTGACAGCATATACTTAGTCTTATCCTTCTTTACTGCTTAACCCATTTTTGCCGCTCCCTTCTCTATTCTAGCAAACATGGCTATGACATCACATTGAGTCCGATCAATGATGTCAATATCGTCGGTGTATGTTAGTAGCTGCACCGATTTTTGATAAATTGTGCCTCTAGTGTTGGCTCTGGAGTTTTGCAGAATCCTCTCAAGAATCAGAGTAAAGAAGTCACATGACAGTGCATCGCCTTGCCTTAACCATTTCAAATGTGTCGTTTCTGACCCTGATGGAGCAGCAAGAATTCTCCATCGTCATCCTACACTAATGGACGAGTTTGGGCAGTATACCAAAACTAGACAAGGCTCTGTATAGTTGGTCTCTATAAATACTGTCGTATGCGGTTTTGAAATCGATGAATAGGTGGTGGGTATCGATTTGGAGATCTTAGGTTTATTCCGAAGTTTTGCCAAATTGTGAAAACTTGATCAGTTGTGGACTTTCCTGGCCTAAAACCGCACTGTTAACGGCGAACAGGTTGTTGGTAAACGGTTTCAGGCGTTCACATATTACGGCAGATAGGATCTT
Organism: Rhingia rostrata; assembly: GCA_949824845.1. Taxonomy (NCBI): domain Eukaryota; kingdom Metazoa; phylum Arthropoda; class Insecta; order Diptera; family Syrphidae; genus Rhingia; species Rhingia rostrata. The sequence goes on from OX463758.1 coordinate 22,932,106, forward strand.
GTAGACGATGTTGAGGAGACATATGCCTGTGTAGTTGGCGCAGTTCAGAGGGTCTCCTTTTTTATGGATCGGGCAAACGATGCTGAGGTTTCATTCTTCAGGCATACTTTCTGCCGACCAGAATTGGCTTATTAGTTGGTGGATGTTACTTACCAAGTCATCTCCGCCGACTTGATAAAGTCCGGCGAGAAGGCCATCATTTTCGGCAGCCTTGTTTAGCGTGAGTTTAGATATTGCTATCCTTACTTCACTTAGGTCGGGTGGTTGGTTCTTTTCGCAGTCGTCGCCAATATTAATTCGTTCGTTCTGCCTGACAGGGAATATTGTTTGTCATCGCCGTTTAACAGTCTGTTGAGGTAGTTCTTCCATATCCTTAACATCGACTGTGTCTCAACTACGATATTTCCTTGTTCATGTCGACAGGTGGGCCTTGTATCCTTGGCTTTCACGTTTTGCTCTTTTGAACATCATTCCTGTATTGGCAATTCTCTATATCCTCGATCGCGCGCTTTTCTTGTTCTTTTTTTTTTCTTTCTGGAAAGTAGGTGGTCCTTCGTTCTTCTCTGCCTGTGTAGCTTATTGACAACTCTGGTCTTCATCTGCAGCTTAGCCTTGTTGTCCTTGTTCTTGGCTGCGGGCATCTGTTGACATTCCTCATCAAATTAGGGATTTCTTGATGGTGTGCGCGAAAAACCTTATATTGGCGAATTCTTACATTGATTTATAGACTCCAACTGAAATCCTGTATTATTTTTCAGGATTTGATGACAATGACAAAGGAGTTTGAAACGGTAAGTATTGCCCTGAAAAAGGGCAATATGGATGGCAGTCTATTTCGGATAAAACGCGGTTCGATGCTGAGATTGAATCCCGATACTGCTCTACTGGGGAAGGAGATAATCCTTTACACAAATTACCCAGGAGATGGTAAGTACAAAAACAAATTTTTACTGCTGACAATCCCACTATAAGAAGGATAAAATGCAATTGCGTAGGTAAAAAGGAGTTCATTCGTACGGATCATCGGGTTCTGGATTGGTACTCAAAATATGGAAAAAAAATCACTTCGGCGAAGAATCAATATGTCCATGTCGTCGACATAGATGCATATTCCGAGGTTAAGATGAATATTTCTGGAACATTTTACTTTTATTTCAAAGAGAAGAATAGGTAAGTTGACAGGATTTCCGTCCGATTGACATTTTTATGTTTAATTGTGTTATTGGCATGTAGGCATAACAACCTTTTATTCGTATCCATTCCATCTTTTCAGCGACACCAATGAGTACCTGGGTTCAATGTACGTTCAAGTAGAGCCGACTCTTCATGTCGGACCACAAGGGGCCCAGAAAATCATCCCGTTGAATTCGGTTCGCTGTCAGACCGTGTTGACCAAGTTGCTGGGTCAACTTAGCACATGGGAGTCAAAACTAAGAGTTGCCAAGGAATCCGGTTACAACGTGATTCACTTCACCCCCATTCAAGAGTTAGGTGGATCTCAGTCGGCTTACTCTTTGCGAGATCAATTGCGAGTAAATCCGCATTTTGGACCACCAAAGAGCAGTGTAACCTTCGAGGATGTTGAGAAAATCATCAAAAAATGCCGCCACGAATGGGGCGTAAGTTAACTATCTGATTTTCATGAAATCCTGATTGACACTTCTGTTTTCCTATAGATAGCTTCAATCTGCGACATAGTTCTCAATCACACAGCCAATGAATCCAATTGGCTTGCAGAGCATCCCGACGCAACATATTCTTGCAGTACTTGTCCTTATTTGAGGCCAGCGTATCTATTAGACGCCCTTTTAATGAACGTCGGTAAAGATATCGAAGCCGGTCGGCTAGAGATGAATGGTGTTCCAAAAATCATCGATCAGGAGTACCACTTGGAAGCCTTGCGTCACCAGCTTAAGAGCAACTATCTAGCACAGTTGAACCTGCATGAGCTGTACCAATGCGATGTAATGAAGATTGTGAATGACTTCACAACTGAGGTGCGCAAACGAAAACCGCCACCAAAGAAATTCCCAACTGGAGATCGCACCAAGGAGCTGGTCTTGATTCAAGATCCGGAGTATCGTCGCTTGGCCTCTACCGTTGATATGGAATTGGCACAGGAGATCTTCAATAACTTCCACGCTGATTGTTTCGACGAAGAGTCACGTGTAAGGAAGTGCGCTGATGCATTGCGTCAGCATTTGAGCGATGAAAACGAGGTGATTCTTCGTGAAATTTGGAGCTACTTGGACAACGCCGTGGAAAACTGCTTGGCTGGTATTCGGTACGAGCGGGTTCAAGGAAACGGACCACAGGTTAAGGAAATTTCTGAAAAGTATCCAGTCTTCATGCAGTACTTTACACATCTCGTCGTTGAGGGAAGAAAATTGGACGAAGTTGAAAAAGCCATGTACGGCAATGACGGCAAGTTCATGATGGCTCATAATGGTTGGGTAATGGGATCTAGTGACCCATTGAAAGACTTTGCTGACCTTCAACCTGGTAGGGCGAATGTTTACTTGAAGAGGGAACTCATCTCTTGGGGAGACAGCGTTAAGCTGAGATATGGTCAAAAGCCTGAAGATAGCCCATACTTATGGGAACACATGAAGAAGTATGTGGAGATTACAGCAAGGATCTTCGACGGTGTCCGGCTGGACAATTGTCATTCGACACCCCTACATGTGGCTGAATATCTGCTGGATGCCGGTAGAAAAGTAAACCCTGAGCTATATGTCGTCGCTGAATTGTTTACGAACTCTGACGGCACTGATAACGTGTTTGTCAATCGATTGGGTATCACGTCTCTAATTAGGGAAGCCCAATCAGCTTGGGATTCCCATGAGGAAGGAAGATTGGTGTACAGATATGGTGGCTATCCCGTTGGAGCTTTCCATGTTTCGCCGAAACGTCAATTGGCACCAAATATCGCTCATGCGCTGTTTCTAGACCTCACCCATGACAATCCATCACCTGTGGAGAAGCGTTCGGTGTACGACCTTTTGCCATCAGCTGCCCTCGTCGCTATGGCATGCTGTGCAACTGGCAGCAATCGTGGTTACGACGAGCTGGTGCCTCATCATGTAAGTTTTAGATAATATCCGCGCTTGTGTGGATTGTGAACCATTCTGTTTTATTTTAGATCCACGTTGTAGATGAGAAACGCGAGTACCAGGAGTGGGGCAAAGCGGTTAGTGCCAATACCGGCATCATTGCCGCCAAGCGTGCTCTTAATCTACTTCACGGTCAGATGGCGGAGGAAGGCTTTTCGCAAGTCTATGTTGATCAAATGGACTCGAACATCGTCGCTGTTACTCGCCACTCTCCAACTAGCCATGAGAGTATCATTCTTGTCGCTCACACAGCTTTTACTTATCCCGATCCATGCGCAGGAGGGGCTGCAGTGCGTCCACTTCGCTTTGAAGGGTGTCTCGATGAGATTGTCCTCGAAGCTGAAGTTCAAAATAACGGTCCAAAGCCATTCGATCGGCCAGTGCCATTCAAAAAGGATGAGACCCACATTAACGGCTACACACAGTTCCAACTCCAGATACGTGAACACATTCCCCTCACCCAATCGAAGATTTTGAAACACGAAACTTGTCAAGATGGCAACGTCACACAATTGTGGTTTGAGAATCTCCGACCAGGATCCATTGTGGCTATCAGGGTATCCCTAAATCCAGCTACTCGTCCTGGTTTAGAAAAGGTGCAAGGAATTGCCCACGACTTGCACAAGGGATCTGGCCAAATTCATGCCGATCTTACAGAGATCGTTAAGAAACTGGATTTCGTGGATCTTAATCGTGCCTTGTTCACCTGCGACGCAGAAGAACGAGACTTGGGTAATGGTAGTGCTGCTTATGATATTCCTGGACATGGACCTGTTGTGTACTGTGGTCTACAGGGCTTTGTATCCATTTTGAATGACATTGGTCCGAACAATGATCTGGGACACCCTCTCTGCAACAACTTAAGAGCAGGCGATTGGATGATGGGTAGGTTTTGCTTAATTCAAAGCTTGCAATAAGTTCTTATTGTATTGCTGTTCTAGATTACATTTCGCATCGACTGAGGGCCTTCCCAAACACTAAAAAGCTCGCAAAATGGTTGAGACTCGCCTTTGAGCCATTGAAGACTATCCCAAGATATTTGATTCCAGCCTATTTTGATGTCATCGTCACTAGAGTACACAACGTCTTAGTTGAGCATGCGCACTCCTTGATGCCAGAGTAAGAACACAATTAGAACATTCCCCAACAAAATTATAACATCTGATTCTACAGATTCATCGGCAAAGGAAGTAACTTTGCTCAAGCCTTGGGCTTAGCAACTCTTCAGTTCTTATCCACTTGCAAGTCTTCGAATTTGCCAAAGTTCAGCCCGAACATTGCTCCCCCACCACCACCAGAGCAGTGCGTGACTTTCTCAGCTGGTCTGCCTCACTTTTCTACAGGATACATGCGTTGCTGGGGTCGTGATACCTTCATTGCAATGCGCGGCAACATGTTCCTAACAGGTCGCTTCAATGAAGCTCGCTACATCATCATTGGCTTTGGACAATGTTTGCGCCACGGTTTGATTCCTAACCTCCTCGATGGAGGGGCCAATCCACGGTACAATTGTCGTGATGCAGTTTGGTGGTGGATGCACAGCATCAAGCAATACGTCAACGAAGCCCCCAAGGGCAAGGAAATCCTTCGTGACATAGTATCGAGACTTTTCCCCACAGACGATTCTCGACACATCTCGGCTGGCGAACATGATCAGTACCTTTACGATGTGATGCAAGAAGCTCTGAATGTACACTTCCAGGGACTCGAATATAGAGAACGTAATGCTGGCTACGAAATCGATGCTCACATGAAGGATAGGGGCTTCAATAATGTCATTGGCGTGAATCCAGAAACTGGTTTTGTTTTCGGAGGAAACGGAGCCAACTGTGGCACATGGATGGACAAGATGGGTTCATCAGATAAGGCCAACAACAGGGGTAGGCCGATAACACCACGTGATGGTTCTGCCGTAGAATTGATCGGTCTGCAAGTCTCTGTATTGAGATTTATGCAGCAGTTAAGTAAAGACGCGATTATACCCCATAGATCCGTTGAGAGACGCGGAAGCAATGGTAAGTTTACTCAACCTAATATATCCAACACATACCGATTAAACACATACTTTAAGGTCAACAAACAAAATGGTCCTATGGAGAATGGGCTGATCGTATTCAAGCTAACTTCGAAAAATGCTTCTTCGTAACCAAGGAAGAAAAAGGACCATTAGCCAACAAGAAGTTGATCTACAAAGACTCCTACGGAGCACACCAAAAATGGACAGACTTCCAGCTAAGATGTAATTACCCAATTTCCATGGTGGTTGCGCCTGAGATTTTCGATCCATTCAACGCATGGCAAGCCCTTGAAATGGCACGTAAGCATCTTCTGGGACCACTCGGAATGAAGACACTCGATCCAGATGATTGGAACTACCGTGGCAACTATGATAACTCAAATGACTCGTCAGATGCTACTATTGCGCAGGGTGCAAACTACCATCAAGGACCCGAATGGGTCTGGCCAATTGGCTACTATTTGAGGGCGAGATTGATTTTCGCCAAGAAATGCGGATATTTACCTGAGACTATTGCTGATACATGGTAAGTTCAATATAAATGTATCAAACAAAGATGAGGCGGTGTTAATTATTGTTTCATGAGTAAAGGTAAAGTTGGCAATTTAATAGAAATTCGCTAATGCGCGCACTAGATATTTTCACTTTTAAAATAATATCACATAGCCGTAAATCCAATCAGTCAATCAGTGCTGCCAGACTTTGTCACAGAAATTCCCATGTTAGTGCCAAAAAAAAAAAAAATTCCCAGTCATTGGTCAAAGAGTATTTAATAACATTTTCCCTGCATACAATTTAAAAAATTAGCACACAAAATTAATGCAACCGGAAACAGGTTATTCGAATAAGTAATAAAACATAAAATACCTTATTACATCCCATCATTAAAAGGAATATCCCCAAACATTTTAAATTACTAAAAACTGAATGGGAATAAATTAAAGAAAATTATATTCTCACCACATATCGTTCAGATGGTATAAAATATTTTTTGGTTCTTCAAAAAACGGCGTTTTTCTATGGCATATGCTATTGGGTATCTTGTTTTTGTAAGAAAATGCCTCCAAAAATTTGGAGTGGGTTAAAATGATCGACAGACAAAATGTTTACATTGACATAATTGAAGAAAATTTTAGAAATTGGACCAAAAAAACTTTTATCCACAAAAAGTGGGCGTGAAAAAAAACTTTGAATGCACAAAATATAGATATTGGTGCTGTCTAACTATATTTTTCAGACATTTTTTTTTTTTTAAATTCCCTTACGTTTGCAAAAAAACAAAGTTTTTCTAAAAAGATGGGCGTGGTTTTATTTTTAATTTTTGGCACTTGTTCTGTAGGCACGGACAAGGATGCAATATACCGAATTTCTGTATCATAGCTCAATTACATTGTTCGATGAGTTCGTCCTATGCTTCAATCACAAGAAAATCCAGTTTCCTCACAATGGCACAAATAGTTATGCTTGCACTTTTTCGGGCATCAAACACTATAGTTGGGCTAAGGAACTCCATTCCAAACGGCAAGCATTTAACAGCTGTTTTTTTAAAGCTAAGAATTCTTGCTTATTCTTTAGTATTCAGTTCCGAAATGACACTGTCATTGTTCCGAATGTCCATGTTCCGAATTTTAGTTTTACGAAGTTAACTTTGCCGATGCACTATTCTCATTGGTCAATCGAGCATTTCTAGTCACGTGACATAGTCGATTTACTAATGAGAACAGTGCACCTCAAAGTTAACTTGGGAAATCTAGAACCCGTAGTATGTGAACTCAAAATATACTCAACCGGATTATTCAAATTCAGGTTTTGCACGGAGGTAGAAAAAAATCTCTAGTAAGAAATTTTCTAACTGGAAGCACTGGTCAAGGTCGAAATTCAGACTGTCTAGGGTTGCCACGCAACTATCAAATATTCCTCTATAAGCCTATAAAATTTAATTTCCACAAGCAAAACTATTTCTGTAAGCCTTATATAGTACTTGTGAGTGGAGGTCGATCATTTTTGCATTCAATTGTTTGGGTAGAAGCCTGTTTAAGACATTATGAATGAAAATTTGCAGACATAACCGAAGTTATGGTGGTATAACCTCTGTAAGGTTGTTTTCAAACTTCCGTAGATGTGAGTACATTGTTCATACAATTCGTTACACTGCCAGTATTCCAATGTCAACATTTTGGAAAACGATTATTTTCATATAAGATATAGACAGATAACCAATTCAGAGATCTCAGTGCTGCCAATACCAGGTGATTTTTTAAGCGTAGTTTTCTTAATCGAATAAAACACTCGAATTTGCATCAAATATTCAAACTTTTTTGTAATCGATAAATAGGTCTTTCCCATTTACGCTTTAAAGATAACTTCATGTTATGTTGTCCACGGCTCGGTTTCGAATGGTCCATTCGGAAGGTCCAATTTGACGTCACTTTTTCGAGCATTTCGGCCTGTATTCCACGAATGACGCGTGCTATGTTATCCTGTAAGGCTTCAATCGTGTACGGATTGTCCACATCGACTAACGACTATACATAACCCCACAAGACATAATCAAGAGTCGTTAAATCGCATGATCTTGGCGGCCAACTCACAGGGCCATTTCGAGAGATAAGCTGTTCATCAAATTTATCCTTCAATATTTCCATTGTTTTACGAGCTGTGTGGCATGTGGCACCGTCTTGATGAAACCACATGTCAACCAAGTTCAACTCAGCCAAATGGGGCAAAAAAAGTCGCATATAATGGCTCGATATCGTTCGCCGTTGACGGCAACGTTTCTTCCACGGTCGTCTTTGAAGAAAAATGGACCGGTGATGCCACCAGCCCATAAACCACACCAAACTGTAGATTTTTCGGGATGCAACGGTATTTCTTGTATGGCATGTGGCTGTTAATCACTCCAGATGCTACAGTTTGGCTTATTTACGTATCCGTTGAGCCAGAAATGAGGTCGATTATGACGACATTAATATGGTCGTAACAAACGGTGCATATTTTTCAAAGAGCACAAATTTCGATAATAAATTTCAATAATTTGCAATCGTTGCTCGGTTGTAAGTTTTTCGATGATTAAATGGCAGAGTATACTGAAAACTTTTCACTTTGATAGATGACGTTTGGACGTCATTACCAACCAGTGCTGTCAACCTGAAAATTTTAACTCTTAAAAAATCACCCGTTATTTACATTGGGGCATTTTGTAACCGATTTTTATCGTGTATAGTTTTTTCCCTCTCATAAGCTCTCTCTTTTACTTATTTTAACGTAAGGGAACGGCGATAAGTTATGATTAATGGCGTTTTTTATTGTTAAGTCTGGATTTTGATCTGAAATTCGATCTTTATTTTAACCAATGGAATACGATTTTATATTGATTTTTGTTTGTCTTTGTTTGTTGTAATTTCGTGTCTGTGAACTAAGTGTTGGTATAGCTGTCAAGTTTCAAGTCATACAGGTTGTTAGTTCTTTATATAATTTATATTTCCCATAGAACTGCAACAGTTTTAATGATTAATAATAATTTTTCACAACCGAAATAATAATACCTACATCAAAACGAAAATCCCTCTAGTAAAACTGACAGCTACCATTAGAAGGTGTAAGTGTTAGTGCAAGGAAGGGTAAATCTGCCGAAAAATCCAGATTCGCAAAATTGATATGTGATCAAAAAACGAAAAAAAAAATAGTTGCCCAATGGAATACAACAACTGTCAAAATCTGTCTTTTGACAGATCAAGATAAAAAGAAGATTGATTTTTGTTACCAATGGAAAACGTTATATAGGAATCAGTACTGGAAGCGATTAAATATTTTACGGGAACAGATCTATTCATTTGGCTGAATGATTGAATATCTGTTCTCATTTTTCAAGGTATGGAATAAAGTAATAGAAACAAAGTCCAAACCTAAGACCAGTTTTTTAGTGCTGAGTTAATCTGCATTTAACTCACCAAAGTTGTTGGTTAACTTGAGATTAAACAGATTGAAAAACATGTTTCTTGAGTTAACTTGAGGTTGATACTAAAACTATGATGATGCGAAGTCTTAGTATGCCTTAAAATAAATGTTAAGCTAGTATTACATCATGGCAACACCTAACGTTCCTTATTAGCTTTGTATAACCAAACTCATAACTAGATTTGTTTCTTATAGGCAAATCCTGCAAGCTCACTTGAAAGAAATTAAATCTTCCCACTGGCGTGGTTTACCAGAATTAACCAACGACAACGGAAGCGTCTGCCATGACTCATGCCATACGCAAGCGTGGAGTATCGGTTCGATTTTAGAGGTAATGTACAACTCAAACAACTCTTTCCCAAAATGTATTCTCACTCTTATATATTTTCAGGTCCTACATGATCTTCATCAGATTGGCGGTGATTTATTGTAAATCTAAAAGATCAACATTTCAGTTCCGAATATATCTAAACTGCCAGATGCGACAAGACATGGCTTTATATTCTTTTTTTTATAAATAAGACACCTCATAGATATTGTTATGTATGTAGCTGGAAGACATCACTCTAGAATTTAAAAAAAATGTTGTTATCAAAAAAAAAATGTTTGTTATAAGTAGTAATCTTCTAGTTAGTAGCTGTTGTCGATCACAATCAATACGAGCGAACTCGTCGCTTTCAAAAGATGATATCCACTCAAGTGTTAGTTATTCTATGTCTAGCCATTGCTTCTTATAGTTAATGCGTTTCTAATCGTGTTGATTGAGGGTACGTTTTGTTTGTTTCTTTTTTGATACTCTTATTTAATTAAAATAATTTAAAATAAAACAACGTTCGATTAGTTTTTGAGTGGGTTTATTCTTTTCTATGAAAAGTAACTGTTTCGGGCGATCTGCATGTCAGAGTTTTTGGGTGGAACAATTTTTTTTTGTCGCTGTTGTCCTATCCACATAGGTTCACTACTGTCCAAAATGTCAGGATGTTCAAATGATCGCGACTGGTACTCATCCGGAATTTGTGGTTGACAGTAAAACTCGGTCTGGCGCATTCGAGGGTATAGTTCTAAGTTGGTGATTGCAAATGAACCCTGTGGGTGCAGTTTGGAATTGGTAAGTAAAAATTTTTCTTAATTCTCGAAGAACTTACCGAATGATGTGGCAATGGATTGTGATGGTTTTTATCTTGATTTTTGAAAATCTTTAAATGGAAGGATAATGTTAAATTTGATTTAACGTGTTTTTATACAATTGACTTACATTTGGATTGTACATTTTTTCTAAAGGTCCGAAAAAGGTTGTGAAGTAAAAACGTTGTTTTGATTTTAATTTGTTGCTGCTGTCATATTTGTATGTGCTTACTTAATGGAAAATCAACTGCGAAGTTATTTAAAAAAAAAAAAGTGTAGAGTGAATTGACGATTAGAAGTACAAAATCTGTCGCCACTGGAACCAATATTAGGCATTAGATTGTTTTATTTAAAAAATACATTTGATTGCCGATCATAATGACCAAGTATCAATGATATTTAAAAAAAAAATGCTGAGATCAACTAAATTAGAAAATAAATATATAAATTTCGTTCCCGTTCTTTTGCAGTAAAAATGAGTATAGTTCGAAATTTTATGAAGTGCTTCCTAAACTTCCAAGTTTAGGAAACTAAGAAACCAGGGTTGTAAATAAAGGTGTCGTAAGTAGAAATGAAGCGCTTAGAAGATAAAGGGCCTAAGCGATATTTTTTTTAACTTGCCTTAACATACCGTATGCATTTTGCAAATCCGTTTATTTTTTCAATTAAAAAAATATTTACTTACCATATAAAATAAAATACTTCAGTTTTGTTAACTTTAAGATATCTGTTTATAATTTTTATCAAAAGAGTTATGGTAAACAAATTTAAACGCTGATATTACTCAAATTTTTTAATATATCGCTTAGGCCCTTCATCTCGAATTTTCAGTTTTCAGTTTTTCCAGTCTTTATTTACCATAGTTGGAAAGATCCCATTTATGTCATATACCTCTTTAATAGAAGCCCTCATTCCTATTAGCAAAAAAGTGTGGGAGGCTTTTTCCACAAGCCTCTCTTGAAACGTCAATACTAGAGCCCACCGGTTGCACACTTTTCATCAACAATCACCACGAAATCGTTGGTAATTTCGTGGTGCTCTTATATTGAGTTTCTTTTTGTACCCAGCCTTATACAAATGGTTCCAATCGGAATTTTGATCAATGCTTAGCTCCTGGGCAATGAAAAGAGTGCTTACATAGTGGTCGGACTTGGTGATTTCCACGATTTTATCCGACAGTACTTCGAGACCGAAATAACCGGAACGGAATCAACAAAAGCAAAACTGGGCATGATTGGTTGTTACAGTTTCCACATTTCCAGCTGCCTGATATAGGCGAAGACACAGCTTATATCAAAAAAATACTGACAAAACTGTCAGAGAACTTTTCTTGGTACGAAATCTTATTCCTTTGTATACAACACGGGATAGAGATGACTAAAGCTTAGTAAAATTAATGGATTCCCTTATACTTTTGCTACTCATTCCGTAACTTATAAAATGGTTATCATTGACGATAGAGTAGGAGGCTTGCTAGGTACCTACATAGATTGTAATTCTTATAATGAGTGAGTGCACAACTACGCGGTAGGTACCCAAAAAGTCTCCTTCACTATCGTCAACGATTATGGGTAAAACGCAATCACGCTTTGGTTAGTTCGTTAGCTAGTTCAACCACAAAAGGCCGCCCAGAATGCGTATCTGTAGTTGGTATACATTTCTTGCATGCAGTTGCCCTCCATTCAACTTCAAGCTACAGATTCATGAAGATACACATTGTGTAAGCGCTTACGGCTTGCCTTGTTTTTAAGTTACAAGCGTCCAGCAACAAATACGCATCCTGGGTGGCCCTTAAAAAATATATGTAACCTATCACAATGTAGCTTTACCTTCAACGAAAACTTAAGATCTTAACGTCACGTTTCTGTAAAGCTTCTTCAGAAAAGCGAAGGTTGGAAAAGGGTTATGAAGTATAATGTTTTAAGCGGAGATTTTAGTCGCCATTTTTGTAGCAGATGTTGAAACCGGTAAGTGTGTGTATATGTCAAATAATGAGCAAAGCATTTGGGCGTAACGTCGGCAAAGCGAAGTTCCAAAGCGTGATTGTGTTTAAGCCATAATCATTTTGAAAGTTACGGAATGAGTACCCTGTACAGTTAAAAGTGTAGCCACTATAGCCACCGTATCAAGCAAAGCATTATCTCTGATTTGCTTACAAGACAAATAATAATCGCGTTCGTCTGAGTCGCATTAAAGGAGGATCTTGCCAGATTTAAAGTTTGAGGAATTCCAACATTCGTACTTCGAATAAATATATCAGTCAGAGATCAAGTACTTAAAAAAACGTTTCATTCACTTGAGCTTTGGAAAACTTCCCACACTAAAGCCATTTCACTAGCAGCCCATATATAATTTTTTTAAATCTCAATTTATACAATTATTGGAGGTATTCATGCAACGTCGGAAAGTCGTTATGTGAGCCTGGTAAATTTACGACGTGGTAAATGAACTGTCAAAATTTTTATGGGAAATCTTTTACAATAATATCAGAACTGTCGCACAGGAATTGGGTGTGTAAACTGAGATAAAACGGCCAAAAAACACTTTGCCACCAACTAGGGAAACTCAAGACGATTTGGAAAAAACCGATAAAGAAAAGGCAGACATTTTTGCCGCACATCTCAAGGAAACATTTGAGCTAATTGATGCCCCAGCGCAACATGAAAACGTTAATGTACTCGAGACTACAACCGATAGCAATATTAGAAGATATGCAAGTTTTGCATAAGACAGATATTAAAGTCTTTAAAAGCTCCGGAGATTTTCTTAAAATGTTGCCTCGAAAAGCATTAACTTAACTTCTCAACATTGTAAATGCTGCAATTAGATTACAATACATACCAAGACAGTGGAAATTCGCGGAAGTGATTATGATTCTCAAACCAGGAAAATCAACGAATGAAATAAAATCTTACAGACCTATTTCACTTCTTCCATTAATTTCAAAAGTTTTTGAAAGGATATTACTCTGCCGCTTACACCCCATAGTTGATCAGAAACGTCTTTTACCTGACCATCAATTTGGGTTTAGATGAAATTATTGAGAGCTTTCAAAGAAAATAAAATTTTCTCACACGTATTTCTTGACGTGTCGCAAGCTGTTGACAAGGTGTGGCTTAGAGGCCTTCAATAAAAATTAAAACAAATTCTGCCTGAAGATTTATATAAAATCCTTGTCTAGTATCTTGAGCATAGACTCTTCCGTGTGAAACATGGAAACGAATATTCAGAGTTCAGGAAGCGTCCTTGGACCACTCTGGTACCTCCTATTTATACGTGATATCCCACAAACAAACGATACAAAAGTTGCCACGTTTGCTGATCATACAGCTATAGTAGCAGTTGCTACAACAATAGACGAAACAAATATTAAATTACAAAACGCTTTTAACGAGGTTAATGAATGGACAAAATCCTGGCGGATTGCATTTAATAAGAGCAAATCGATTATTGTAGATTTGTCGTATAAACGGGCAAACAATTTGCCTGTATTTCTCAACACGGTTCGAGTACCTTTTGCAAATGAAGCAAAATATCTCCGAATGATACTCGATGCAAAATTAAAATGGAAGTCGCATGCAAAAAAAAAAATGCGAAGAACAGAGAACTGTACTGGTTACTCGGACAATATTCGAAGCTTAACCTTGATAACAATCTGCTGTTATACAAGCAAGTGCTAAAGCCGGTCTGGACATACAGTATACAACTATGGGGTTGTATTTACTAGTGAAACGAATCTAAACATTCTACAAACTTTTGAAAGCAAAATGTTAAGATCATTCGTCAATGCGCCATGGTATATAAGGAATGAAGATCTGGGTATTCCCGATGTAAACAAACAAATTTAATGCTGCCTCTTCAAAGAACTAAGCCTTAGATTTGACCCGATAACAACAAACCGCGCCATAAATGCGGAAAAAGCAGGAATTCTCAAAGCAAAGTTACCTGCCAAACATTTATAACTCGTGATAAAAAAAATTGCTAGATAAGTCGCATACTTTGTTGCATTACAAATACAAAAAGGTTGGTGGTTTTAGTTAGTTAGGGCCCAGTTATAGCTATCATTGAAAACCCTCATTGGAAATTTCCTTTTACTTCTTGTGGCTTTTTTATAAATTCAATCTTTGGCGAGTTGGTGTCAAAACAAAGCTTATTAACATGATTATCCAAAAATATCTAAATTTCTATTTAATAGTTTTCGCAGGAAATCATTTCGTATTTTTCACTGATCAATATATATTTTAGTGAAGTAATGATTGCCATTTCACCGAACTGAAACGGAATTGTCTAATAATTCCGATAAGAAGCTAATGGGGTGACATTTCAGTTCCATCATGTGTTGTGTTCCAATGAAGTTGTTCAATAATAGCTACAACTAGACCCTAAGGGGATGAATGTTCTTTGCTTTTTGTTTTATAATCTGAATGATGTGCTATTTTCCGGCAACATATATGAACACTGGTAATAACGATTAATCCATCGTTCAATTTCTCTCACTCCTCACTAGGTATACCGGAACATTGTTACTTTAGCTTCCAATCACTTTTTTCACTTTTTTTTTTTTGTTCCACTCACTAAATTAAGCTAAAAATTTAGCAATTTTTTTTTTTGTCGCTCTCAATTAGTTCAAAAGTTATTAAACAATTAAATTTCCAAAAATCCCTATAGAAATCAACCAACTTTTGACAGTTCACACATAGCTGAATGATAAATATGAAAAAAAAACACTCCAATGGAGCATTGCAAGATAGAAAAAAAAATATTACATATTTCCCAAAACGTAAAAAATGTAAAAAATTAAAAAAAAAATTATTAACAATCATTAATTAATAATAAAAAATGACTAAACAAAATATCTTAAAAAAATGCCGTAACGAAAAGTTAGACCCCCTCGAAGAATTTTTTAAATGTGCCGGCAAACTATACAACGGGCAAGAAGCAATTCCAGAACCATGTTCTAATGATTCTGACGATTCATCATAAATTAGTATAATATAATAAATAAATTAAATCCTAACTCAACAGTTTTTCTGTTAACCGGTACTCTGCGTGGCCCGCTTCGCGGGAACAAAGGATTTCAACTCTCTTTCTGTGGACAGTCCACGCTCACGCAACTTCGTTGCTCCGCTCAGGGTATTTAAAGTCGTCAGGCAGGCGCCTAAGTCAACAGTTTTTCTATTAAGCGGTACTCTGCGTGACCCGCTTCGCGGGAACAAAGGATTTCAACTCTCTTTCTGTGGACAGTCCACGCTCACGCAACTTCGTTGCTCCGCTCAGGGTATTTAAAGTCGTCAGGCAGGCGCCTTAGTCAACATTTCTTTTTGTTAAAATATTTTTATTTGGTATGTTTTTTTCAACATGGCAATGCTGCGTACACCGCAGCAGAAAAAAAAATAAATGAAGTGTCAAACTACAAACAATTTGTATGGGATTATAACCCAAAAAGTGCAATTTTATTTTGTTAATAACTTTTGAACTAAACGTGAGCGACAATTTTTTAAAGCATATAAATGATCAGTGCGCAGAGACGAATCGATTAATAAAAAAAAAAGTGCAAAAAGTGAAAGGCAGCTAAAGTATAGTTATGCCGGTATACCAAATGTCTAAAATTAGCCACTGGATAAATTTTAGCGAGCTGTTGAGCAGGTTAAAATTTTGAAGTCTCTATTCACCATACTAATGTCAAAAATTATCAACTGGCTAAAATTTTAAAGCAATTGACACACGTCCATTCTAGATCTCAGATGAATTTTTTTCGCTCTGGCAGTACTGTTTTCCGAGCTCATGTTTTCTCATCCACATGTGTGTTTTTAAAAAAGCAGCTCGCTGACAACATCAACCAATAAGTCGCACACTTGTCAAAGACTCATTCAAAATTTTCCTGCAATTGTTTTTTTTCCTCTGCTTTCGTTTCGTCTTGCTGACGTTTTATAAATCACTGGGAAATGGGAATTTGTTGATAAACATTTTCTTATCAATTGACTCGAAAAAACACTATCAATAATAGCTTCCAATCACAGCTCCTGAACAATTATACTATCAAAGCAATGAACAATTTTATACTACCTGAATTCGGTTGAGTATCTTCGTTATCGGTTGCTTTACAATATCAAGGTGAAATTTGATGCCGCATTTGAATAGTTTGCAACTAATTAGCATATGTTTTGGAGAGATTATCATTTTGTTTCAACGTTTGAACAGGTGTTGCAGAAATTTTCAAAGTTACATCAGTTAAGTCTTGCGGTCACTATGATGTCGAATCCAGGCCACGTAATGACGCTGGCGAACAGTATTATCGGCGTTGGAATCCTTGCTATGCCGTTTTGTTTTCAAAAAGTAAGTTCCTTAGCAAAAGTTTGTTTACTGTTTCGAAAAAAAAATTGCAATTTACCATTCTAGTGTGGGATAATCCTCTCGATTGCGTTGCTAGTCATAAACAACCTCATAACCAGGGTTTCCTGTCACTATTTGATTAAATCATCACTTCTTACCCGGCGAAAGAGTTTTGAGTTCTTAGGTGAGTACGAAACGGGTATTTGGTTGTAGGTATTGTAGTAATATGGTGTATTGCAGGCTTCCATGCGTTTGGAACATCTGGCAAGCTTTTAGTGGAACTCTGCATCATAGGCTACCTCATTGGATCATGCATCACGTACTTTGTCGTCGTGGGCGATGTTGGACCCCAGATTGCGGCGAAAATATTCGGCTTAGATGAATCGACTAGACTTCGTACATGGGTGATGGTAATTGTGACGATCATTTGTATTCTTCCGTTGGGAATGCTGAAAAATATCGACAGTTTGTCTGCAGTCTGTACAGCCTCCATTGGATTCTACCTCTGTTTGGTGGTTAAGATTATACTCGAATCACAAACGCACATTCTGGCCAACGATTGGCATGGAAAAATTATCTACTGGGAGCCATCGGGTGTTTTGCAGTGCCTTCCAATCTTTAGCATGGCGTTGTCTTGCCAAATGTAAGCGGGAAATTGTTGAGAAGATCGCTAATTACGTTAAATTGTTGCAGGCAAATGTTTGAGGTCTTGGAAAGTGTGAATAATCAAAGTCTAGAGAAGCTAAATGCGATCATCAAGAATGCGACTTGGATGTGTACAGTCGTGTATATTGCCGTTGGATTTTTTGGGTACATCGCGTTTTGCACGCAAACTTTTTCAGGTATAGGACCCAATATAGGTTAATTCACTCTCTCTACTCAATTTCGCAAAAACCTCTTCTGCATATCAGGAAACATCCTCATTAATTTTACGCCAACATTTGGAAGCGATGTGATTAAAATCGGTTTTGTGCTCTCTGTGGCGTTCAGCTTTCCGCTTGTGATATTTCCATGCCGTGCTAGCATATACTCCCTGCTGTATCGAAGGGTAAGTCTAGATATATCGGAACTTTAACCTACCTGTGGCATGCAATTACGAAAAAAATCCTTCAGAATTAATTTTTACCTATCTAACGCTTTTAGGGTCACGCCGATACTACAGGCTACATACCAGAGGCCCGTTTTAAATCCATCACGGTGTTCATAGTCACCGGGTCGCTTTGTATTGCATTGTTGATTCCATCAATAGAATTGGTGATAGGACTCGTTGGATCCACAATTGGTGTGGCCATTTGCATCATCTTTCCCGCAGCGTGCTTCCGAAAGATCTCAAAAAAGAACTCAACCGAAAGGTCTCTTGCTCAGGCGATAATAGTTGGAGGTTCCTGTCTAATGATTCTCGGCACCTATGCCAACCTGAGCGCTATTGACAATAAACGCTTCGAAACATCACCATTCATTGTGGAAAAGGTTACAGAGGCCGCCACAATTCCGCCAATTCGGGAACTTGAAAAGAAATTTGAAAATCCCAAGGCGGTAGTAAAGGAAATCCCACTGCAAAACTTATCCCTTTCTTCAGACAAGATTCATTCAGATGGCTCGAAGCCTGTTGAAGAGAAACCTCCAGCGCTTATGGTAGAAGTCGAGAAAGAGCAGTTTAATCCACCCTTGCCGGTGGACGAAATCGAACAAGAAGTTGTCGCCAAGTCTCCAGAAGTGATAAAGCAACCAGAAAAACCGACTGAAGTTGCACCAAGTCCTATTGTGAAAATAGTTTCACTTGTTAGTGAGACTCCAGTAAATTCCAAAACCAATGGAATCGCCAAAGAAGCCATCAAAAAAGATGAAGAAATCGCCGCCGAAGAGCAGCAAAAAGACACCGACAAACAGGAACAACTCGCTAAGGCTCAAAATGAGTTGAAAAAAACAAAGGAGCTGCTCGAG
Organism: Rhingia rostrata; assembly: GCA_949824845.1. NCBI lineage: Eukaryota > Metazoa > Arthropoda > Insecta > Diptera > Syrphidae > Rhingia > Rhingia rostrata. The sequence continues at coordinate 22,950,595 of OX463758.1, forward strand.
CGCAAAGTCGACGAATTGAAGGAAGAACTTGCGAAGCAAAATAAGGAAACTCAAGACTTGGTGGTGGAAAAACTCGGTGAAGTTGTCGAAAAAGTCCAACAAATCGAACGAGAAGTACACCAGGAGAGCCACAAAGAAGAGAAACTAAAACCAAATCCCGTACAACCGATCGAAGTACCAAAAGCATCAATTCTTGGAATCCTAACGGAGAACCACAAACTCAATGCGACAAAAGTGGAGGATAAAAAAGATGTCTATGAACCTCTCTCCTATAAAACCGGCGAGATTATTCAAAAAACTCAAGACGCTGTTAAAGATAATGCAAATGCTCTGGATTCACGAGTACCATTACCGTTGCCATTGCTGATCAATGCATCACAGGGTCAGGCCAATGTGAACGCAGTAGTTCAAGAGGAGCCATCTCTTCAGAAGCCTGTAGATGCACAAATCGCAGACGTACCCGTAGCAGCTGCTGAAAGTAAGTTAGTTGAAGCACTGAAGAGTAAGCTTCCAGTAGATGAGGTGGAACCACACGCAGTACCATCAAAACCACCATCAAATGAAGTTGAAGCGGAGAAGGACAAGGAGAATATCGAAGCGATACGCCGGGACATACTCGAAGTGAATAAGGATCAGCTGGATTCGTTTACAACATTGAAGAGTTCCCGGGAGAAGCGCAGTGCTTCTAATATTGATTTTGGGAAAATAAATACAAAACTCCAGGAGGAGAATTGTTTAAACGATGTCAAGGTAGAGACGCTATTGGTCCATAATGGATTGGATACAAAGTTACAGGGACTAGGTCGTGATCTAAAGTCAGTCGGAGAAGATGACTAGTCTTCTTCTCATTCTTTTTCGTATTTTTATCATACTCTCTGTTATTGTTCTTCCTTTTCCACATCACGTAACCTTGAGACTGACTTTTTTTTTTGTTCCAAGCACTACAGCACACATACTGGGTTCCGTTTTTATAGCATTTAAACACTGACAAGTGTTTGTGTACGGAGAAGATGAATTTAACGTATCCACACATGAATGTGTGTATAAATACCTGAGGAAACCTAATGTTAACATTATTTATTAAAATAAAACATACGCAAGAAGTGATGTACTACCTGAAGTATTAATTAATGTCGGAGAAAGCTTTACAGCTGGATTTAAGGATGTGCAACCAATCAAGTAAAATACACTGCGAGTTAGGTGACGCACGGCGAGCTTTTAGATTATGGTCAGGCTGATGAAACGACGGTTGGAAAGAGTTATTCTTCGACGAGGTGTTGTTGTCATAGTTAATAGCGGAGCCGAGGTATACAAAGTCGCTCACTACCTTATATCTTGCAATGGTCACATTCCATCCAAATCGTCGATCTTGTGTGTCCTTTTTCTACTGCTAAACCCATTCTTGCCTTGTTCTTTTCTATACTAGCAAACGTATCTATGACATCACACTGAGTCCAACCAATGATGTCAATATAGTCGGCGTATGCTAGTAGTTGCAGCGATTTATGAAAGATTGTGCCTGGTGTTGGCTCGGGAGTTTTGCACAATCCGCTCAGTAGCATGGCAGCACATTGCCTTCCCTAAGTCCTTTTTTTTGTATCGAATGTTTCGGTGATGTCGTTTCCCACCCTGATTAAGCATCGAGAATTCTCCATCCTCGTCCTACACCAACGGACGAGTTTGAGCAGTACACCAAAACTAGACATGGCTCTTCTGTGCATATATAGCTCAATGGCAGCTCTGGTCTTCACCTGCAGCTCAGCTTTGTATCAGTTGGCATTCCTAATCAAACCAGGGGTTTCTTGCTGGTGCGCGTGAGAAACATAGCACATCAGTTGCGGCTGATCTATGGTCTGTTGGCATCGTTACCATAGATCTTCGACATTCGATATCTGATGATGTGGTGTTAATCGAGAGGTCAAGGGTAACGCGTTGCGCAAAGTCCTTGGTGATCTCTTGCGATTGCAGTCTTTTGACATTAAATTGTTTCACAGTATTTCTGATTTGTTGTGGCTTGGTGGATATCCGCATTCTTACATTGGCTGCATGCAAAATACTGAATGCATGTCTCTTGTCTAGCGAAATGTGATCAATTTGGTTGACCGTTCGTTGATCTGGAGACCGCCATGTTCCCTTATGGATATCGAGGGAAGGAAACCCTTTGCTGGCCTCATTGGCATTTCGTTCCGTATCGAAGTCTATTAGCCTAAGTCCGTTACCAGACGTGTTGTGGTGTAGGCTATGTTTTCCGACAATGCAGGATGTCTTCTCTTCCTTCCTCAGCTTTAAAATCTCCCAGCACGGTTCAAACATCGTAATTCAGTAATCTCTCATAGGTTTTGTGAAGGAGCTCGTAGAAGCAGTATTTCGCTATACAATCTTTTTCCCCCGTCGGGGCGTGAGCGCATATGAGGCTTATGTTGCCGAATACGCATTCTTACAATGTATTTTGCCCGGCCGATCCCATCGTATTTCCTGGATGGCAGTAATGTCTGCTTCGTATCTTAGTGCTTCCGCTAGTTTTTCGCCTGCACCTCTCCTGATAATTGTTCTCACATTGCAGGTGCAAATACGAACGTCGTTGTTTCGTTCAGCAGGGTCGTCAACAATTAAATCAGTCCTTCGTAACAATGTTTTTTTTTTCCATGATTGGTTAGTTAACCCAAACCTAGAGAGCCAGTTCCAATTTATTAGATACCCCTAGGACACGGGGCCATCAGTATCCACTACGGAATTGAGCATTGCCATTGGCCTTTGGGTTCATCCGCCACCAACTCTGATCAAGGGGCCTGCCTTACCCTTGAGCTTCCTAAATAATCGGTTGCCCGAATATATCGAAGCAGCTCATCAAGGTTGGGCTGGGATTCCATGCCAGTTTGACCAGGCTATGTTTAAAGTGTTGCTGTTTTTCGTCTTGTTATCAATACTCGCACTTATCGTTTGCCATCATATGGTCCATGAAACTTCTTATCCCTTCGGGTTGGATGAGATCATACAATAGTATCCGATGATTACCACTTGAACTGATGTGTACCTAGTCAGTGTTACAACCACTGGGCATTGCCAAGTTAAAGCCAATCAGAGTCTACCCTCGTTCTACAACAGACAAACAGAATTGTCTATAAAAACCGGTAGCCCAACCATGTTTGCACAAATAATTAAAATATTAAGGAGAAATATTCACAACACATGTATTTCCTAAGATAAGCATTAAATATACGAATGCTTCTCCACGTATATATCGGGTGTCCAATATTTCAAGCAAAATTTGAATTTAGCGCCAAGGTACTATTACTTGTTACCAACGGAAAAAAGATAACAATGTGATAGCTGACTGTTCGGGGTAAGTAAAAATGGAGCGCTTTATGGTGGTGGCAATCTCGACGCACGCGACGAACGCGACGCAGACGGTTTCGCATTGAAGTGTCAAAAATGGTGAGGATTTGAGTGGTGGTGGCAATCTCAAAGCTCACGACGCGACGCGATGCGATGTCACTTGATTGACAGTTCACCATTAGCCGTCGAAGATTTTGTTTGTTTTTCAATTCTCACAGAAGAAAATTTAATTTTCTGCGCCTTAACCAACTCAATAAGTTTTTCTTCGAAATTCATCACACAACACAATTATTAATTCAGTACTTTTAATTTATTTTGTTTATTTATAACATAGAAAGTAATCTCAAGATTCTCACAAACATACCACCTGACAGCTTTCAAACTGACATTCCAATGCGTCGATGCGCAAGAAAGTTGAAGTTGAATCAACTTTTCTGTGTAGCTAACGTCCATTGCGTCGCGTCGGCGTTCAGATTGCCCACTTATACATGTTCCCATAAGCTCGATGAGTTTTTGACATTTCAACGCGAAACCGTCTGCGTCGATACCGTCCGTTGCGTCGACATTGCCTTGGGGGTTACGAAAAAACAACGCAATTTCATTGGCAGTGTTCCGGATTTTAAATTTCCCAAGTTAACTTTGCCGATGCACTGCTCTCTTTGGTCAATCGACCATGTCACGTGACTAAAAATGCTCGATTGACCAATGAGAATAGTGCATCGGCAAAGTTAACTCAAGATATTTCTGAGAAGGCACAGACACAGAACGTTTTATTCTGTCCTAGCGAGGTATCCCTCGGAGCGGACAATTTTCCGCAATGCATACTTCGTCGGAGGTTCAAATTCCGTTCGAGGTATGTATGTGTCATCGAAAAAAAAATCACTTCACTACAATGGAGTTGTTCAGAATAACGTCAGTGTCAAACTGTCAAATGACAAACTGACATCATCTGTATGAAACAACTTTTGCACAGAATACTTTCTCGTTTTCTCATTGAAATTGCATTTATATTCACACCTTGCAATGATATTGGTCATTAATTCCACTCCTTTTATATTAATTTTCTGACCTAAGACTTAATACACTCATATTCATATACCTAGCTAATTTATTTTGCATTTTCAACAATATGATTTGAAGCTATCAAATCCTGACAAATGAAATGTTTTATAATACGCGAACATACCCTAGAATATAATACTAGAAATAAGAGTGTCTTTCAATAAATTGTTGTTAAACATAAAACAGAAAAGCATTTTATCATTCGAAACCCGGCTTCATTCTACAATACAAAAATAATTTTCTTAACCATGTCTCACTGTTTATAACGAAAATGTGTTCCCCTCTTAGTTTGTGAAGCAATTTTCCTATTAATAATCACTTTTTGACCTGAAGTAACAGTGGATAAGCAAACCTGGATTCACTGCAGTTTTTTTTTCAGCGATAAGAAAAGTTATGTCAATTTTTAATATCAAAAATTATGAGTCGAATTATGAACACCTAACAAAAATGTATTTTTATTTATAACGGTAGTTAGTTAATTCGCTAAAAATAACATCTTTTTGACATTGAATAACAATAGATAACACAATATTTGATATTAGAAAGTGACAAGTCGTTTGGTTTGACATGTATTTTATGTCATTTTATCATTAAAAAAACACACAAAACGAATGAATTTACTGTAATTTACTTAAACACATTTCCGTATTTTTCAGTAAATTTTGTCTCTCTTTCTGAAAGAATTTATTACCACTCCATGAAAATCTACCAATTTTTACTGCAAAATTTGTCGTGCCTATTCCGAGACCCAAAAATGATTTCTGTATTCACTTTCGCTCAGGTACATGCAATCAATTTAGTGCTACGAAACATGAAGTAATCTTTCTTGTTACTTTTTTTATCATTATCATTTTTTTATGACCTTCATTCATACAAAAAGAAAATAAAACTTATTTTAGGCCGTTTGTCAATCGCGTTAAAAATTAGCCAGTGGATACATTTTGACATTAGTATGGTGAATAGAGACTTTAAAATGTTAACCTGCTCAACAGCTCACTAAAATGTATCCAGTGGCTAATTCTTGACATTTGGTATACCTACTTGGGGGTGACAGAGATGAAAAGCACGCTCATGTATTATTCCTCGTTATCAGTGTTCACATGTGGCGGGAAAATAGTACAGTATTCAGCAGAGATGAAGTAATGATCTTGATCTCTGGTATTTCGATTTTTAAATAAGAAGTAAAGAACAAACATATCGTAATCAGAAAATGTAATGCAAATTTTAAAATTAACTAAAATTGAATTTTTCAAAAAGATGGTTTCGAAAATGTTATGATTACACTTGTTTCGCTATATGTGAAATATGATTAACATGACCAAGTAGAGCGGATATCTTATTCATGAGCACAAATTGTACAACAATATTTATATTACTGGCAATTATTAATAATTAAGGCATTTTTGATGATCTTTCTGGAAATCTATTCGGTATTTTTTTATTACAAGATATTATAAGAAAGGAATTTCGTTCTAATTCTTTTGGGAAATTAATGAAAATAGTATTAAAATCATATCCCATTTAACCCAATTGACACAGCAAAAAGGATACGTTTTCACCCCTGCAGAAATGTAAAAATTAGCCAGTGGATAAAGTTTAACCTTCATTTTAACTCAATTGACACACGGCCTTAGTGTCAATTTACCCTCAAATCTGACAAATATATGACAGTAAGGGGTATTCATGCAACATGTGTATTTTATTTACTTTTATTTGTACAGAAAACGATGTAATTCAGTCAACCAAATGGTATTAAAGTGTCTTGAAGTCTTGGATTTCGCAATCATAAAATTATCTCATGGTAACTCTGCCGAGCTGTCCCGGGGTTTAGATTTGCAAGTATTAAATTTATCAGCCAATTGTAATTTATTTAACACAAGTCACAAACCTGTATAACTATAAATACTTATGGCGTTTTCAATTTGTAAATCTAGATTTTGATCTGAAGTTTGATCTCTACTGCTACCAATGGAACACGATTTCAGATTGATTTTTATTTTTCTTTGTATCGTTGTAATTTCGTGTCTGTGAAGTAAGTGTCGGTGTAGTTGTCAAGTTTCAAGTCACACAGGCTGCTTTTTTTATTTAATTTATGATTCACGTCGAACTGCTACACTTTATAAGGACTAAGAATTGTTTTTTCGACACCGAAATAATAACAAATCAAAACGAAAATCACTCTAGTCAAACTGACAGCTATCATTTGTATAATTGCAAAATTGACCTCAGATCGAAAAAAATCATTTTTTTTGCCCAATGGAACAAAACAACTGTCGAAATCGGACTTTTGACAGATCTAGATCAACAAATATATTGATATTTTTACCAATGGAAAATGCCATTGGGCACAACCGTATAGATGTGTTTTAGTGAATTCTAATAAATAAGGGGATAAGTCTAATACTACGTTCTCACTGAGCAAAAAAAGCTCATTTCGGCATTTAATTTGCAAATATGATTAAATTTCCCATACAATATTAAATTTCCGTAATGTGATAATACCACCACATTGTTAAAAAAAGAAAATGGTTTCTAATATAAAGAAATAAGAGGTCAAACGAACGAACAAACCTTTTTTCTTTGGAATGGAACAGCTAAAATGTGAAATCGGAATTCATATGACAAAAAATAGGAGGAGCTATTGTTAAAATGTAAGCATTGGATATTTTCTCGCAAAAAAATGTTCTAGGTACAGTCTGCTATTTATATAACAATTTTTGCTACTTTTATTGCTCTGTATATGCTGCTATTATTTCATTCAGAACTTCCTCGGAGTATTCCATTATAATATCGTCTGGGTCGAAAACATATGAATCCGAAACAGAAGTCTTGCATATTCCACCTCCTCTGTTCTGCATGACGAATCGTTTAGTTTGCATGGTCTGCCATATAATTAGATTTTTTTTGCAACACTAGAATCAGTGTTTTAAGAAAATGTAATCTATTGAGTTGACCACATATTAAGTTATTTAAATACATTTCAATTGATTTGGAATAATTGTAATTTACAGATATTAACTGTCATAGAAAATTCGGAAATATACAAGATGTCAAAACTAAAGGCTGAACTATAATAGAAGATGCTTACCGTCGACCACTTCCGTAACTGTGCGAACACATGCCATTTGTAATGTACGACCATAAAAGCTTTTCGCTTGGATTCGTTCAGTTTTCGTTCACTTTTGCTCAAATTCATTCGCTTTTTCCATTTCGTTTGTTCTTTCATACAAAAATTTGACATTTCGCTTCAACAGCTGTGTACATTTGAATTTGTAAGTTCAAAAGCAACGACATTTTTTGACAACACGACTTCCCTCTCTGACAATCGCTTCATTCACAAAGTCTCTTATGGGCAACTTAATTAATATTCTGTACTGAAGAAAACTTAGAATTTTGACATTAGCTTCCGATTGCTTCCGACTATTATAGTTCAGCCTTTAGTGAGAAAACCTTTTTGGTGAATTTGGAAATGTGCTCATTTCAGCTCCAGTGAGAACGTAAAATAAATCTCACATAAACGGCAGTGCATCAAATTAATTTGAAAATCAGTGCCAAATATCCAGTCAGAACTTATGTGAAAAGGCACATAAAACGCTAACAAAACATATGCCACCAGAGATTTTATTGATGGGAATGTGAAATAAAATAAAACTCTCATATTACGTTGGATATATTTATAAGCAACCCAATAGTTTTACAAATGTCGTTGCAATCAAATTATTTTCTAATAAATCTTTCATTCTAACTGTACAATTATTTCGACCGTACTGTAGATGTCACATCAGTGTGGCCTACCCGTTGACACAAAACAAAAATCTGAACCGGTTCTTTTTTCTCAAATTTGGTAGCACTGCAAGAAATTGTTTTTCTTTCCGTTCTGCAATTTACAAACGTCAAGATGGCTGAGGTAATTTTTCTTCAAAAATCTTAAAAATTGTGTGCAATCCTCGTTTGTTTTTGAATAACTTTGCCAAACAAATGCTGAAAATGGTTTAAACAATTGATGTGCACAAAAATTTTTGCCGAAAATGTGAAATTTCCAGTGAAAATCGAAACTTAAATCGTTGCGTTTGTTACAGGTCGATGAAACTCTTAAGAAGAAGCGTACCTTCAAAAAGTTCACCTTCCGTGGTGTGGACTTGGACCAGCTCCTTGATATGCCCAAGTAAGTACCTGCAAACAAATTCTTACAGTTTTTTTTTTTTACCGCAATTGTAACCTCAATTTTGTATTTTTGTTTTCTACAGCAACCAACTTGTCGAGCTCCTTCACAGCCGTGCTCGCAGGAGGTTCTCCCGTGGTCTGAAGCGCAAGCCAATGGCACTCATCAAGAAATTGAGGAAGGCCAAGAAAGAGGCGCCACCAAATGAGAAGCCAGAAATCGTCAAGACCCACTTGAGGAACATGATCATTGTTCCAGAGATGACCGGCTCAATCATTGGTGTCTACAATGGCAAAGACTTCAGCCAGGTTGGTCTCTATACATACTCGAGTGAATTCGGTTTCTAATGATTTGTGTCGATTGCAGGTTGAAATCAAGCCAGAAATGATTGGACACTACTTGGGAGAGTTCTCATTCACATACAAACCCGTCAAGCACGGTAGGCCCGGTATTGGTGCCACCCACAGCTCTAGGTTTATCCCACTCAAGTAAACAAATGGTGGTGTTCGTTTAATAAATTTACTTTTTATAAAAAGAAAAAAGTGAGACTCAAGTGTTTTAAGTTGTGTGCATCAAGATTGTGTGTCTGTGCAAATAGTAAGGGTGATCTATGGATTTCAGCAAACAAATTTTAAATAGAAAACCAGCGACAACTTAACCGTGGTAAGCGCTCTAATATGTTGTAACTTGTAGAATTTGTTGTTGAAATGTAATTGCTAACTAATTTCTCAACCAAACGAAGCGAAAGGGACAGAATTGGTTTCAAAATTGCATTCAGCTGTTGCTGTATCAAAGTGTTTTCGTATTTCTCGGAAGAATTTTAGCGCTTATTCCACTGGGGACTCTTGTACTCATTTTAATGCAACTCACGATGGAAGGAGTAACCAAACAACAATCAAATCCCTTCTGATAGTCACCTACGAAATGTTAAGGGCCAGCCAGAATGCGTATCTGTAGCTGTTAGCTGGTATCGCTGTCAAAAGAGAGATGCACTTCTTGCATGCAGTTGCCCTCCATTCAACTTCCAGCTACTGATTCACTAAGATACACATTGCGTAAGCGCTTGCGGGTTGCTTTGTTTTTAACTTCTGACTCAAGATTCAAGCATCAGCTAACAGATATCCATTCTGGGCGACCCTTGAGGGTGTCTTGAACCGATAACATAACATATGGCATTAAGGGGTACTTGCACAACCAGTGGTTATCTGCCTGAAATCCACCAGAAATTCCTGGCTACAAGTCGCTTTACTTCGATGATTTTCTAACCAAGCAAATAGGTCCTATTCTAGACAATGATTAGATTTTGATGTATCATCCTGGTATGGATGTACCTAAGTAATTGGCTTAGGCCAATGTGGGCTCAGCGACGCACTTGCCCATATTGTGGATATACCACGATTTACGTCGCTAATTGATTCCACTAAGCCTGAAGTTATTGAAAATTGTCTTGGGTGGCTTATTCTAGTGTTCCCTTTTTTACTTTCGTTTGGAAACAATGAGGACAATAGCAAATGCAATTATTCCTGAATGTAGTTGTGGTCAATACCCATTTCTTGGCTTAAATGACATGACAACTAGCCTACCGCTGGATTTTTATCGCCTACTTAGGTTGGTGCGTTGATGAGGCTGGCGGTGTACGTGTTGCCACATTACACTCAGGTCAATATAGACCCATTGTGATGCCCGTTGGGGGTCCACATATGTAGTTGGTTCCTTCATTTGTCACTTAACTGTCCATTCTTGTTAGTCCCTTGCCCTTTCTGTCGGTTGCGCCAGGAAGTGAGGAATCTTTAAACGATACCAATGGTCCATACGGTGGGCAATGTCGATTACGATCGACAATATCATTACTTACCTACTTACGTGGCGCTACAGTGCGCACTGAACCCGGACCTCAACTGGATCTCCAACTAGAGCGGTCGTTAGCTAACCAGTTGCGCACTCCGAATTAGTTGGGGTCGGTTTCTACTTGTGACTCCGACTGGCTGGGAATCGAAGAATCTGCGAGCCGGATTATTGGTGTTCATTGGGTCTTGGGCATGTCGCTGTACAGCTCGTATAGTTCTTGGTTGGATCTTCGCCTCCACAGCCCGTCAACGCAGATGGGACTTCGTGTATAGGAACTCCTTAGTATATCGAGTGCGGGCCTTGCTACTGAATTGCCTTCTTAGCCCGAAGTCACAGCGGTTGGCAAGAGTAATCTTCGTTGAATTTCTGTTGTCAGAGTTAATAGCGGAGCCGAGGTAGACGAATTCCCTTACTACCTCAGAGTTATATCTGTCAATGGTGACGTTCTGTCCAGTTCATCGATGTTGTGTGTCCCTTCGTGTTGACTACTTCGGCTTGCCCTTATTTACTGCTAAATTCATTTGTTCCGTTTCCTTTTCTATACTAGCAAACGTGGCTATGACATCACGTTGAGTCCTGCCAGTGGTGTCAATATCGTCGGCGTAAGCTAGTTGTTGTACCGATTTTTGAAAAACTGTTCCACTGTTGTTGGCTCGGGAGTTTTTCGCACTTTTGCGGTAGTGCGAAGGTTTGATCAGTTGTGGACTTTCCTGGCCTCAAACCATACTGATAAAGGCTGATCAGGTTGTTGGTAAACGTTCACATATTACAGCAGATAGTATCTCACAGGCAGTGTTGAGGATACTTATGCCTCTGTAGTTGGCGCAGTTCAGAGGGTCTCCTCTTTTGTGGATCGGACCAACGATGCTGTAAGGTTTCATTCTTCAGGCATACTTTTATCCGACCAGATTCGGCCTATGAGTTGGTGGATGTTATTTACCAAGTCATCTCTGCCGGCTTTATAAAGCTTAGCGGGAAGGCACTAGTTTCCGGTGGCATTATTAAGCTTGAGTTTAGATATTGCAATCCTCACTTCACTCCGGTCATGTGGTTGGCAGTTTATTGAATAGTTCGTTCTGCCTGACAACGGATTGTTGTTCGTCATCGCCGTTTAGCAGTCTGCAGAAGTAGTTCTTCAGTATCCTCAGCATCGACTGTGTCACAACTACGATATTTCCTTGTTCATCTCGACAGGATTCTATTTGAGCCTTGTTTCCTTGGCTTCGACGTATTGCACTTTGGTAAAACTTGCGAACACCGTTCCTGGAGTGGCACCTCTCAATATCCTCGATCGCGCGCTTTTCTTGCTCTCTTTTCTTCTTTCTGAAAAGACGTTCTTCCCTCCTTTTTTGCCAACAGAGCTCTATGGCAGCTCTCGTCTTTAACTGCAGCTTAGCCCTGTAGGCCTCGTTATTGGCTTCGAGCATCTTTCGGCATTCCTCATTAAACCAGGGGTTTCTTGCTGTTGGACACTCGAAACCTAGTACATACGCTTCGGTTGATCTTATGGCCTTGCCATTGATCTTCGACATTCGATGCTGGTGGTATTGTGTTGATCGAGAGATTAAGGGATACGCGGTGCGCCAAGGTCTTGGCGGTCTCTTGCGATTGCAGTCTTCTTCTGGTTTGTTGTGGCGTGGTGGATATCCGCCTTTTTATGATGGCTGCAACAAGTTATTGGTCCGAATCGATGTCAGCCCCTCGGAATGTTCGGACATCCAAAATACTGAATGCGTCCTCGTTTCTATCGCAATGTCATCAATTTGGTTGACCGTTCGTTGATCTGGAGACCGCCATGTCCCGTTATGTTTATCGACGTTTGGAAACCGTGTGCTGGCTATAGTGGCATTTCGTTCCGTAGCGAAATCAATTAGCCTAAGTCCGTTGCCAGACTTGTTGTCGTATAGGGTTTTTATTTCGACAATACTGCTGAAGATGTCTTCTCTTCCTAACTTTGCGTGTAGTCGCTCATCTTTTTCCTCCGACAGAGTGTTTGCCCCTAAGTCTTATGTTGGCGAATTTGGATTTGATGCGAATGTTAAAATGCGTTCGCTAATGTCTTAAAAAAACAAGACTTCCGCATCTGAATAGTAGCTGTTTCTTCCCCTACCCGTTGGACACGGGAATACTGGCGTGCACTGCCATTGGATTTTCGGTTTATCCACCACCATCTCTGTTAAATGGGCTGGACTTACCTTTGAAATTCCTAGACAACCTGTTGTCCGAATATGTAGAAGCAGCTTATCAAAAGCACAATCGATATATGGTCAGAGTTACAACCACTGGGCATTGCCAAGTTAATGGCAATCAGAGTCTTCCCTCGTTCTACGACACCCGACCAGCCAGGTCCATATTTTCAAATTCTGGCCACAAGAAGTCTGTTATCATCTCGCGATAGCTCGAAGAAGTACGGATGGGATGACGCCGCCAGCCCATAAACCGCACCAAACAGTCACTCGGCTTTTCAACAATCATTCGTGGATTCTCATTTGCCCAAATGCCGCATTTCTGCTTTTAAACGAATCCACTGAGTTGAAAGTGTGCCTCGTCGTTGAAGAAGATTTTCTTTGCTGGAATTTGCGCTCAATTCTCCTGATTGTGGACAAATTTGGTCGATTGTGCTGACCAAAAAAAAATCACGTCTTTGAAGTTTGTTGAGTTTATCTTGTGTTGATTTTTGTTTCGAATTTTGCCACCATGCGGGAGCTGCATATATGACAATTGGTCTGGTTATGGCTGTGTAAAGCCATAGCATGATTTTTGGGGTTTATACACCAGCTTTTACCAATTAGACTTCTGCTGGTTCACAGAGGGATCGGCTTTGTCTATGTTTTTTTTTTTTTTTTGAGGTGAGAGTTCCAAGTGAGTACAAGGTGGGCCAAAAGAGATCAGCCTATTGGAAGATGCTCTAATTTTTGCAAATGGCTGCCAATTTCAAATCTGTTTTGATATTTGTGGACCAGACAGATGTAGAATACAAGTGAACAAGAAATGGGGCCATACACTCCCCAAGAACGCGGAATAATCGTGTCTATTTTTTTGCGTAACAGCTCGTCTGTAGTGTTGGCCGTCCGACACTGACTGCGCAAACACTCCGCCGTTTGGCCACCATCCTTGAACTTGGGACCACACGAGACGTTGCCAAGAGTGGCCGGCCCCGGAGAGCCCGTTGTGCCGAGATTATCGCCGCTGTTGCCGAGGATGTATAGCTGTCGCCGTTGTTGTTGTCCGTCAGCCGGTCGTCCCTAAGGCGAATTTTGGTCAAAGACTTGCGCATGTTATCGTAAAAAGTCGTGTCCGTGCATCAGCTGCTGCCTGTCGATCGCCAAACGCGTGTAACCCATGCGCAAACCATCTTCAATCTCGAGTACGAAATGGACGATTTTTCGACCGAAATCATAATGAGCGATGAGGATCATTTCCACCTCAGCGGGTACGTCAACAAGCAAAACTATCGATTCTGGTGCACCGAAAATCCACGAGTAATGCACGAGGAGCCATTACACTGCTCATGCTACTGCATGGTTCGCTGTTGGAGTCATCGGACCATTTTTTTTCGAGAAACGCCGCTGGTCAAACGACAACAGTGGATGGTGCGCTGTAGGGCCATGTTAACCGAGTTTTTTTTTGCCGCAATTGGACGAATTAGGACTGGAGGACATGGGGTTTTAACAGGACGGAGCAACAGCACACACTGCGCGAGCCACAACCGATATTCTGAAGGCCAAACAAATTCGGATGACGCACACCAAGCAGTGTTTTTATTTTAAGCTAATCTTTTCGTGAATGCAAGGCCAGTCAGTAATGAGGTTTAGTGCCTTCTATAGGAGTTCTGGGATTCTTTCTTCGATTGATGATTAACTTATTGGTTCGAGTGAAGGTTGTACCCAAACAAACATTGTTGGTAACAGTTCGTCGATTGATTTCTGACGATAGGTGGTTTTCGTCATCCTGAACAGGCGGACGAGTTTGGACGGTATACCAAAACCAGCCTAGGATCGGTGGTTCCTCCAAAGTGATATGTTATTCCGTTGAATAGGGTAGTCGGTATATTTAAAAATATTTGAAGGCCCAAGGTTTCACCTTACGCGTTCCGCGTGTTGCCTACCACTGGTCTATACCTTCTCTTCCCACACTGAGCTCAACGATGCTTTGAGGTTGTGTTCTGAGATTGTTTCTTCCATTTCTTCTTGGTTCGAGTCTTCGGTCGAAAAAATTTTTTTTTAATAAAAACTAAAATCTCATTCATCTTTATTCATCTTAAAAGTACAAAACGTATCCAATTTCTTGTGATTATCCTTAAAAAATAGTTGAAGTTAAATAAAATACAAGGATTACCATTTTTCTTAATAATTTATAAATTCAATGTTCATATCACCACCGCAAGAAATTAAAAAAAATAAATAAATCGAAAATCTCGAAAGTCTTTTTTATTTCTTTGAAGCAGCAATACGATCATAGGCTGTGTCTTTCATTGATGCGCCTCCACTAAATCCACCGGTTGCCTTATCGTTCTGATGATGCAATCGGCCATTTGTCTGAGTTCTGGCATCTCGCACTCGATCATTGGTCGAAACATCCTCATTGGTCACCCACTTAGGACTCTGGCTATCGCCATTGGTGGTTGTCGTCGACCCATAGCCGCTGTCCTTGACTTCAGATTGCCGCGAATGAAATGAAACAAATGACGACGCCTGGTCAATAGGCATTGTGGCAAGCGATTGAAAAGCATTAGCAAGCCCCATAAAAGACACATTATTACCATTAGCATTAGAATGGTCACCGTGGTAGGATGACGCATTATATTGATTAGTATTGATAGCTGACGAAGAAGCGTAAAGCTTTGAATTGGCCATGGCCAGATTAGCAGACTCGGAACGAGTTCTCGGTAGAAGATTTCTCTTCGATACGTTCGAAGCGCCGCTCGAGAGCTCGTTATTAATGCGATTTACAGCGTCAGAGTTTAGCTGATTAATACTTAGTGAATGACTTATGCCATTCGGCTGACTAACCATATGTGGCGAAGACTGCTCACCTAGAGCATTCATATTGAGCTCTGATCCATAAAGCTGAAAGGTGCTGGAGAGTAGCTCAGTGCGGCTGCCAAGCGTGAGGATACTGCCCTTGAGGCTGTTGGTGGAGGTATTTAGGGATGCGTTGTCAGGTATGGGTCCAATTTGTTGGACAGTTCCCATGGAGCTGGGGCCCTGCTGCAGTGCTCCGGTTCGGGGATCAAAGTGTTTCTGGTTAGCATCCTTTAGGGTCGTCTTTATCTCTTTTTTGGTTGGCTCTGCGGTGCGAATGGAGGAGATGTGTCCTGCCACCGGCTCTCGTGATACGGACGATGATGGAGATGCTGAGGGGCTCTCGGTTTCTTCTTCGTTCTAGAGAGGACATTTTTTGAAGAAAATCGGATAACATGTAAAATTCATATTCTTACCTCGTCCTCCTCGGTAATGATGGAGGACTCTATCCAGTCCTTGATGCGGTTCTTCTTGGCTGCTCGATCAACATTGGACTCGATTCCGCACGCGACAAGTGTGTGAAGAAGTCGGTGTTTTTCATCAGGGCTGCTGTGGAAGGAGTACATGGAGGGACAAAGCTCATCTGTTTCGTATTCCGCCATTTCTTTAACAGCGGTTTTGGCGAGCCACCTGTCGTCCATAAATTTGGACAAGTCTGCAAGGCTTTTTGGCCTTCGTTCGGACCTGGGTTCCAAAAATCGACGAAACATCCTCGATGACTTCGATGCCAACAATTTAAAGAGTTTCGGCGTTCGTCGAATAGGAAGCATCATGGTGCCCTGCCATGCGAGGTATCGTACATAACGAGGATCATCCGAGGCTGCCTTCTGCCAGGGAAGGCAACCAGTTAGACATACAAAGATCACAATGCCAAACTGCCACACATCGTGGCTTGGATCTGCCCTAAAAAGAGAGATGTCATCATTTGCGCATGGTCAATGCTTGTAGTAAACCTACTTGTAAGTACCCTCGGGTTTAATCTGTAATACTTCAGGCGGACTATAGGGCAGCCATTCATTTCGCCTCTCCACTGTGGTGCCGGTTTGGTAAGATTCTCCGAAATCACATAGTTTTACACGTGAAAAATCGGATCGATAGATCAACACGTTGTCCAGCTTAACGTCCCTGTGGACTATGTCTCTACAGAGTACAAAAACAGTTGTAATAAGAAAAAAGGATTTAAGGACAACTTTTTCACTTACTTTGAGTGCATATAATCTAAGGCACATGCAATTTGCTTTGCCACCCGCTTGCTGTGCAGCTCCCCAATTCCCGTGTCTGTTACATTCGATGTGAGGTCACCTACAAAGTCACACATATTGTCTGAGGATACAAATTGTATACTTTCACCAAAACTCACCCAACGGAGCGTATTCCTGGGTGAATACATAGAAGCCGGCCGTCTCGAATGCCACATCGTATGTCGTCACGATGTTCCTGTGTATGCCCAAATGCAGGCCATAATGGAATTCTCGATAAAAGTCCCGCAGTGATACGTACGGCTTTGGCACAGCTTTGAGGACCATTTCAGTTTGGGATGCGCGATGCTCCACCAAAAGTATCTTACCGAACCATCCCTCGCCGACAATTTGCAGAATGTCGAACTCATCAACTAAATGGATCTGTGAATGAAAAGGGAGATAGCATTGGCGAATCATTAAATCAAGAGATGAATGCAGATATGGGGACTTAATTGAAATTGAATGCGGCATTGCCTGGGATTCATATATTTGACATACGCACTGCGGACACCGTATTAAGTTCGGCATATTTAATAACCAATGGCAACTGCATTTTGTGGTATGGGATTGCAGATGGATTGGGATCGGAATTCTATTATGCAAACGTTCCTTATGGACCTAATAAGGGGGCATGCTGAAAGTGTTTTGCAACTAAAACAACCCACAGGAAGTTTCTCGATTGTACAGAAGTTGTATAACTTTACCAATTAAAGTCATGTGATTATGGAGGAACTATACAGGCTCTCTAAATATAACCACAACCTGGGTTTCTCGCGCCGTCTGCATTTACTGGCAATAGTGTTAATTAATTATAGTTCTCGGGCAATAGTATATATAACAATGGCTTCCATTTGACTGCCCGGCCCCCTAAAATTATACCTCGACCCTTAAGATTCAAGGGTGACACTCAATCAACTTGCCTCACAAATAACCTAGTCCTTTTCTAAAAGTCTACAATTGGTCACTTCAGAGAATTTGAGGCCGGTTTCTGGATGTGCGCCTCAATTAAGGCAAGATATTCAACAACTGCGTCTGTCATCTGGTTCTGAATATAATATGGGACTGGAGCTATGTCGCTGTACATCTTGTAAAGTTTGTGGCTAAATCTTCGCCCCAATAGGCAAACGGGATAGTAGATCTCCCGAAGTTTTTACCAATAAAACTGTCAAGCTGCACTAAATGTTATCTAGTCCAAGTAACACATTGCCTCTGGTCAATCAGGCTATAAGTCGCAAGTCGGCACTAATCATTACTGCTAAACTTCAGTTCAGACACTTCCCCATAGATAGATACTCTCAAATGCGGCGTTGAAACTCGCTAAGGTATGCTTAGCATATGCTAGTCGCTGCACTGATTTATGAAAGGATTTGCCCCTGGCGTTAGCTTTGGAGTTTTGCAAAACTTTCTCAAGAAAATGCTGAAGAAAGGTAGTCGGCTTAGCTTCATATTATCTTAATCCTTGAGTTTTGTTGGTATTGCATGTTTCGGAGAGTTTGTTGGTGACATTGATGAGGAAGCAAGACTTCGCTGACGTCATCTAGTGAGTATGGACTGTATACTAAAACTAGGCATGGGTCTGTATAGATTGTCTCTATAAATGCTTTCGATGATTAGCTGAAGGACTTAAACCATACTGATTAGCTACCATTTGATTGTATGTAAACGGTTTTAGACGTTCACATGATACGGCGGACAAAATCTTGTAGCTGAGACTGTACAGACTTGGCGCTGACCAGATGGTCTCCTCTTTTGTGGCTCGTGATGTTCCATATGGTTCCATGAATGCACCTTACCAAGTCATATCCCTGTGCATTATAACTAGTTACGGAGGATCTCTGAAATTTTCGTCAGCCTTTTATAAGCTTAAGATTGGATATTACTTCGGGTGTATGGTTGTTTTTACTGTTATTAAATGTTTCTCTCTAACGGTCTGCAGTGGTGCGATGGTTAGTGCGATGAAATGCCGTGCAGAAAGTCTCCTCTCGTGATGATATGACAAATCATCCGAGTAGTATCCGTTGTCAAGAGAAGCTGATCTCCAATTCGGAGTCGGCATAAAATAGGAGGTCCCACCATCGTGCAAGAAGTATACACATGAATGGTTTTGAGAAAGCTCAGCCCTGGGTAGTAACGAGCCTGTTGCGCCAAATATTTATATTTTGTAACGGTCTGCAGAAGTGCACGTCTCTATATCCTCAATCTTGTGCTTCTCATTTGCTTCAATTGCAGCAACTCACAAGCTCTTCGACAAGTCTTCGACTGAAGTGTATTGCCTGGTAAGCATAGTTTTGTTGGCTGCCGAATGATGGTCGGCATCTTTCTGGTGGACGGGACAAAATCAACATATGAGTTGCGGCCGTTGCTATCGCTTATATTTATTTATTAGTTGCCGCTTATATTCAACAGTTAAAGGAGAGATTGTGGGATTGGCGTTTTGTAAAGGTCTAGACTATTGTAGTCTGCAAATTTTGCTAGAAAAGTCATCTCTTCCTACCTTGGAGGTTAAACTACCAAGTGCGGTTTTAATATCGTGCTTCGGCTGCGCTGGCTGGTCAATGAGGCCATCGAAATAGTTTTATGCTTAGAAGTGCCGCTAGTAGTTCGACTGCCATTGTTCTGCTTTTCATTTAGCATGACCGTCAACAAAATCAGCCCTTCCGTGGCTTTTGGCTGCTTCGTAACTTTTATTTTCCGGAAGGAGCAATACTTTTCCAATACTTTTCCTATACTGTAGAGCATGCATTACTTCATATATTTAAGTGGCACTACAGTCCGGAATGAACCTGGGCCTCAACGAACATGCCTCTCAAATTACTAGCTAACTGCCTCCAGTTGCGCACTTCAAGATGGTTGAGGACGGTTTCTACTTGTACCCGCCATAAGGCGAAGTCTTTCGAGCCGCAGTATTCGTGCCCATTTGTTCTAAATACATGCCCTAGACATCGTATACGTCCAATGCGGAATTTTTTGACGAGAGGCATGTCGCCGTACCGGTTGTAAAGTTTTTGGTTGAATCTTTGCCTCCATAGCCCGTCAACGCAAACGGGACCGAAGATTTTTCGAAGAATTTTCCTCGAATCGACCAAGGATTTCTTTATCCACTTTTGAGACGGTCCATGCTTCAGCGCCGTAGAGATGATTATAAAGGATCTCCTTAGGAGTTCGAGTGAAGGCTTAACTATTGCATAACCATCTAAGCCCGAAGAAACAGCAATTGGCAAGAGTAATTCTTCCTTTAATTTCTGACGAGATGTTGTTCTAAGGGTTAATAGCGGAACCGAGGTAGACTCCGGTACTTTCCGGTTATATTTGTCAATGATGACGTTCTGTCCAATTTCATGTTGACAGAATATACTTGGTCTCACCCTTATTTACTGCTAAACCCATTTTGCAGCTTCCTTCTCTATACTAGCAAACGTTGCTATTACATCCCGTTGAGTCCGACGGCGTATGTAAGACCGATTTTTGATAGATTGCGCCTCTGGTGTTGGTTCGAGAGTTTTGCGCAGACCTCACAAAAATCAGATTAAAGAAGTCACATGACAGAGCATCGCCTTGCCCAAATCCTGTTTTGGTATCGAATGTGTCGGTGAGGTCGTTCCTGACCTATATGAAGCAGGGAGAATTCAACATAGTCATCCTACACAAACGGACGAGTTTGGAAGGTGTACCAAAACTAGACAATGCTCGGTGTAGTTCATCTCTATAAAAGTTGTCGTATGCGGTTTTGAAACCAAAGAATAGTTGGTGGGTATCGGACATCTTGGGTTTTTTTCCAGGATCTGCCGAAGGGTGAAAATTGTATCGGTTGTGGACTTTCCTGGCCTAAAACCACACTGTTAAGGGACGATCAGGTTGTTGGTAAACGGTTTTCAGCGTTCACATGTTACGGCAGATAAGATCTTGCAGGCGGTGTTGAGTAGACTTATGCATCTGTAGTTGACGCATTTCAGAGGGTCTCCTTTTTATTGGATCGGGCAAACAATGCTGAGGTTTCGTTCTTCAGGCATAGTTTCATCCGACCAAATTTGGCGTATGAGTTGGTGGATGTTACTTACCAAGACATCTCTGACGGCTTTTTAAGGCTCAGCGGGAAGGCCGTCATTTCCAGCAGCTTGAGTTTAGATGTTGCTATCCTCACTTCACTCCGGTTATGTGGTTGACAGTCGTTCTGCCTGACAGCGGAATGTTGTCGTCATAGCTGTTTAACAGTCTGCTGAAGTGGGTCTTCCATATCTTCAGCATCGACTCTGTCTCAACTACGATATTGTCTTGCTCATCTCGACAGGATTCTGTTCAAGCCTTATATCCTTGGCTTTGACGTTTTACACTTTGATGAAACTTGCGAATATCGTTCCTGGAGTGGCACCTCTCTGTGCCCTCTATCGCGCGCTTTTCTTGCTCTTTTTTCTTCTTTCTGAAAAGTCGGTGATCCTCCGTTCTTCTCTGGCTATATAGCTCAATGGCAGCTCTGGTCTTCACCTGCAGTTTAACCTTGTAGGCCTCGTTCTTGGTTGCTATTATCAGACGGCATTCCTCATCTAACCGGGGGTTTCTAGCTGGTAGGCGCGAGAAACCTAGCACATCAGTTGCGGCTGATCTAATGACCTGTTGGCATCGTTGCCATCGTTCTTCGACATTCGATGCTGATGGTATGGTGCTAATCGAGAGGGTAAGGGATACGCATTGCGTGAAGTCCTTGGAGGTCTCTTGCGATTGCAGCCTTTTGACATTAAATTTGTTCACACTATATATTTCTGGATTGTCTTGGCTTAGACCTGAGAGAACGGGTTACCAGTCTTGATGCCTACATACTGTCATATGTAGTCTTTTCAAATGAAGTAACATTTTCTTTTTATGAGACATGGGTGCTGGACACTATGGAACCGAAGTTTGCCGACCTCATTTTGTCAGCAAAGCATTACTCATTCGCCTACATCAATTTTTCAAAAAAAAAAAAAACAAAAACAAAATTCATATCTTTTCTAAACACTTTCCAATGTTTCGCTTAGCATCAGATATTCAGATCAAATATTTTGTTTGTTATGCCAACTACCAACTCAAAACACCAAAATATTCGTCTCTGTCATAAATAAATAAAACATGACTCTTCGAATACGGACCGTGGCATGCTGCCAGTACGTCGACATAGGTAATGCGCCAGATATGCTACTACAGGTAGCTGCTGTCATTTCAATGCATCACCCCAACGCCACTAATGAACTCGATTTTCATTGACAAGACTACATTCCGAAAGGGTGGACGTTCACTTTTCGAGCTTTCGATTTTCATACTTCGCTCTCAAAAATATGTCCTCTTTGACGGTCCATTTTCGAAAAAAATTCATGCAATGACGGCAATGACGTTTTGTATGCGAATTTCCTTTTAACTTCGATTTCGTCACAGCCGAAGCCAAATGATGGCAATTATCGAGAGATCCATTCGCAACCATTTACAAATGAGTTTCATCGGCCCACTCGGTGATTTTGAGATTTTTTCGCCTTGTCTTTCTAAAGGAATACAAGATTTTGTGTTTTACTTTCGATAATTGGCCATTGGCCAGGGAATTATCTAATTATTCAGCATGTGGCCGAATATGAGAATAGACACGCGGATGGGATTTTGTTTAATGGTTTCAGTTGATGATTGATCAAAAAATGACGAGTGGATACGCATGGGTTTTAAGTTTTTTTTTTTTGTAATTTCCCTCTTTTGATTGTTTTTCAACTGAATTTGGACGAATAGATCTTTGTTTTCACCTAATTAGCTATTTAAACTTTCTAGTAGTTTGCAATTAATTTTCCGGACTAATTAATTTCGTCCGAATAATGGCCTGCCATGTGAGGCAATTGAGTGCTTTTAGGAAATTGGTTTATTTCTGGACACGCGCGTAATATATTTTGCCAGAAAAAAAAACATTAAAAAAAAGCAGAATGGGTCTTTGGTTTACAATTTCGCAGAATACTCGGTTATAGTAAACAATTTTAAGCGTTTTAAGGCAGTGCGGCTTCTGAAAAATAACTTAAAACGCTATAAGATTATGAAAATAGGAACCACCAACTGTTGCTAGAAGGAACCGCTTCATAAGGAGATTTCTCTCCTCTTCGGTGTGCAGTTATATACCAATTATTGTGTAGGTATATTGCAAGCTATAATACAGGTTGTCCGCCGGGAAGGTATACCACTTTGATTGTAATTTTTGATTAAATGAAAGATAATGGATCTTATATTGATAAATGCTTTATAATAATGTCGGCAATTATGTATGGAATACAATATCAGGTAAATGTCCGCCTCTGTTAGTCTCACAAGTGCGAGCCCTTCACGCGGTATTTCATTAATTTCATTACGATTATTTTGTTTGAGTTGCTTGCTCAAGCGTTTCTGGTTTGTTTGCATAAACCTTGCTTTTCAGATATCCCCACAAAAAGAAGTCTGGACTAGTCAAATCAGGAGGCCAATCAAAGTCACCATTTCTTGAAATAACTTGGTGTGGAAAGAGGTTTCGTAATTCCATTTTAATCCTGGCTGTTTGCGATGTGGCACCGCCTTGTTGACACCACATGTTAATCAAGCCCAAAGCATGCAGTTGTGGTGTTTAAAAGTGTTCAATCATATCACGATATCGCTCCCCATTCACAGTTACCATTACACCGTTTTCATTTTCAAAGTAAGGTCCAATGATTTCTCCTGACCAAATTGCACGCCAGACTGTAACTTTTAATGGATGCAAAGGTGACTGATGAGTAATTTGAATAACCGACCATTCTGTTTATTTACACATCCATTCAAATGAAATTGTGCCTCGTCACTCATTATGATTTTTTCATGAAAATCGGGGTTGTCATGGGCTAGCTGTAACATCCTAGTGGCATATGTACGGCGGCGTAAGTGGTCTTGTGGAAGAAGCTCTTGTGTCACCTGAATCTTGAATGGAAACAAATGCAAATCCTGAGCGCGGCCTCGAATTGAGGTTTATGGATTGTTTTGAACACTTCCTTGAGCAGCAGTAACGTTTTCAGCCGATCTTGCAGTACGTTGTGGTCCATGCTTGTGCATATCACCTATACAGACCGTCGTTCTTCGAAATCCTTCACAACACGATAAATAGTGCGTTTTGTTGGCACGTTGTTTCCCCCAAAAATTTCACGTAACTTTCTGATCGTCCCAGTATTGGATGGTTGATTTTGATAAAATGTTTTAACGATTAAAAAACGTTGGTTTATCGAATATTTTCCCATAATTTGCCACGTGTCTACTTCACGACTGCCAAATATGAACTGTCAAGACTAATGTTTACCAAAATGGCGGCACAACAAAGTAGTATACCTTCCCGACGGACGCCCTGTATATAGCGGGCAGTGCCAGTACGACCCACCATACAGCAATTCTTTCTTGTATGCAGTGCGCCATCTGTATGGCTTTTTGATCTTCGGGAGTGTTCATCGCATTCTCAGAAGGCTGTACTTTTGCCTCCAGTTTTTCGATTGCAATGGTGTTTCTTTCTATTGTGACTTTGAGTTTTGTCCAAAGGACTTGGCCAAACTTGGTCTAATCAATTCTCTTGGGATTTCTTAATGGTTTAATGGTCTCGGTCTCTAGACACAAGTCATTGAGGATCAATCTGTGGTCTGAAAGTGACTCCAGATAGAAAACTCTCCAGTTATAAACCCTAAAGCTATCATTGTTCGAGTATAATATCCTGGACCACTTCCCACCCCCTGTCTGTTTCCGTACTCGGACACCTGAACCGAACTATAAGTTTTAGCCAAAATGGAAAATAAATATTTTTTTTGGCTTGCATCAATGCTTCCACATTCTTTTTTATCAAAATTTTTATTAAGAGCTTTTTTAAAAGATAGAAAAAAAACAAAATTTGTGTATCTTTAGTTTTATCCTTACATTAGTAGTAAACCCCCCGGTATCCGCTATACTTGATGTATTTTTTTTTTTAATTTTAACTTCCACATCAATGGTGCCTTAATTAATTTACAAGAATGCCGAATTTTGTGCGACGCCTAAGCTATCCCGCTCTCTCATACAACGCATTAACGATAAATAAGACATCACTGCGAAATGCTATTCAAATTCCAAATTCGACAGCCTTTCCTAATAAATTCAAACGACCTTAGCCAACAATGGCGTTCCTCACTATATCCACAAACCAAGGCAATTGTGCGATTGTTTGCCTAGCTAATTACATGCAATGCCCAACACTCCAAAATTAGAAAAGAAAACAATCACGGCCCCAATTTGTAGGTTACCTATATGTAATTTAATAATAAACACTTTGATTGTACAAACCTTTTCCAACTCGAACTCACGGATCTTGTGAATACTCCCTCGTGGTTTCTTTAACACCGACATGTTGCAGCTAATTCACATGTGACCGTGTGGCCTAATGGATAAGGCGTCGGACTTCGGATCCGAAGATTGCAGGTTCGAGTCCTGTCACGGTCGAAACAAGTCAATTTTTTTTTTGTTTTTATAATTATTTTTCGTGTATCATTAATTGGAAATATTTCCCATTCACGGGATATTCATAGCACGTCTAGACTTTAGCGGTACAAGCCAACAACAAATAAACAAAAAAAAAATCTTTGAATGAATCACCACACTCACGTTGGATGACACTACCGGCACAGCGCACGCTTTGTGTTTATAGTTTTTCTTTGTGTGTGTTTAGATGTATTTATGGGATATTTCTCTCCGAACAGTTTTACCATAAATTAAGCAAGCAGCCACTAAAACAAACATGAAATTTCCCTTGAATACTGTACATGCATCATCTCTCGCACTCCACCGCCGCCATCGCGAATAAAACAAAAGATTTGCATCCGAAATACTCGTACATCATTTGAATGTGATCCGATGTGTTCACCATTTTGTGCTGCTATACCGGAGCACAATGTGTGTCCGGCTCTATGGTGCTATAATTGAGCCAACGTACTATTTTTAGACAAAAGATAGGGAAAATATAATTATAATTAAAAAAAAAAAAAAACGCAACACAATTTTAATGAAACAATTATTTATCCATCTATCAGAGGATTGTGCCACCAGCTGAGGATTGATGTTGGCGCTGATGTCGCGGTACAAGAACCGAAGGGCGTTAAATTTAATTACAGACCGCACAATGACTCCGGAATTAATAAGCGATTTTTTTTTTGTATTATTATTATTTTTTTTATTTTGCGCGCAATGTTTTATTTTGTGAGAAAATTCTGTTTTTCTGTTGATTTTGGCAGACGTTGCAGTTGCACTGTTTTTTTTTGGGGGATTTTTCGTTGCTCTTTCGATTCGAATACCGAAAATCTAATTGAATGTCTGTGTAGTTAGGTGTTTACTTGCTCTCCTGAGTTTTGAATCTGATGAGAAGAGCTAAATTGCAAAAGGAGGTTATGCTGGCATGTCTATTGTATTAGCGCCGATTGTTCTCGAATTTTAATAGTTTTTGACACTTGAAAATGCGTTTTTGAGATGTGTGTGGTTTCGAAAATCGTATAAAAACAGGCCAAACAATTTGGCTTTCATGTGGTAATGCTAATTTGGGTTACGTTTTTTAGATGTGATACTTACGATTCGAAAAAGAGGACTTTTTTGGGTGTTTTCAAGTGTATGTGTATGTCTGAAACGGGTCGAATATACATACGTTTATAAATTGAAGCCAATTATGATACTTAAGTTGTGAGGTGTAAATAAACATATCAGCAAAATTGCAGGTTTTTGAGATAAAATTTATTTGTAAATATTTTGTTTAGAAAACTATTTTTTTGTAAGTATTTAACCCAGCGTATAGGTTTTAAAAATATGGTTGGGTGTTGTAAAATGGGGGTAGACTCTAATTGGCCTTAACTTGGCAATGCCCGGTGGTTGTGACTCTGATTACACATGAATTGTGCTTATTTTTAACCTCAAAGTGGTAACCATCGGTTGCTGGTCTCATCCAACCGGATTTGACTTGCTAAATTATAAGTGCAAGTGTTGATAAAAAGACGAAAAACAGCAGCACTATAAAAAGCCTGGTTAGACTGGAACGGAATACCCGGCCTGTTGTCACAGGCGAATCTAGATGAACTGCTTCTACATATTCGGACAACAGGTTGTCTAGGAATTTCAAGGGTTAGTCAGGCCCCTTAAACAGAGATGGTGGCGGATGAACCGAAAGGCCAACGGCAGCGCTCATTCCCGTAATGGATACTGATGGCACCGTGTCCTAGGGGTATCTAATAAATTGGAACTGGCCGTCCAGGCTGGGAGTTGTGGTTTAGGTTAACTTACCACCTACTGAAAAAGGTATTGTTACGAAGCATTAGAAAGGACAGTTTTCAATGTCGACCTGGGTCATGGGAGAACGACGTTCTTATCTGCACCTGGGATGTGAGAACATTAAACAGGAGAGGTGCAAGCGAACAACTAGCGGAAGCCCTAAACTGCTACAAAGCAGACGTTACTACCATCCAGGAAATACTGATGGAACGTGCCGCGCAAAAGGAGGATGGATCTGTTATGGACCGTATTAGTGAGCAGAAACAGTGACTATTCGGATGCGGATTTGTTATAAGTGCCAGGCTTAGGCAAGACGTCTTGTGTTTCCAAGACATTAGCGAATGCATTTAAACAATTCGCATCAAGGCCAAATTCGCCTTATAAGCACTCACACCCCAAAGGGGAAAAAGACAATATAGCAAAAGATTGCTTCTACGAGCTCCTTGACAGAAGCTATGAACGACTACCCAAGTACGATGTTAATATCGTGCTGGGAGATTTTAATGCAAAGACAGTATGAGAAGACATCTTGAGCAGAATTGCGTTGACTTCGTTTCGAAAAGAAATGCCACTGTAACTAGCCGCGGTTTCCTCGATATCAATAGTGAGAAATGGTGGTCTCCAGATTAACGAATGCTCAACCAAATTGATCACGTTGCGATAGACAAAAGGGACGCATCCAGTGTTTTGGATGTCCGAAAATTCCAAGGGGCTAACATCGACTCGGACCACTACCTTGTTGCAGCCAAGGTAAGAATGCGGATATCCACCATGCCACAACAATACAGAAATACTGTGAACAAATTTAATTTCGCAACGCGTATACATTAACCTCTCGATTAACACCATACTCCCAGCATCAGAAGACGAAGAACAATGGCAACGATGCGAACAAGCCATTAGATCAACCGCAACTGATGTGCTAGATTTCTCGTGCCCAACTGCAAGAAACCCCTGGTTTGATGAGGAATGCCGAAAGATGATCGCAGCCAAGATCGAGGCCTACAAAGCTAAGCTGCAGATGAAGATGAGAGTTGCCACTGAGCTCTATAGGCAAAGAAGAAGAGAAGGACACCGGATTTTCAGATAAAAGAGTAAGAAATGCGCGCGATCGATGATACAGAGTGGTTTCACTCCAGGAGCGATGTCCGCAAGTTTTACCAAAGTATAAAACGTCAAACCCAAGAATACAAGGATCGAACAGAATCCTGTCGAGAAAGAACAAGGAAATGTCGTAGTTAAGACACAGCCGATGCTGAGAATATGGAAGAACCCCTTCTGCAGACTGTTAAACGGCGATGACGAACAGCATCCCGTTGTCAGTTAGAACTAACCATGCAATATTGGCAACGGTAGCGAAATCTGCCAACCAACATTACCTTAGTGAAGTGAGGATAGCAATATTCAAACTCAAGCTTAACAAGGCTGCCGGAAATGAGGGTATCCACGCTGAGCTTTATAAAACCGGCGGAGATTACTTGGTAAGTTACCTCCTCCATTTTATAAACCAAATCTGGTGGGATGCAAATATGCCTGAAGAATGGAACCTCAGCATCGTTTGCCCGATCCGCAAAAAAGTGGACCTCCTGAACTGCGCCAACTACAGAGCCATAAATCTTCTCAACGTCGCCTACAAGATTCTATCCGCCGTAATATGCGAACGCCTGGAACTGTTTACCAATAACCTGATTGGCCCTTATCAGTGTGGCTTTAGGCCAGGAGAGTCCACAACCGATCATATTTTCACACTTTGGCAGATCCTGGAAAGAACCTAAGAAGTCAAAATCGATACCCACCAGCTGTTCATCGAGTTTAAAGCCGTATACGACAGCATCTATAGAGGCGAGCTATACAGAGCTATATCTAGTTTTGGTTTACCACCCAAATTCTTCCATCTGTGTAGGATGAAAGTGGAGAATTCTCGCTGATTCGTCAGAGACGGAAACGACCGTCACATTTGAGACAAAATAATGGATTAAGACAAGGCGATGACATCGCAACGCCTTGCGTGTGACTTATTTAATTTGATTCTTGAAAGGATTATGCAAAACTCCCTAGCCAACACCAGAGAATCTGCCAAAAATCGGTGCAACTACTAGAACACGCCCATCATTGGCAGGACTCCACGTGATGTCGTAGCCATGTTTGGTAGTATAGAGAAGGTAGCGGCAAAAATGGGCTTAGCAATGCAATTTAAACAATATGGTAAGACTAAGTATATGCTGTCAACACGAAAAAATACACAACTTGGACTAATTGGACAGAACGTCACAATTGACAGATATAACTTTGAGTTAGTATGGGACTTTGTCTACCTCGGCTCCGCTATTAACTCTGACGACAACATCTCATCAGAAATTAAACGAAGAGTTACTCTTGCCAACCTCTGTTTCTTCTGGCTAAGAAGGCAATTAGTTAGTAACGTCCTCACTCGAACTATTAAGGAGATCCTATATAAGATCCTGATCATCACAGTCCTGTTCTACGGCGTTGAAGCATGGACCGTATCAAAAGCGGATGAAGAAATTCTTGGTCGTTTCGAGAGGATGATTCTTCGAAAAATCTTCGGTCTCGTTTGCGTTGACGGACAATGGAGACGAAGATTCAACCAAGAACTATACGAGCTGTACAGCGACATGCCCCTGGTCTAAATAAAACCTTCGCATTGGACGTTTAAGATGGCTAGGACATGTAGAACGAATTAACACCATTACTCCGGCTCGCAGAGTCTTCGATTCCCAGCCAGACGTCGGACGCAGTAGAGGGAAACCTCGCATTAAGTGGCGCGCATAAGTAGAAACCGACGCAACCACCTTGGAGTGCGCAACTGGAGGCAGTTAGCTAAGGACCGGGCCAAATGAAGAGGCATGTTGGTTGAGGTCCAGGTTCATTTCGAACAATAGCGCCGCTTAAGTAAGCAAGAAAGAAAATCAGAATTTTTTTCATAATTTTCCAGAGCTTAATCGGAGAAGTTGCGGCGGTTCGAATGATTTGGAGTTCTTGAATTTATTACTTTGGGACTAGATATCTAGGCTAAATTCGGCACAATGTTTAAAAAGCTTGTTACTGAATAATGAAAATCAACATATTATTTTATAATTATTTTATTGGCACATTTAATTAAGTAGTAGAGAGTAGAGACCTCTCTTCAGCTCTCTCCTTTTAAGTGACCTGACAGCTGGGTATTATACTTAAGGTGTAATTGCATTATTTTGTCTAAATGGCTGTTTACAATTAAGGCTATAACACACACTACGCAATGTCGACTCAAGGGTTTCCAATTTTTCTGAACGTCGTGGAATTGATTTACTTGTCTTTTGTAAAACTCAATCGGCTGCGATATTTTTTGGTACATTTGTCCGGAACGTTGCCTCACTGGCACGAACAAAAATAAAAATTAAGGCCTCTTAAAATTGCCACATAAAATTGTGCTAATTTCTAAAAAAAAAAACTCCTAAAAATTGCATGTTGGTGAACTTTACCTTGATAAAAATGCAAACATGTTTGACATTGACAGATCATAGAAAAATTTAAAATGCGTTATGGCGGCTACACACACACAGTTTTAACTGTCCGGTTTGCCTGTTTAGGCCGACTGCGCAGTTATAACTGAACGTGTGTATGATAAAGTTGTCAGTTTTTTTGGCCTGAACAGGCGGTCGGAGAAAAATCGAAAATTCAATCGTTTTAGAAAAACCGACCGTGTGTAGCATCAGTCATCCAGGCCGTCAGTTTTAAGTGAAATTTACTTGTGTGAAGACGGATTTGGATTAATATGGCTAGACAGTGTCTCGAAGAATTCATAAACATATATCGTAGTGAATCTTGTTTGCGGAAAGTGAAAAGCAAGGAATATCACGAACGTGGGAAAAGAGAGGCCGCATATGTGAAATTGGTGGAGACATTAAAAAAAATTGAACCATCGGCCAACAAAGAAACAGTCTTCATAGCTTCTTCCTGTAGCCAGAAATCTTAAAGTTGCAGTAAGTCTTTCGTGCGGTGGAATGGCCATTCTCATCACAGTATCTTTTTTTGCTGGACATTGGACATTGGACATCACAGTACTTCGCACATGAATGCAACGAACTACAGACACGTAACAGCACTGGCGACTGAGGCCATCGGCTGGGGAAACATTGCTTGCCGCTCAGTGAGGACGTGGCCACAACCATACAAAATGTCATTTGTTTGATTTTTTTTTGCCACTCAGCTTTTTGCAGCTTTGCCGCTCTGTCGCTCAGTGCGTGACCTTAGTCATAGGTGGTTCTACTACATTGGGTTCAGCCTTTGCTGTTGCCGCCTGGGCTTGATTTTCGCTGGTGATCTCCCTCACTCTTTTCAACCGTCGAAGTTCCTTCATCATTATTGCTGCAACCTGTTTCACCGCAATTGCCCTTCTTTCCCGTCAGATGGTTCAACATTGGGCTCAGCCTTAGCTGTTGCCGTCTAGGCTTGATTTTCGCTGGTGATCTCCCTCACTCTTTCATGCCATCGAAGTTCCTTCATCGTTGTTGCTGCAACCTGTTTCCATATTGCGCTCGATGTTGACATATGGTTCACAATAATCTCGGGAGTTGATGAACCACAGATCGTCCGTTTCTGCTACCCATCGGGATAGAGCAGTTACCTCTTTTGCTCCATCGATTGCTCCATTACCTCTTTCAAGCGAATGTAGTTGTGCTTCTATCAGCAGCACTACTCCATTAGCTTCAAAGAGGTAATTGCTCAATCCGTCAAGTCTTGGTAGTAAAGAGCTGCCAAGGAATTTGTCACGGCTGTTGCTGATCGCTGGGCTGTGGTACAGTAGGTGGGTAATGACCTCCTCGACGTATGGTACGTTCTCCGTAGCTCCTGCAAGGTTGATTCTATGAAAGTGCTAACCCAGCAGATTGTGACCTGTTGTCGCTCTCACCGATATACAAATAGATACTCTGTTCAGTTTGTTTAATGTCGACAATAGGTCTTTGGTGTGTTTGCAGGTGTTGATGTTTTGCCATCGAATTAATGTTGCCTTTAAATTATTTACTTACTTAAGTGGCACTACAGTCCGGAATGAACCGAGGCCTCAACCAACATGCCTCTACAATTAGACCAGTCCTAAGCAAACTATCTCCATTTGCGCACTCTAAGTTGGTTGAGGTCGGTTTCTACTCGTGAGCGCCACTTCCTCTACTGCGTCTGACGTCTGTCTGGGAATCGAAGACTTTGCGAGATGGAATATTGGTGTCCATTCGTTCTACATGTCCTAGCCATATTAAACGTCCAATGCGGAGTTATTTTTTGACTCCAGCTGTACAGCTCACATAGTTCTTGGTTGAATCTCGATAGCCCGTCAACGCAAACGGGACCGAAGATTTTTCTTCTCGAATCGACCAAGGATTTCTTCATTCTCTGTCGGTTAGGTCGTTTACCACCAAGATGGGACAGCGGGATTTCTCCATCGTGCCTTACACTCCTTACACCACATTTTACGATTTTTTTTTTGTTTAGAACTATTTATTGCTAATAATAAGCCCACTATGGCAAGAGCGTCATCCGTAGATGCCATGTTTATCGAACGACAAAAACAAACAAACTGATTGGCCTCACATATTTACCGGAGCGTGTGAATGCGCTATGGCGGTCCGGTAAAACTGAACAGGCGGCCTGAACAGGCAAACCGGACAGTGAAAACTGCGTGTGTGTAGCCGCCTTTACGTTTGTATTCAAACAAAAAGTTGTTATGTTTCTGTTGTAAAACCCGATACGAGCAAAGTTTTTTTTTTTTGTTGTTTCCAAACCAATTGGAAATAAATCTCAACTTTCAATTATAAAACAAAAACAACTGCAGAAAAACCAACAAGCACTGTTTTGAAACAGTCCACCATTTATGTTTGCTCTCTTCCTCTTTCTTGGGCATGTCTTCCTACGCATTGGATTAAGCGGATATTTATCCGATAACATGATTGAAAAACAAAAGAGATATTGAAAACGGCTGCTTCAAGTAAACACACTTCAAAATCAGCTTAAGATTTTAAATTAAAATTGCATTTGAAATAATTTTCTGTGCCAAAGTAAAAAACAAAAATATTATTCTTAAGTTATTTAAAAAAAACATTTGTTTCGAATTCCCTCTTGCTGCTGGCAGATTTTAATTTATTATTATAAACGCCATGCCTAGTTCCATAAAAAAGTAAAATGAAATAAAAAAAAAATCAAGCGGCGTGTCTCAAGTGTTTGTATTTTGTTTGTGTTTGGAAACAAACAAAAAAAAAAACTTTTATACTAAATAATAAAAAAAATACTTCAGTTCTAAGTAATCCCACTTAAAATCTTTAATATACGACACCCGTTTTCGACATTCTCGGGCAAATTTTAAATTTTTAAATTTCAAAAACCACACCAATACATAATCTGTCATGTAAAACTTTCTTCCGATTTGCGCTACTTCATCAACAGCTACATAAAAACAGAAAATATTTCGAAAAACTATTCAAACATTTTCTGCAAATGAATTTAGAAGGAAAACTACCAAAAAAACACAAACCGTCACTCGTATATGCAGCGTCTATAAGATTCACTAGACACTGTCAAATCACTTTATTGTGAGATATTTTTAAAACAATTTTTTTTTTTTTTCAGAAATACGAATTCACTTCCATTCAAAGAAGAAATTTCGGAACGACTTTTAGTCTGGGTACATGGTATGTATTTCTTGTATTTCTATGCAGTTTTTCAAAATTCTTATGTAAAACACTAACACTTGGTGGAAATCATATTTGAAAAAAAGTTTTTTTTTTGTTATTACTAGAAAGGAACAATGCGTTGTGGAACGTTGTTTTGTTAAAATTTTTATTATTGCCGTCGTATTCAATATTGATTATGAGGAAAAATCACTTTTTTGTCGAGATCAGCACGCTAGGAATTCGATTTTCTATTTATAAAATGCGACTTAATGCGTTGCGCGATCCCTGTTGCGGGAGCTTTTATATGATACGTTCGGTATGGAAACTAACGGCATACTGAGCAATTTTCGAGGGAAACGTTTTTCAGGTGAATTTATCTATTTTCAGATGTTCGAAATCGGTTAGAGAGAGAGTCTGCGATTCTTTTTCGGAGTAAGTGGATAACGCATGCGTTTGGGGGGAGGGACATTTTTTTTTGAGCATGGGATATTTTTTTTTATAGCACGTGTAGGTTATGTTTATTTGTTTTGGTTTCATTATTTAGTTCAGTAAATTGGATTAACACTTGTTTCATGATAATAAAATTTGTTCATGACATATGGAGAGAAAAATTCGAGTATGTACTCTGTGAATTGGACGTCTATTGTTGCAATTGAGGAGTGTCAGCAAAATAAGCTAAAAAGCTAAAAAAAAAAGTGATCGTGACAAAATGTATTTCTTATTCCTTCAAATAATAATACATGGCTCTGAAATGGTAGGGTGTTGTAGGAAGAGATTGCACGAATTGATATATCTGGCATTAAAGCCCTATATAGGGTCGCAAACCTAGCTTCTCTCTTAGTTTTTGTGTGCGAAGTAATTATTTTTGGCACAAAGCTTAAAGCTGAATTCGAACGGCAAATTTGAGTAGCTTCTTGGATATTTGTCAGACCTTGGAAAGAGGTGGACCAGTGAAAAAAGAAAGAAATTGTTGTCACTTTCGCTTTAAGTCAAAGTCCGTTAGTCCAACGCACAAACCACTACTGCGCCCATCATGCAGAGTCTTGAAAATGTGAATGCTGCATTGGCCTTCATAACAATCAGCACCGAAGATTTTCGGAACAAATATTCACCAAAAACAATCAAGGATTTTTATACAGTCCATGCTTCAGCGCCGTAGAGCAGGACTACGATGATAAGAGCCTTATTTAAGATCTTCTAAAGCCCATTAAGGGCTTTATTGCTAAATTGCCGTCCTTACCCAAACAAACATAAGTAGCGCTGTTTTCTGGAATGGGCCTCAACCAACATGCCCCTCCAATTAGCCCGGTCCTTTGCTAACTAGCTACGTCTCTGCATAGCTCTTATAGTTCTTGGTTGAATCTTCGTCGCTAAAGCCTGTCAACGCAAACGGGAACGAAGATTTTTCGAAGAACTTTCCTCTCGAATCGACCAAGGATTTCTTCAGCCGCTTTTGATATCGTCCATGCTTCAGCTCCGTAGAGCAGGACTAGGATGATAAGTTTCTTATATATCTCCTTAGTAGGTCCGTTAAGGGCTTTATTGCTAAATTGCCGCCTTAACCCGAAGAAACATTAGTGGCACTGTAGTCTGGAAAGAATCTGGGCCTAAACCAACATGCCCCTTCAATTAGTCCGGTCCTTTGCTAACAACCTACAGTTGCGCACTCCAAGTTGCTTGATATCGGTTTCTACTTGTGAGCGTCACTTAAGGCGAGGTCTTCCTCTAGTGCGTCCGACATCTGGCTGGGAATTGAAGACTCTGGGAGTCGTAATGTTGGTGTCCATTCGTTTTACATGTCCTAGCCATCTTAAACGTCCAGTACGGAGTTTTTTGACTAGGGGCATGTCGCTGTATAGCTCTGATAGTTCTTGGTTGAATTTTTCGTCGCCAAAGCCTGTAAACACAAACAGGACCGAGGATTTCTCGAGGAGTTGTCCTATCAAATCAAGATTGCTTCATCCACTTTTGGCACTGTTCATGTCCACTCTATAGCGCCACAGAACAGATCTTGGATGATCAGTGTCTAATATAGGATCTCCTTAGTAGTTCGAGTTAGGGATGTACAGCTGAATTGCATTCTTAGTCCGAAGAAACAACGGTTGGCAATAGTAATTCTTCATTTAATTTCCGACGAGATTTTGTTGTCAGAGTTAATAGTGGACCCAAGGTAGTGGACAACAAGGTAGACAAGGTCAATAGTGACGTTCTGTCCAGTTCGTCGATGTTGTGTGTCATTTCGTGTTGACAGCATATACTTTGTCTTGCCCTCATTTACTGCTAAACCCATTTCCGCCGCTTCCTACTCTGGCTCTGACATCACGTTGAGTCAGACCATGATGTCAATATCGTCGGTGTATGCTAGTAGTTGCACCGATTTTTGAAAGATTGCGCCTCTGGTGCTTGCTAGTTTCTCTCAATATTCAGAGTAAAGAAGTCACATGATAGTGCATCGCCTTGCCTAAATCCTTTTTTTTTTTGGTTTCGAATGTGTCGGTGAGGTGATTTCATCTCCACCGGCTTTATAAAGCTCAGCGGGAAGGCACTCGTTTCCGGCAGCCTTATTGAGTTTGAGTTTAGATATTGCAATCCGCACTACACTTTGGTTGGGTGGCTGGTAGTTTTCGTTGTCGTTGCTAATATTGAATGGTACGTTCTGGCTGACAGCGGAATGTTGTTCGTCAACCGCGTTCAACAGTTTACAGAAGTGGTTCTTCCATATCCTCAGCATCGACTGTGTCTCAAGTACTATATTTCTTTGTGCGTCTTGTTAGGATTCTGTTTGAGCCTTGTTGGCCTTGACGTTTTACATTTTCGTAAAACTTGCGAACACCGTTCCTGGAGTGGCCCTCTATATAATCGATTGCGCGTTTTTCGTGCTCTTTTTTTCTTTCTGAAAAGCCGGCGTTCTTCCCTTCTTCTTTGCCTATGCCAATGGCAGCTTTTGACTTCACCTACAGCCTAGCCTTTCAGGCCTCGTTCTTGGCTGCAATCAATCACAACCGGCTAATCTACTGACTTGTTGGCATCGTTGCCATACCGGCTGATCTAATGGCTTGTTGACGTCGTTGCCATTGTTCTTCGACATTTGATGCTGGTGGTATGGTGCTTATCAATAGGTGAAAGGATACGCTTTGCGCCAAGACCTTATTGGTCTCTTGCGATTGCAGTCCTTGGAAATTCAATTTCTACACAGTAATTCTAGTTTGTTGTGGCGTGGTGGATATCCTCATTCTTACCTCTGCTGCAACAAAGTAGTGCTCCAAGTCGATGTTAGCCCCTCGGAATGTTTGGACATCGAAAATACTGGATGCGTGCATCTTTTCTATCGCTATGTGATCAATTCGGTTGTCCCTTCGTTGATCTGAAGACCGCCGTGTCCCCTTATGGATATAGTGGTGAGGAAACCGTTTGCTGGCTATAGTATCATTTCTTTTCGTGGCGAAGTCAATTAGCCTAGGAACACCTCTTAATATTCCTTTCTTAGATTGTAACAATTAAAACCAATGATACTTAAGTTTGAGACTTAAATTGGGATGCTTGCTCTACTGGAACCTAACCCTAACAGAACTACCTTTAGGCGCCGCGCCGATCGCTAGACGATATAATCCCGAAAACGGAGTAAATACTAAGCGCTTTCGAATGAAACATGCTAGGAGGGTGAATGTTGATGGGTAATGTTGATAAATCCCATTTCTAAAATAACCATAACCAACACCCCATTCATCCGGTTGTATGTTGTACCCAACAAATCTTGTAATCCTCGACCTCTGTTGTGTCCCCTTAATAATTATAGAATTTTTCGCGGTAAATTACACCGCCATATTTTACCAAAATACTCCAGCTGCTCTGCTAATCCTTTTCCGCAACTTCATTTTATGTACATGCAAACCATTATCCTTTCGATATGTAGCTAGATACCTCGTATGCATTTACCAGTCCAAACAATGTCGCGACTTGTGTGCGAAAGTAATTAATATTCCCAGGCTGGCAAATAAATTTGGACCAACTGATTAATCCTGGCACAAGGATATTACAACAATCGAAAACACCCCAAATAGGGATAATGTAGGAGGACGCACTGAATCGAATTCGTGTGTGTTTGTATCTGTTTTCCTATCATCCTTAACCCCCAAAACCAAAGCAGCCTGCTACAAATGAGTCTAAAATTCCCGCCATCATGTATGTACTTTGAGTAAATAAATCATTTGGCCAAAGGATATACCACAACCATTGGCTGAGTGTGTTTGCAAAGCGAGTTGGTAAACCAAATGTGAATGTTAGGCAGCTTTTATTTTTTGTTGTTGTTTTCCAATCGAAAAATAGTACAACATGTCACAGTGGTGGTTACGGTTAAATTTGACTTGGGGCGCAATTAGTTGGTAAGCCGGGCTGGAGCTTAACTTTATATCTGTTGGCATTTAATGATAAAACTATTGTTTCGTTGAGAGTTCAATAAATGTTGATCAACATTTGTAGGCATTAATTGAAGGCAGAGCTGGGGGTCTCTGGTTCAAGCGCAGAAAGTGACAACACCTACTGTTTTTCACTGCAAAACTTCTTCTGGCGAATATTGAACAGTATAAAACTGTCAGACTATCCAGGCCTTGGTTGGAATTTCCGCCTTTAAAGCGAAGTACAATCCTTTGCGAAATATCTTGCGGTTAGTCTTCTTCTAAAGGTGGGGCCAAAAGAGATCACCTTATTGGAAGAATCTCTAATTTTTGCAAATGGCCGCCAATTTCAAATCTGTTTTGAAATTTATGGACTAGACAGATGTAGAATACAAGTGAACAAGCCATGGAACGATACACTCCGCAAGAACGTGGAATAATCGAAGTGGACGATTTTTCGACCAAAATCATAATGAGCGAATGATTTCCACCTCAGCGGGTACGTGAACAAGCATATCTATTGCTTCTGGAGCACCGAAAATCCACGAGTAATGCACGCGGAGCCATTACACCCGCTCAAAGTGACTGCATGGTGCGCTGTTCCCGCTGGAGGAGTCACCGGGCCATTTTTTCCGAGAACGCCGCTGGTCAAACGAGAACAGTGGACGGTGCGCGCTATAGGGCCATGTTGACCGCAATTGCACGAATTAGGACATGTGGTTCCAACAGGACGGAGCAACGGCACACACTGCGTGAGCCACAACCGATATTCACAACATCGGATGACTTCTTTTGGCTCACCTTTTATTATAGATGGGCAAGCTTCTTCAGAGTCAGATTCTTCACGGACTTTAGCACAACCTACAAATATTACTAAGTGCTCCATTAACTCCAAGCTTTTAAGTAACTATCTCAACGTGACTCTGAAAAAATCAGCGCCCTAATCCCTACTATCGACATATCAGAACCGCACCTGTTAAAACAGAGAACGAACAATGAGCATCAGCCTATGCTATAGGCATTGAAACTCGAGGTATATTAAATCAGCATATGCTTTAATTAGCAATCAATGCTATCGATCCGGGTGGTCTTTGTTGAACATCCCAAAGGCAAGCGGACTTCGAAAGTCGGACCCTACTTCAATGAAATATAGTTTCCATTGAATAACCCTCATAAGGTTCAGCAAAAGCTTCCATTCAAATATTTTTCGCTCGAATTCAATTAGGAAATTCCAATTGAGAGGGCCAGCCAGGGATGCCGTCAACTCACACACAAAAAAACAATCCAAACAAACGATTCTTTCACGCCAGTAACTACATCCCTCATCATTCGATTGATTCTGCAGTATCCATCCACTTCTGCAACACTGCACACCTGAGAAGTGAACCTGCAAATCAAGAAAAGGATTTTACCACGTGCCATTGAACCCATTATTCTGGGGGGTCGGAATTTTTTTTTTGCTTTGTTTAGCCAGCTTAAGCCTAATAAAGCGATGGCTTGAGATCTCAATCGTGTAAGGAAGAGAAACTTTTTTTTTATTCCACGTGCAAATTTCCAACGCTGAGTGTGTTTTTCTTCCTGCGTTATCCTGACCGCAAATACCACTTGCACAATGTACATTACCGCCTTTAGTTGGCAGCAGTAGTCCGTGTCGGTGTTGGGTGGTAGCACGTTACCAAGGCTATAGCCATAGTTACAGTGGAGTGCAGCATTGAGTAACTAGCGTAATGAAAACACCGACAACTGGAGGCTGAAATGAGAAAAACGGGAGCGAAACTTTTTCAATTAAAATTATAAATATTCATTTAGCAAACGTCCTGCGGAATTGTTCCAATGGCTGGAGTACCTGGAATTGTTATGGCCGCACCAACCGTTTCTATCGGCCCACAATACACCGCTCACATTGGTGCTACACCTCATCGCCCTTGGTCCGCCTTGAGTGCAAATTGATTGTAAATAAATTTTCGAAAACCACAGAGGAGAAGATTTATGCAAATTTGCAATTAGTGCGGTGGAAATGATGAATTTTCTGCACAATGAGTGTAGATTAGCTGAGGTTGGGAGTTTTAAGGGGTTGGGTTTGATTGTATACTTAGCAGCAGATGTGGTATAGAGGTGTTGATAACATTTTTATGTAAATTAGCGAAATTAATGTAAATGTAGCATTTAATTAGTAAATTTTGAAGAGATACTCAGTCAACATGGCTGTGGAGTTGAATATCGAACGGGTGCATGTAAAAATCATTAGAAATATGCAAAGCGTGCCTTATTGTTAGTTTTCGAGTAGTTGTTGTCGATCTTGGTTACCGATAATGAAGAGCCATTTTCGCAAATTCGGAAAACGGTTAAAAAAATTAGAAGGCTAATCCGATGTGCGGATTGTTTTATACAAAATACCATCTCATCGTCGTATTTTTCAACCTAAAAGAAGTGGGCATGACTAAGAACCCTATGCCGATAAAATCAGATAGTTATAAGGGCCCAGTTACAGCTATAATTGAACGACTTCATTGGAACACAAAACTTGATGGAATTGAAATTTAACCTCCATAGATTCTTATAAAAATCACTGCGAAATGCCGTTTCAATTCGGAGAAATGACAAGCATTACTTCATAAAAAATGAATGTTGATCCTTGAACAACAGGAAGTGATTTTCTGCGAAAACCATAATCAGAAATTTAAATGTTTTTAGATGATTATGTTCTTAAATTCAAAAGCTTTGATTTGACACCAACTCGGTAATGATTGAATTTATAAAAAAAAAACACAAGAAGTAAAAGAAAATTTCCAAAGAGGGTTTTCAATGATAGCTAAGGTTTTTTTTTTAGAGGTATAGAACTTCAAATTGAAATAAAATACAAGAAAATCGTTTAAATGTCCATTTATTTGGCTTTATTGGAAGGATAATTCTATGCCATTAATGTTTAAATATGATTTCGGGCATGTGGCCGCCGCGGCTAGTTCGAATAAAGCCAGGTCTAGAGGTCCAATTTTCAACCACTATTTCGAGCATTTGTCGGCATTAACGCCCTAACGTTTCAGGGGACTTCAAATATCCCCAAAGAAAATAACCCAATGATGTCAAATCACACGTTCTTGGTGGGTCATTCCGCGAAATTATGCGCTCAAATGTTTCCTTCAATAAATCGATTGTGACGTGCGCTGTGTGGCATGTAGCGCTGTCTTGTTGGAACCACATCTCATCCACATTCATGCAATCCAATTCGGAAACAAAATAGTTATCATGGCTCTATACCGATCTCTATTTACTGTAACTGACTCTCCAGCACCATTTCGGAAGAAGTATGTCCCAATGACTCCACCAGCCCATACAGCACACCAAAAAGTCAGTTTTTGTGGATGTAACGGCGTCTCAAGGGTGCAACGGCGTCTCAAGGGTGCAACGGCTTCTCAAGCAATGCGGCAATTTTGCTCGTTGAACAAAATTTTGTGATGAAAATCAGCATCGAGAAAAATATCATTTTCGGCCCGTTACACCAAAATCACAACGCATTGGTCTCGCCGCCTTAATTTTTGCACAAGCTGGATTTTGTAAGGTCATAAGCAAAGATCTTTGCGCAAAATCTTTCATAAAGTTGATGGACAAAGCTCCAATTACTGTGCACGGTGGCGAATCGATTCATTCGGGTCCTCTTCAACACTTTTGCTCTACAGCGGCAATTGTTCCTTCGGTGCGCACTGTTCGACGTCTCTGTGGATGCGTTTTATCACATAGAGTAAACGTAGTGCGAAAACGATCCATGGTTAACCGAATTAATTCCTCTGTTGAACGATTATGTCGACCATAAAATGGACGGAGCTTGCAGTAAATTTCGCGAACTGAACCATTATTTTCGAAATAAATTTGCACGATTTGCAAGCGTTGTTCATTTGTCAACCTGTTCATGATGAAATGGCAAACCAAACTGAACATAACTGACATTAGAGTTGCCCGATTTGACCACAAAATGTCAGTTTTATCTCTATTTGAAAAACTAACCTCTAAAAAAAAAAACAGGTATAACAAAGTCGATCAAAATCTTCTGTGTTTTCTATTGCATATGTTGGGGTAGGTAAGAAAACGCCCCCAAAAAGTGGGCACTGGCTAAATTGATCTGTGAACGAAATATTTATGCTTATATTTCCAATGATTTTGCATCAAACGTTAGCTCGACTATTTTGAAGTTTAACTGGAAATTGTTGTTTTTTTTTTAGCTTAGCGTCTGTCATTTTCGAGTGATTTATTTTATTATATAAAATTAGGGCGCTTACAGGTCAAATGCTACCCTTATATACGTGCTGAATATGTTGTTCAGACAGTTTTCCGTTTGGCCAAACACAACGTTTCTCTGAAAAGTGTGCATGGCAGTGGGTGGATGTTAAAAATATTTAGGTACACTTGTTCTGAAGCAATGCAAAGGGATCCTTTATTCCAAATTTCGTTCTTCTAGCTGAAAATTTAAGGCCTAAAAACGGGGACAGACGGACGGATGGACAGACAGACATGACTCAATCGACTCAGCTAGCGATTTTGAGTCGGTCCATATTCTTTAAGGTATATCTACCTAAATT
Source organism: Rhingia rostrata (assembly GCA_949824845.1). NCBI lineage: Eukaryota > Metazoa > Arthropoda > Insecta > Diptera > Syrphidae > Rhingia > Rhingia rostrata. Next base: position 22,993,170 of record OX463758.1, read on the forward strand.
ATTTTTTTATGTTTATGAGTTGGTGGATGTTACTTACCAAGCCATCTCCGTCGGATTCTTAAAGCTCAGCAGGAAGTCCGTCATTTCCGGCAGCTTGAGTTTAGATATTTCTATCCTCACTTCACTCAGTTCGGGTGGTTGGCAGTTTTCGCTGTCGTTGCCAATATTGAACCGTTCGTTCTGCCTGACAGCGGAATGTTGTTCGTCATCGCCGTTAAATAGTCTGCAGAAAAGGTTCTTCCATATCCTCAGCATCGACTGTGCCTCAACTACAATATTTGTGTGTAAAACTCGATAGGATTCTGTTCGAGCCTTTTATCCTTGGCTTTGACGATTTACAGTTCGGTAAAACTTGCGAACATCGTTTCTGGAGTAGCACCTGTCGAAATCCCCGATCGTTCGCTTTTTTTGCTCTTTTTTTTGTTCTTTTTGAAAAGTCGGAGTTCTTCCGTGCTCCTTCTGCCTCAAAGCAGCTGTCGTCTTTACCTGCAGCTTAGCCTTGTAGGTCTTTTTCTTGGCTGCAAGCATCTGTATGCTTTCCTCATTAAACCCAGGGGTTTCTTGCTGGTTTCTTGCTGGTGGGTGCGAGAAACCTAGCACATCAGTTGGGGCTGATCTAATGGCCTGTTGGCAGCGCTGCCATTTTTCTTCGACATTTGATGCTGGTGGTATGGTGTTAGTCGAGATCTTAAGTGATACTCGTTGTGCGAAGATCTTGGTGGTCTCTTCCGATCACAGTCTTTTTCTGGCTTGCTGTGGCGTGGTGGATATCTGCATTCTTACATTGGCTACAACAAGGTATTGTTCGGAGTCCATGTTAGTCCCTCGGAATGTTCGGACAACCAAAATATTGGATGCTTGCCTGTTGTCTATCGCAATGTGATCAATTTGGTTGACCGTTCGTTGATCTGGAGTTCGCCATGTCCTCTTAATTATATCGATGTGAGGAAACCGTGTTGTGGCTATAGTGGCATTTTGCTCCGTAGTGAAGTCAACTGGCCTAAGTCCTTTACCAGACGTGGGTGTCTTCTCTTCCAGCCTTTGCTATAAAATCTCCCAGCAAGATTTTACCATCGTACTTTGGTTGCCGCTCATCTTTTTGGTCCGTCGCGGTCGGCGCGTAAGTGCATATAAGCGTTATGCTGCTGAATTTGGCCTTGATGCGAATTGTTACAATGCGTTCGCTAATGGCTTGAAAACATAAAACATCTTGCCTAAGTCTGGCACTTATAAAAAATCCGCATCCGAATAGTCGCTATTTCTGCTCACTATAAGACGGTCCGTAGTAGATGAAGCAGTTTCTCATTCTCTTTTTGTCCGGCCCATCCAATCGTATATCCTGCATCGCAGTAATGTCTCCTTTGTAGCAACTTAGGGCATCCGCTAGTTGTTTGTATTCACCTCTCCTGTTTAATGTTCTCATATTCCAGGGCCGCTTTTTTCATCCGCCAAACTTTTATCCATTTCGACTGGTTTGAAGGTTTGGTGCAGCACAATTCCATGGCATCAGAGTGAGTTCTGCTGATAACCCATCTGAATCGGAATCAAGTTGTCTCTCAACCTTTCGATGGCTAACATGTGAAGGGGTGTTTTAAATTATCTCTGACATAAGGTGGGCGGGTATCTTGCTCAAGCACTTCCTCAACGTTTAAATACATCAACAACTCCCTGAGATTTCGTAACTAAAGGTTGCCATTGCTAGATAGCTTTCAGTTGTTTATGGCTTTGACTAAAAAAAATGACAAAAAAATAAATCCTCTTCACTTGTAAGCCTTGTTGACATTTGTATAGCTCGACAATACCATTCATCGGTTCGTTAACCAATCTTTTCCAAAAATCAAATGTTGATTCATCATTGAACTTTCTCACATACGTGATAAAATATCACCTGGTTCACTTTATCCATTAGGTTAACTCTCAAACCCTCAAGGAAAATAGATTTACATATAAAAAACTCCAACCTTTCATCTGGGAATTTTCCAAGTGCTTGCACTCACCATCACGTACTTCACACATCCCTTCTAGCGAACACTTCCTGTATCATGTTCGTTGGCAAGAAAAAATAAACCATTTATTATCCTGTCAAGCTTAAGCTGAGGACCGAAGTCCTTTCCAATCAAAGCGATAAAAAATTACATCGCCACAACTGTGAAAATGCCAAATTACTTTGCACACACATCCACGCACACGAATACACGACGCATAGCGAGAGAAATAGGCAGATTCCTTGCACACACCTGGTCTCTCATCAAAGGACCTTCCAGGTCCACAAGAGTTCGCACAGAGAAAAGCCTCCCAAAAGAAATTGATTGCTCCGGACAGACTTTCCGTTCTCCCAATGGACTGTGAATTTGTGCTCGCTTCGACCGATTTGCATGTGCCTGTGTGTGCGTGTATGCTCTCCATTCTTCCGCACTATTTCATGCATCATTTGTATGCAAAATCTAGAGGCTGTGCGATGTCCAATAAAACTCTCTCGCCCAGAATTGAGGCTGCCAATTCATGCACTCACATATTCTATGGCACTTTCAACGATCCCCAAGGATACGTTCGAAGCCCCAACACAGCCGGTTGTGTGCGTTACCAAGGATATTTGCCTCCCATTCACTTCCTTATACCAATGCGACGGATATGGAGTCCTAATAAATGGCCGTCTATGTGGGAAGAATGCATGAAATTACCATTAAGGATGATAGATTGAGGGATCCCTGTCGTAGAAACACTAAACACACACCTTTCACAGACTCCAAGGAGCATGGGTTAGGCGGTAAAACGGATGATTAAGTATGGTAAATTAACTTTCTTTGATATGGGAATTGAGGCTTGACTTCGAGTTGGGATGTGGTGGTCCTTTTTTTGCAGGATTCTTGTGTGTTTTATGCATGCAACACAAGGTTTGACCATCGACCAGTTGGAATGGAGTAATTAAGTTCAATGAGGCTTAAAATTTGCACAGGGATGAATGAAAGCACACCCAAAGATCCTTTGAGAAAAAAAAATAATTAAGCATCCTCCAACTCTGTTCTATCGATCTCCATCAGTTCACTGCTGATTGGATTATTTGAAAAGTCCCACAAAAGTCATCAAGGATAATACCTTATGGACCTCTTCAATACACCATCATTCCCAACCTAAACGAGTTAACAACTACAATGCAAAAAAACGACAAACAGAGGGATAAAACAGACTAGCAAAAGAGTCCTTAATGCCTAATCGAGTTAGATTTTCTGTGTTTGCCGTAATTTTTTGCACAGTCATCATGGATTCCGTCCACCCATTCATAGGAATTTACAACCACGCCATATAACGGGGGAAGAAGTGTACGTCCGCAGGACACAGCTAAACAGGATAATGCCACAAAATTTAATTTCAAACACAAAAGTAAGAAACAGCAGAAGGCTTTTGCCTCCACTCCATGCAAGGACACCCAACTGCAAAGGAATATTATTGAAGGGTGGTAAATCTCCGTTAATAATTCGAAGGAAACCAAAAGAACTTCATAGGGGAGACATGAGAAAATGAGAACTATGCGAGAGTGCGGGAAATCTCATTTTGTTTCGAGTCCTTTGTATCCTGTGTTGTCTTCGTTGGCCGTTTGTTTTTATTTTGTTTTCTTGTCAGTATCTCCAATTGGAGTTATAAATTCTCTTCGTCGAACAGCACGGCTCTGGAGATTGAGAATGTGAGGGAGGACGTACTACAAAAAAAGGACACGAACAAAAATAATGGAAAACAAATTATGCACTTGTTTCTGTAGTGTAGCGTGAAATCCCATTGGCCCTCTCACTCTCCTCTCCCGCCACCCCATTATCCGAAGGGATACTCTTGCTCGTTTAGGGTAGAAATTAAAATGCATTTTCTTTTTCATGCTTCCGTTCCTGTTGTTTATCCAGTTGTCCGTTGGACGTGGAGGCGCGGCGAGTGGATTATTTCGATGGAATTTTAATCATGGCCAAGAGATTTCTCTTAATTTTTTTTTCTGATTTCGGTTTTTTTTTTATTGAGTTTTAATTGAAATTCCTCATTTGGATTCTTTGGCTTTTCATTTAAAGCCAGTGTAGCTGGACGCTGAAGGCTGACTGGAGTGTATTTTGATGGGTTTTGTTGCAAAGGGACTATTCAAAATGAAGTCAGTTGTTGTGACAGTCAGTGAACTATTTGATTTATCCAGACAGATGATGGTAGTTGCATATCCGGGACGACTTTCTACAACCTTGTCTGGGGTATTATAAACTCATGTTGGCATCTGGTAAAAGGTCAGATACCTTCTTTCTCCTCCTAATCCTCTTCTTCTTCTTGCTCTTCTTCTATTTCTAAAATACTCAAAAAATGTTCAGAGCTTAATAGGAGTTGCTTAACCAGCTTTTTACTTAAAATCCTGGAGCGTGCCAAGCTTTCTATTATTTTTCTAGGTGGTTATAGGGCCCTTTAACTAAGCGGAAGAAGACGCATGCGCAAAAACGTTGACCGCAAGTTGGTGTGGGTAAGTGTGATCTCGTTGGATTTTGTTTTTGTTTTACAGTGTACGCACAATGACACGAACCAAAGAGTATAGAACTACATAGATTGCGCATCTCATACAACGAATATTTTCTATGCGGGGTACTGATATTGATACCCCAGTTTTCACATTGCTACCTCAGCACCAAACAACAGCCTTGCCGACGCATACGATCTACGAAATTTCCCCTTCGCACGTCCCGCCCGCGTTTGAAATGGCTACAAAATTGTTAGCTGTGATGCGTAGTCTATGTAGTTCTATACTCTTTGCAGGGACACACGTGCACATGTGTAACCCCGGGCGTATATTTGGCAAATTAAATTTTTCCTCTCGTTCACTTTTGTACGATGAGCGGCACTAAAGGCGGTTATCTCGTTGTGTTGTTTCGTTCGCTTACGTGTTTAGGTAGCCTATTTGCGTGCAGGGTCCCCCATCGAAAACCAGGCCTTGCTTTGTAGTGCACTCCTCGGTTTTAGCGCCGGATGTATCGGATGTGGCGCTTAGATGCCGTCGAGCAGCTCCTTTTTGTTTTTATTTGACTGAAGTAGGGCCAGACCCAGAAGATACCAGTTACGTCTCAGCGTCCTCGCTGAGCACGAACGCGTTGGTTTCGAGCTCAAGCACTGCTTACTTTCACGACCGGTTTCCTCACGTTCAAAAAAACTTGTTCAAGCTGAAGAAGGGTTTGTCGATCCTGAATTAGGTCGATTTTCTTTTTCCCCCCAATTCCTCACGCTTACGCTACGCTACGCACGTTTGATCGGTCCGAGCTCTTGGAGCCAAAAAAAATCACACGATGCTACGACATGTGCCACTGCCAACCCGATTTTCTTATCAAACACCTCGCTAGTCATATCCTTTACATTCCGAACGACACAGGGCTGACATCTAGTTTTAAAAACTGCAAACGCTTCCGTGAAATTTCCACGAGACTCGCTTACACGAGACAATGAGTTTTATTGCAGTGTTCCAGCAGTTTGAATATAAACGTGAAAAATTCAGTGGTTTCCCACAAAAGCCATGCTGTTTTGGGGTTAGGTTGTTGCCTGGATGGAAGTTACTATACGGATTTAAGTGTCTAATAGTCTTTTCAGTGTCTTCAATAGAAATTAGGGACACGCCGATTGGTCTGTAATCTTTCGCCATTGTGGGAATACATGTCCCAGCTTTTGGTATGAACATCACGTTGATTTCACGCCACGCTTTGGGAAGATAATTTAACTTTAGACACTCACGGAATGTGGTGACTAATGTCGGGGCAGTCGGGACTGCTATTTTGTAGGACTCAAAAGTGTTGAATCCACAAGTAGTTTTTTCGTTGCATATAATTATGTTAATGATATAGCTGTCTCTCGGTAAAAAGTCCTCCTAAGGACCACGGTATATTGCAGATGCTGTTGTTTTCCTAAAACTTTATTTAAAGTAGTCTTACTCAACAAATTCTTGAAAAGATAAGAGTGCTTCCGTTCCAAAATCACTGGAGTTAAGTTCAAAGCCAGCTGACATTTCCGTTTTCCAAATAAAATTATAAAAAAAAAACACAAAAATCAATTACGGACAAAATTTACTTAATTTTATCCGCGCATCTTTATCCTCAACACTTGTGGAGTTTTCGCTGAAATTGAAACAAATTACAGGCGAATTCGAAGGCGCGCCCCTCCTCCGTCCTCCGAATCGCAAAAAACTTCACCCAAACTGCTAAATTAAACTTATCATCTTCTTTATTCACTCCGAACATCACTTTAAGTGAAATGCTAACTCGAATGTAAACTCGTCCTTCCGTTGTTGCCGCTGCTTTCCGAGCTACCGCTAAAAACGCACAGTTAACCGAAAAGGACTTTGCTAGCGATTCTAAGCCAATGTAAAAGTTTTGCCTTCAGCTCTTCTTCGCATGCTCCTTCATCTTTTTCGTTTATGATTTAATTTTTTAATGGGCACCAACGCATTTGCACTGAGCGATGGAGAAAAAAGTTTTAAATTGGAAACTCACCACCCAACCCGGGCACGAACGATACCCCTGTGAACGCGGCGCGGCGGCACCACCACAACTCTAACATCCGCACAAAGAAAATCGCGAAGAAAGATGCCAACAGTCGCAGGAGTAGTAACATCGGCGCTGTGTAGCGGAAGCAAACTTTGCACCGAACTTGCAACTTTTACCCTGGATGCATGCAGGAGCAGCAGCAGGAAAAAGCAACATCAGCTACAGCTACAGGGAGGGGAGAACTCAAAAGATGTTTTCAAAATATTTTAATTTGTCCCTTGTGAGTAGCTTACGGGGTTTCGAGTCTCGTGACATACAAGGTCCTGAGACGATGACGAAGGCGACTCCACGATTCCACAACCCTACGACAAGCAGTTCACATAGTTAATGTGCCTGGCTGTGTGTGTGTGTGTGTGTATGGGTATGTATGCATGGTTACAAGTGCGGAAGGAAACTAAAGTTTGTTCTCCTTAGATATGCAAAGGATGTAGAGGTAGTTTGGGAATGGGAAACGGAATGCCTTAAACGATGTGCATTCACTCAGAGTGCTCAGGGTTCCTCAATTGCCAGAGATGAATTATTCAGGACAATAGATGTTGTTGCATGTTGCAGTTTTGTTTTTTTTTTTTTAACAAGATTACCGAATACATTGTTGTCGCATCGTCTTGGTGTACTTTGGTGTGCGGTGGGCTCTTCGTCCCGTTGTTTGGAGTTGGAGTTGCAGTTGCGCCTCATGAAGATGACAGAAGTATAATTGGCTTTTTAACATAACAATGGTAATTGTAAATAATGCAAACAAATTGTTCAGTGTCACTGGGAATGCATGTATACAATCAAATTTCGACATCCTGCAAGAGGAGTGGTGGGGCTGTGACATGGCAGTACATTTTGAAATGTGTCTGATGCACAATTTGGCAAAGTTGGATGGGAAAACTTTGACTTGTTGGTAGTTGTGGAAGAACTCATCTGATAACTAATCATTCGTGTCATTAAAATTTGCTTTTTTGCCTGTTGGGGGGAATGATGATGAAAGGTGGAGGGAATGATGTTCAGATGTTTAATCAAGAGGCCAACCGTTAAAGTTGAGGGTTTGAGACCAGATCGATATTATGTCGAGAAGTTGTGGTTAAATATAGAAGAATCAATGAAGACTGTTAAAAGGGGGGGGGGGGGTACCTGGATATCGCTGGAAAGTAGAAGGAACCATTTAACATGAAAGCGACCAGAACAAAGTCAGAAACAAATGTCCAAAGTGAAACTTAACTATGAATGCGGGCTTTTTGCCAAGGTATATAAAACTACCTAAAGAAGCAGGGATATGTGATTCCTCAATATTGCTCAGCTGCCGATTAGTATGATCGCTAAATGTAGATTTAAGCGAGTAATGCATAAATAAGACGGTTGTATGTTGTAGACTGAGGGTAGACTCTAATTGGCCTTAACCAAGAAAAGCCCAGTGGTTGTAACTCTGATTACACATCCAAAGTTTTTAATTTTACCTCCAAGTGCTAACCATCGGGTACTGTACTCATCCAATCGGATTTCACTTGTTAAACGATAAGTGCGAGCGTTGATAACAAGACGAAAAACAGCAGCGCTATAAACAGCCAGGTCACAATGGCACGGAGTGAATACCCCTCCTGCTGTGCTAACAATGGGTGAACCGAGACGAGCTGCTTCGACGTATTCGGATAACAGGACCTGGTTACAGCCAGGTCACAATGGCACGCAATGAATACCCGGCCTGCTGTCCCAGGCGAACCGAGACGAGCTGCTTCGACAAATTCGGACAACAGGTTATCTAGGAATTTCGAGAGTAAATCAGGCCCCTTGAACAGAGATGGTGAAGGATGAAACTAGAGGCCAACGGCAGCGCTCAATCCCGTAGTAGATACTGATGGCCCCGTTTCCTTGGGTTATCTAATTAATTGAAGCTGGGCCTCTAGGTTGGAGGTTTTCTTTGGGTAAACTACCCACCCACGGAAAAAACCATGAACCCTAAAACCAACCGAAGCGACAATTGGCCTCGGATTGACTGATTTTAATGTTGATGACCTTGCTAAAGGAAAACGGGACAACAACGTTCGTGTCTGCACCTGGAATGTAAGAATAGTAAACCTGAGAGGTGTAGGCGATCAACTAGCGGAGGCCCTAAGCTGCTACAAAGCAGACATTACTACCATCCAGGAAATACGATGGGATGGGCCGGTCAAAATGAGGATGGAAAACTGTAACAGCTACTACGGACCGTGTTATAGTGAGCAGAAACAGCGACTATCCGGATGCCAGATTTGTTATAAGAAGTCTTTTGTTTCCAAGATATTAGCGAACGCATTGTAACGCCAACATAAGCCTTATATGCGCTTACGCTTTGATGTAGGAAAAAGACGATACAGCTAAAGATTTCTTTTACGACCTTTTGGACAAAATATTTGAGCGACTACCGAAGTACGATGGTAAAATCATGCGGGAAGATTTTAAAACAAAATTAGGAAGAGAAGACCTCTTAAGCAGTATTCTCGAAAAACACAGCCTAAGCACACGTCTGGCAACGGACTTAGGTTAACTGACTTCGCTACGGAAAAAAATGCCACTATAGCCAGCACACGTTTTCCTCACCTCGATATTCATAGTGGGACATGGCGTTCAACCAAATTGATCACATTGCGATAGGCAAGATTCACGCATTCAGTATTTTGGATGTCCGAACATTCCGAGGGGCTAACATCGGCTCGGAACACTACCTTGTTGCAGCCAAGGTAAGAATGCAGATATCCACCACCACGGGCAAAGAGTTTCCCTTAACCTCTCGATTAACACCATACCAACAGCATCGAATGTCGAAGAACAATCGCAACGATGCCAATAGGCCACTAGATAAGCCGCAACAGATATACTCTGTTTCCCGCGCAAACCAGCAAGAAACGCCTGGTTTGATGAGAAATGCCGACAGATGGTCGCAGCCAAGAACGAAGCCTACAAGTCTGCAGGTGAGACCTGCCATTTAGCTCTATAGGTAAAGAAGAAGCGAAGAACACCGGCATTTCAGAAAGAAGAAAAAAGAGTGAGAAAAGCGCGCGATCGAGGATATAGAGAGGCACTACTGCAGAAAGATGTTCGATTTTTTTTTTGGCGCAACAGGCTCGTTAGTATCCAGGGCCGAGCTTTCTCACAACCATTCATGTGTGCGTGTGTACTTCTTGCTCGATGGCGGGAACTGCTGTTTTATACTGACTCCGAACGGCGAATTTGAGATAAGCTATTCTTGGCAATTGTTACTGCTTGGATGATTTGTCAGATCATCACGAGAGGAGGGCCAGTGAAAAAGCATTAAGGTGTAGCTATGGCTGGGAATCGAACCCAGACCTTCTGCGCGGCAGTTCATCGCACTAACCCTCGCGCCACTGAGCCGTCACAAGTTTTACCAAAGTGAAGAACCACAAAGCCAAATTTTACAAGGCTCGAACGGAATCCTGTTGAGATGAACAAGGAAATGTCGTGGTTGAGACATAGTCAGTGCTAAGGATATGGAAGAACCACTTCTGCAGACTGTTAAACGGCGATGACGAACAACATCCCACTGTCAGGCAGAACGAACGATTTAATATTGACGATGACAGCGAGACTGCCCACCACCCGACCTGAGTGAAGTGAGGATAGTAATATCTAAACTCAAGCGTAGCAAGGCAGCCAGAAATGACAACCTTCCCCCTGAGCTTTATATAGCCGGCGGAGATGACTTGGAACGTAAAATCCACCAACTCATGAGCCAAATATGGTCGGATGAAAGTATGCCTGAAGAAGGGTACTTTAGCATCCGACGCAGTTGGGCTGCTATGATAAATGTTGCAGCTGTATTTGTCGCTTGATGAGCCATATATTTATTTGGATTTTCAGTTAATGTTTCGTTGAATGATAAGATTAACCTCGACAACGGAGTTCTAAAAAACTTTCCACATATTAAATTACGAAGTTCCCAGATACTCTTTTGTTTTAAGGGCTGAGAATGAAAGCAGTGCTTTTTATTGCAGTCCACGATTCAGTATATGGATAAGCTTGGTGGTTCTAAAACCGTCCATTAAGAGACTGACAAAGTTGCAGACTTGCTGGATATAGTTAGTTCACTACGAAACTGAATTAAGACTGTGGGGATGTTCCCGAATTTTTGCAATAGCCTCATCTATTATTTTCATAACGTTAACACCAATACCCAATAGGCCATCTGGTCCATGAAGCTTAAAATACTTGCTGCACAAACCAAAACTTGTTTCAACAGTAAATACTCTTGTTGCATACTTACACAGTGCACACTCGTTACGCACTTACCTAAATCAATAGGTCGTCATGTTTAATTATCCTATCTTCCACAAGACACCAGATACAAAAAAAGGTCGATTTACACAAACCTTTTCTTTCTGGCAAGTAGACTGTAAATTCCACCAGGAGCAGAAAAAAAAAACTTCACTTCCAACTTCTGATGTTGCTGCTGAAACAGCACTTCAGTTCGATTGAGAACTTTCAATGGAAATCCCTGGATCCCTGGATAGCTTTGTCCCTCTACAGTGCACCCGCCCATCATGGTCTCCAGATCCTTGTTGATTCATGCTGTTGTTGTTATCTCTCGCTCTCTTTCTCCTCATACAACAACACAACCAAGCTGAGAGCAATGAAAATATAAATTGTGTACAAAACATGATGAACACTACCCACTATAGCAACCGCCTTTGCCCGCCTCAAGCCCACTTCAGAACTCAAAAGTCGTAAATGGAAAATCAATGAACTTGAGCGAGTTGTTAGTTTGAGCGCAAAAACCAAAAAAAAAAAAAAAAAAAAACGGGAAAAAGAAGAAACCCTGCATAGGACAAACCGATGGAATGGGGGAAAAATCACGGAAAACTGCTTGCAAGGATGAACGAATAATTCCTGCTCAGGTGAGCTGATGTTGCTGATTCCATGGATATCCTTGAACATGCAGAATATAGCGAGCGACTTTTTCCTATGACTATCAACAGGGTGGTGTAGGTGTATAAAAGGAAAGCATATGCATTTGATTGTATATGCATCGCAGCACTTGACTCTTTGAACGTAGGAGAAGCTTCAGGGTCTTGATAGAGATTTATTATGACTCAGCGTCATCATCAATGAAATGAAATTATTTGATGACCAACCTTATTGTAAAATCAATCTAGAAGAAGATGGATGGGGGCGAAATGTGTCCTTTTACAAAGTCCCCTGGAGATGGCAGGGGACGACTTTTTTTATGATCATTCAACTGTGTAGTGTGGAAGTCGTCTGTCGAAGTGCCTTAAGGAAGGAACAAATTTGTCAGATGAGCATTTCCATTTACCCCCAGGTTATGCCCCTAGGTTTTGCCCCTAGGTTATGCCCACCGAAAGTGGACGTTGGTTACCGGCGTTTTGCATCTGAAGTTTTTTTTTCCAATTTCCTTACAATTTTACGGAAAACTGATTTTTACTGGAAAAGTTTTCAGAAAGTGGGGTAACGGAAATACAGATTTTCGAATGGTCTTAGCACCTTTTTCAGAAATCTTAAATTGTTTACGATTTGCCCAAAAAGTAACTTTTGCTGTAAAGAGGGCGTTACAGTGGGCGGATTTCAAAAAAATGTTTCTACTCGTTCTGCTGTATATATGAGGCACTGAGAGCAGAAGTGGCGTAACCCCGAACTGCAACAATTGGGACATTCTTGGTAAAACATTTTCGGAAAAAAAAGTCCGCATTATTTGATTTATTTTTTAAATAAAACTGAAAAGCAGAAAGTAAAGGGTGGTTAAATTTTAAGGGCCGATGTTGAATTTGAATAAAACACAAATTATTTAGAAAACTATTGCCATTTATTTTTATTATGATAATATTGGTATTGTTCAATTATGTGTGGAACAAAATATCGGCCAAAAAGCCGCCGCGAACTCGGCGGCACACCTCCTTCCGATAGTCCAAATTTTCGATGACGCTGAGGCATAATTGAGGTTCTATGCCGTTAATGTGCCGAATTATATCATCCATTAGCTCTTGAATTCTTGCTGGCTTATCGCCGTACACCTTTTCCTTCAAATAACCCCAAAGAAAGAAGTCCAAAGGTGTCAAATGACATGATCTTGGCAACCAATTGGCATCGCTTCCACGTGAGATAACACGGCCATTGAATTTTTCGCGCAAAAGAGCCATTGCTTCGTTAGCTGTGTGGCAAGTGGCACGTCCTGTTGAAACCAATATCGTCCACATCCTTATCTTCCAATTCGGGCCATAAAAAGTTCGTTATCATCTCACGATAGCGAACACCATTCACAGTAACTGCCTGGCCGGCCTCATTTTGGAAAAAACACGGTCCGATGATGCCGCCAGCCCATTAGCCGCACCAAACAGTCGTTGTGGGTGCATTGGTTTTTCGACAATAACTCTTGGATTATCATACGCCCAAATGCGGCAATGCTGCTTATTGATGAATCCATTGAGGTGAAAATGTGCCTCATCACTGAAGATGATTTTCTTCGAAAATTCGAAAATTGATCATCCACTGCTGCCATTTCTTGCCACCATTCTGACCATTGACGACGCTTGAAATGGTCAGGAGCCTTTAGTTCTTGAGTCAATTGCACCTTGTAAGCGTTTAAATGCAAGTCTTTATGCATAAAATGTTCATCAATGGCGAGCGTGAGAGGTGCACGACGACCAGTTGAGGTGGACGGCTCTTCAGCCACACTATCGCGAACAGCAGCAATATTTTCTGCAGTACGAGTATGCACTGGTGTTTTCACATCTCCTACAGACCCGGTTTGCTAAAATTTTTGCTCGATTTTTCCGATTGTACGCACATTTAGACGATTAAATTGGCCGAAGAACTCACGAAGTTCACGATATGCATTTTGATTTGAAAGCCCATTTTCATAATAAGCCTGAATAACTTTAACGAGTTGCTCGATTGAGTATCTTTCCATGGTTATTGAAATGCAGAAAAAAACTTGACGGTTAGGTGTGGTTCACATTCAACATCGGCCCTTAAACTTAACCACCCGTTATTTCAACCGCACCGACCTACCAAAGTGCCGCCTGTACCTTTGATATCCGGATGTAAGTAATTGTTATCCGCTAAAAGATTGGGAAATCACAAAAAAAAAAAAAAAAATACCTTGGCTAAAACAAGTGAGTGGTTCTAATCGATGCTATCGATGTTCGGACATCCAAAATAGTGGACTTTCATAGACACCAGGTTCTTTCATAGTACAGAAAGAACCTCGGGCTCAACCAGCATTCCTCTCCAATTAACCCGGTCCTTAGCTAACTGCCTCCAGTTGCTCACTCCAAGTTGGTTGAGGTAGGTTTCTACTTGTGCGCCCAACTTAAGGCGAGGTCTCTACTGCGTCCGACGTCTGGAATCGAAGACTCTCCGAGTTGGAGTATTGGTGTCCATTCGTTCTGCTTCTCCTAGCCGTCTTAAAAGTCCAATGCGGATTTTTTTTTTTACAGTTTTTGGTTGAATCTTCGTCTATACATCCCGTCAACAGCCCGTCGAAGAGTTGACCTCTCAAATCGAGCAAGGATTGCTTCATCCGCTTATATAGGATTCCCTTAGTAGTTCTGCCTTCTTAGCAAAAAGAAACAGCGGTTGCCATACGTCGGCGTATGGTAGTAGTTGCACTGATTTCTGGAAGATTATGCCTCTGATGTTGATTGGGAAGATTTACACAATCTTCTCATGAATCAGATTAAATAAGTCACACGACAGCGGATTGGTTTGCCTAAATCCTTTTTTAGTATCGAATGTGTCAGGGGTGAGGGGCGTTTCCGACCCTGATGGAGGAGCAGCGAGAATTCACCATCGTCATCCTACACAAACGGACGAATTTGGGCGGTATACCAAAACTAGACATAGCTCGTCTCTATAAATGCTGTCTTATGCGGCTTTGAAATCGATGAATAGGTGGTGGGTATCGATTTGGAGTTCTTGAGTTTCTCCAAGATCTGTCGACATGTGAAAATTTGATCGGTTGTGGACTTTCCTGGCCTAAAACCACAATAATAAGGGCCGATCAGGTTGTTGTTAAACGGTTTCAGGCGTTCACATATTACGGCAGATAGGATTACGTAGGCGATGTATAGGAGACTTATGCCTGTGTAGTTGGCGCAGTTCAGAGGGTCTCCTTTGTGGATCGGGCAAACGATTCTGAGGTTCCATTCTTCGGGCATATTTTCATCCGACCAGATTTGGTTTATGAGTTGGTGGATGTTGCTCCGCCAGCTGTATAAAGCTCAGCGGTAAGGCTGTAATTTCCGCCAGCCTTGTTTAGCTTGTGCTTAGATATTGGCACCCTCACATCACTTAGGTCGGGTGGTTGTTAATTTTCGCTGTCGTTGCCAATATTGAATCGTTCGTTCTGCCTGACATCGGAATGTTTTTCGTCATCGCTGTTTAACAGTCTGCAGAAGTGGTTCTTCCATATCCTCAACATCGACTGTGTCTCAACTACGGTATTTTCTTGTTCATCTCGAAAGGATTCTGTTTGAGCCTTGTATCCTTGACTTTGACGTTTTACACTTTGGTATAACTTGCGAACATCGTTACTGGAATGGCACCTCTCGTATATCCTAGATCACGCGCTTTTCTTGCTCTCGTTTCTTCTTTCTGGAAAGCTGGTGTTCTTCCC
This sequence comes from Rhingia rostrata, assembly GCA_949824845.1. Taxonomy (NCBI): domain Eukaryota; kingdom Metazoa; phylum Arthropoda; class Insecta; order Diptera; family Syrphidae; genus Rhingia; species Rhingia rostrata. The sequence continues at coordinate 23,008,320 of OX463758.1, forward strand.
TTCTTCTTTGCCTATAGAGCTCAATCACAGCTCTCGTCTTCACCTGCAGGTTAGCATTTCAGGCCTCGTTCTTGGCTGTGAGCACCTTTCGGCATTCATCATCAAACTAGGGGTTTCTTGGGCGCCAGACATTTGATGCTGGTGGTATGGTGTTATTCGAGAGAATAAAGGATACGCTCTGCCCGAAGGTCTTGTTGGTCTTTTGCGATTACAGTCTTTTTCTGGTTTGTTGTGGCCTGGTAGATATCCGCATTATTATCTTGGCTGCAACAAGATTTTAGCTTCTCGGAATGTTCGGACATCTTAATGTCCGAGGCTCTTGCCTCAATGTGATCAATTTGGTTGACCGTTCGTTGATCTAGAGACCGTCCTGTCCCCTCACATATGCGAGGTGCGGAAATCGTGAGATATAGTTGCATTTCGTTCCGTAGCGAAATCAATTAGCCAAAGTCCAATACTAGACGTGTTGTCGGTTAGGCTATGTTGTCTTTGGCTGTGTATTGTAGCTAAAGATGTCTTCTCTTCCTAATTTTTCCTTCACCATCTCTCTTCAAGGGGCCTCACTTACCCTTGAAATTCCTAGACAGCCCGTGGTCCGACGAAGGCACTCCAGCTGCTTATACTGAAAATCCTTTCCGTAGGTTCTTACTTAAGAACATTTTGTAAGCAGTCTGTTAGTTACCCTTAAGAAGCTCCATGCCAAAATCGAACGTAACCTCTGAGATATCTCCCGATTTGCCATCATGTTCGATCATAGACGCAACAAGATGGTCGACGCCTCAAAATGAAAACAACCAACTTGGAGCCAACAGGTGGTGTCCGTGATCAAAGCCATGAAAAATTACGTTTGCTCGATATTATACCGCGGCATAGAACGAAAATTATCACAAACGGCCGGTGTTAAGATCTAATGCCATTTGTACAACATGCAGTTCCACCTCATTATCCTGAAGTACAAATAATTTATTTAAGGCCCATTCAAGCTTAATGTTAATCAGATAATCTTCATTGTTAAACGCGACTTCACTTCCCACTTTAATCATAATCCCGCATCATCACACTGCCTTCCAAAACTTCCTTCGTTAATATGCCCACATTGTGCCGTGGAATGCATTCCGCTGCCACCGAACCGCCCACACATTTAAACTAACTGCACTTCACTTGAAGTTTTAATTGGATCTTAAGGTTTGTAATCATTATTTTGTTAGCACCGAGTCCTTTTCGGCATTGCAAACAGTCGTTAGAGGTTCGTTAAAAATGTTAACAGACACTTTGTGCCACTAAGGAGGCAGCACATTGCAACGTGCATACACCTACCTCCAGCCACAAGAACTTTTTCTTTATATTTCTCTTATCCTCCATTGAATACCTGCACTACGTCACTCCAGTTACCCGTTACACGCACGCCTTACTAATCTAATGAAAGGATTTGTTTGGTTACAACTAGTTATATGGTCGTACCCGAAAAAAAGAGGAGAAATCCTTTTTCGAACGTGCACTCCTGGGTCGTGTTGTGTTGTTGTGCAACTTTTTTTTTTTTTTTTTGTCGAAATATAACTTTGCGCGGTGCACATTTCGGGGATTACAATGTGAACGACACATACTTTGCACCTACCCCACGAATAGGGGGTACCATGGCGGATTTATGAAATGCCTTTTGAAGTAAGCGGAAGCGGATCCTGTGGCAGAAACTTCAGAACTACCTTCGTGGCTGGTGTGCGTTTTTTTCCACGTGAAATGTTTGGTTAGTCGAATTTGTATTATGACAGGAAACATAATTGGAATTCCTATATGGAACGGGTTTACAAATTCAAAAAAAAAAAAATTTTTTTTTAACGGAAATAATTGGAGTTTCAGACGAGTTGAGAGGATTTTCGGTTCTCGTACGTGTTTTGCATGGGAATTATAAATGGTGTCCCATTAAGACCAGCACATTTAGACGAATTATTTTAATTTTCCCGCCATTTTATGTCAGTTACATAGAATTGTTACATGACAGCTGTCAATTCTAAACATTCCGATTTAGTCATGGGGAAATACAAGAACGCATTGCAATGTGAGAATCTACTGCCGATACCACCGTTCCTTTTTTTTTTTTGAAATTAGAGGGCAGCCATGGTTGTATCAGTCCATGATCTTCAACTACTGCTAATGCAACCTAAAACATTAACAACGGTGAGCAAAACATGACAATACACAGTCCTTTGAAGCAGAAAGAATGTTGGAGATTCGTTAGGGCCAGCACTAAGCAGGACGATCTGAATGGATCGATTGGGGAAGGGCGATTTGTTGTCAAACCAAACAAGATGAAGACTGGTGGTACATACCTGAATTACGGCAAAAGAAGCGTTTGCTCATCGGATTTTGGGTGCAAACGCATAGTTTCGATGGAAAAAATGTAGACGGTCTCTTTTTTCACCAAACGGATCAGGAAAAGGAAGCCGGCAATGGGAAGAGAAAAGCCAGTCAAGAAAATTGTAAGAGTCCTAAAAAAATTGTATAAGAACACTTGGCAAGCAGTATGGGTAATAACTGTCGAACTTAGGGATTCCTTGAAAAAATTGTATAAGAAAACTTGGCAAGCAGTATGGGTAATAACTGTCAAACTTGGGAATTCAAATAATATGAGGAATTCGAAGTATTGAACGCATAATACTGTATCAGGAGTCAATACATGAATTTGTCACCAGTATGAAAGCATTAGGCGAAACCTCGATTACTTATACACTCAAGAAGCGCTCCAGTCCGGAATGAACCTGGGCCTCAACCAACATGGCTCTCCATTTAGCCCGGCCCTTAGCTAAATGCCTCCAGTTGCGCACTCCAAGTTGGTGTAGGTCGGTTTCTACTTGTGCGCGCCAATTAAGGCGAAGTCTTCCTCTAGTGCGTCCGACGTCTTGCTGGGAATCGATGACTCTGCCAAGCGGAGTATTGGTGTCCATTCGTTCTACATGTCCTAACCATCGTAAACGTCCAATGAGGAGTTTTTTGACCAGAGGCATGTCGCTGTACAGCTCATATAGTTCTTGGTTGAATCTTCCTCTTCACAGCCCGTCAACGCAAACGGGACCGAAGATTTTCGAAGAGTTGTCGTCTCAAATCTACCAGGGATTTCTTCATCCGCTTTTGATACGGTCCATGCTTCAGCGCCGCCGTAGGGTCATATATAGGATCTCCTTAGTAGTTCGAGTTAGGGCTTTACTACTGAATTGCCTTCTTAGCCCAAAGAAACAGCGATTGGTAACAAAATTCCTCGTTGAATTCTGACGATATGTTGTTGTCAGACTTAATAGTTGACCCGAGATGGACAAAGTCCCGAACTACGTCAAAGTTAAATCTGTCGATTGTGACGTTCTGTCAAATTCGTCGATGTTGTGTGTCCTTTCGTGTTGACAGCATATGCTTAGGTCTGATACTCATTTACTTTTTTCCGCTTCCTGCTCTATACTAGGAAACGTGGCCATGAGTCCTTTCAACGATGTCAATATTGTCGGCGTATGCTAGTAGTTGCACAGATTTCTGGAAGATTTGCCTCTGGTGTTTATTCGGGAGTTTTACACAATTCACTTATGAATCAGATGAAAGAAGTCACACGACAGCGCATCGCATTGCCTAAATCCTTTTTTTTTGGTATCGAATGTGTCGGTGAGGTCGTTGCGAACCCGAGCGAGAATTCTCTATCCTCATCCTGCACAGACGGATGAGTTTAGTCGGTTAACCAAAACTATAGACATGGCTCTGTATAATTTGTCTCCATAAATGCTGTCGTGTGGCTTTGAATCCGATGAACAGTTGTTGGGTATCGGTTTCGACTTCTTGGGGTTTTTTTTCCTGCATCTGCCGAAGTGTGAAAAGCTGGTGATCTTTCCTTTTCCTTTGACTATAGAGCACGAAGACAGCCCTTGTCTACACCTGCAGCTTAGCCTTGTAGGCCTCGTTCTTGGCAGCGATCATCTGTCGGCATTCCTCATCAAACCACGGGCTTCTTGCTGGTGGATGCGAAAATGCTAGCGCATATGAGTTGCGCCTGATCTAATGGCCTGTTGGCGTCGTTGCAATTGTTCTGTTCCATGTTTTTCGACATTCGATGTTTGTGGTATGGTGTGAAGGGATGCGAGTTGCGCGAAGACTTTCGACATTTTTTTTTACAGTATTTCTGGTTTGTTATGGCGTGGTGAATATCCGAATTCTAACCTTGGCTCCAACAAGGTAGTGGTCCGAGTCGATGTTAGCCCCTGTTCGTTGATCTGGAGAACGCCATGTTGCACTATGATGGCTATAGTGGCATTTCGTTCCGTAAAGTAGTCAATTAGCATGCGTCCGTTGTCAGACGTGTGTGTAGCCTGTGTTTTTCGAGAATACTGCTAAAGCTGTCTTCTCTTCCTACCTTTGCGTTAAAATCTCCCATCAAGATTTAAACATCGTACGTCGGTAGTCTCTCATAGCTTTTGTCCAGGAGCTTGTAGAAGCAATCTATTGCTATCGTGTCGAGGCGTGAGCGTATGTATAGCTTATGTTGGTGAAATTGGCCTTGATGGTGATTGTTACAATGCGTTCGCTAATAACTTGGAAACAAGATTTCTTGCCTAAGACTGGCACTTATAACAAATCCGCATGCGAATAGTCGCTGTTTCTGCTCACTATAATACGATCCGCAGTAGATGTCCCAGTTTTTCATCCTATTTTTCCCGACCCCTCCCATCGTATTTCCCGGATGGCAGTAATGTCTGCTTTGTAGCAGCTTCCACTAGTTGTTTGCCTGTACCTCTCCTGTTTAATGTTCTCACATTACAGTTGCATACACGAATGTCGAGGTCCCATTTTCGATTATCAGGGTCGTCAACAATAAAATCAGTCCTTTTCTAGGATATTGATTGCTTTGTAACAGTTAACTTTTTCCATGGTTGGGTACTTTACCCAAAGCACAACTCCCAACCTGGAGAGCCAGTTCCAATTCATAAGATACCCCTAGGACACGGGGCCTTCAGTATCCACTACGGGATAGGGCGCTCGCGTTGACTTTGCGGTCCAACAGCCACCATATATGTTCAAGGGGCCTGACTTTCTCTTCAGATTCATAAATAATCTGCTGTCCGAATATGTCGAAGCAGATCATCTAGGTGCGCCTGGAACAGCTGGCGGGTATAAGCATATAGCACAATCGATGTGTAGTCAGAGTTACACCAACTGGGTATTGCAAATCAGAGTCTACCCCTGTTCTACAACTTCCAACCATCTTATGAATGCGTGACAATAAATTTGTGGCATAATCCTTACAAGTACCTCAAAAGGTGTGTGGTGCTCCTCAAAACCAACAAATTGCTAACAACTGGAAACCAGTTTAATGCAGAAACACCATACCAGCATTTTAAGTCTTTTCGGATGTAAGTGACTCCGGCACTTCAACGAAGACAATATTTATCAGCTCCCTGACCGTACTTAATATACTGCTGCCGTAAAAATCTAGACAATGAACCAATCATGGGTGAAGAAAAGGTCAGGTAAACTAAGGTAGATAGCCCCTTACATTGCACCACAAGGGGCTAACATCAATGTAAAACACATTCATTGGTGTTATTAACCCCAAAGGATACATTTTCTATTACCATTTCTTAAACGAACCCATAACGTCTTTTGTGTTTATCAAAAGGATACAAACTACCTTCCAAAAACCGCGTAGCTATACAAACCACTGCCCAAAAACGGAACCATCCTTATTCTTTTCATAAAAGTGCATCTGCAGCTTCTTTTCAAACCATAATTGACCATTATCCCTACAATGCAATTCGCTTATATCCTTCCGCATTTTCATCATATTCCGCCGGAATGCAATTTCGAATTGATAAATATTGCAAAAGCATCCAAAATACGAAACCAGTAACCAATAGAGTCCTATTATCCCCCACGATGAGAGTCCCTTTCACAAGGCTAATGTTTGCACAATGTTATCCGTTGGCTCATCAAAGATCCTTTCAAATGAAATATAATGGACAAATAATGGGCAAACTGCCTACAACATGTTCAAATTTCATTCCACAAGTTCGCACAGCAAAAAGGATCTCCTATTCACGTTCCCTATGCCGGTCGCCGTCATACTTGACTGTGTCTTCAAAAGAAATTTTTTTTTGGCGTAGCCTGTCCCCCTCTGCCGCTCTGAGTGTGGACCTTTTTGTCCTTTCATTATATTGATGTGCCTTTCAAAAAGTTTGTCATTTATTTCAAGACGATCTAAGGATACATGAGACCCACTGCCGCCCGCCCACACAACACAGGGGAAGGAGAAGCAAGCGAAGAAAATTGGTGTTTATCTAGGCATGGGCAAACCGAATAAGCGAAGGACCTCTCGTCCTTTCATCTCTTCTTGGAAATGAAATCCCATTAACCTTTGGGTAGATATAGGTATATGTTCGTAGACTGGTAAAGTACTTTAGCTTATCACAGCTCCATATCATCTCATCATCAACAGTGAATGCAAATTAGAGGTGTACCCTGATACCGAGTTAACGATAAAAAGGATTTTGTCGACTTAAAAATGCGGGTCTGCCAGCGTCGTCGTTCCCTTGTTTTGCATTTAACATTTTAGTTTATCTTTTAATAAAGGACGAAATTTCGCAGACGTCGCGTCGCGTCAGAAGAGAGATGTAAAGGTGGCCACTTGGAGAGAAACTTTTATTTAATTTTACATTTCTTGGATTTTTTTTTTAAACTTTTACACTTTCATTGGCGGCACAGACACCGAATTTTTTTTAGGCACACTGCGTGGAATAAAGTTTCTCTCGTCGCTGTATTTTTTGTCGTCGAGTTCATGAAGGAATTTCCAAGTGAAATTTTAAATAAATCAAAAGTTCAGTGCTGCTCTCGACAAGGAAGATCTTTAGCTGGCACTCAGGGTCTTTGTAGGGGTGTTGCTGTTCGGGTGTATTGGTCACGTGCGCTGCACTTGGGTGAATCGCTTTGATTAGATTTATCACTTAAATGGGATTTTGTAGATGAGCTACCTGTAGATCAAAGGATTGTTTTGATGAAGTCATGTGCGAAGTGGTAATTGGGAAGAAGTTTATTTGTGTCTTTCGTATGGTCTTATTAAGGTTAGGTGAAGTTGTATTGGCTGCAAGCGATGCATGTGCACACTTAGACCCGTTGTGTTACCAGGTGAATCCGTCGACTTCCCTATATTCGTTCGCCTACACGGATACTAACCAGCTCACCCAAATTATCTCCCAGATGATGTTTCCTTTTTTCTGAGAGAGCTGGACAAGGGCATAGAAGGTGAGTAATACATACTTTTTCCTCTTCCTCGTCAAAACAGCTTCTACAGAAATCATTGCTGAGAAGTCCTATAGGACAGTGTCCAGTGAGGACACGGGATATGATGCTGATGTTTGATCTGTTCAGCGTTGTTAAGCAGATGGAGCGCTTCTGGTCAAAGCTAGGCCAGAGTTGCTTGGATATTTGGCATATTGTGCCGTTTACCCATCTGCTGTTTGCTTTCTTGATCGCATCCTGTTTGATCTGTAATTAACATGTAGGAAGGGCCATACCCAACATATCTACTGGCGGTAGAATGCTCAGGGTAGAACCTTGTCTGGAAAGCTAATCTACCTTACAATTCCTTGGCTTGTCTCTTGCACCCAAAAGAGGTGAATTGTAAAATCTCGTTAAGAGACAGTCGGCATTCGTGTGCTGATTTCGATTTGAACGAGATTGCTTTCAGGGATTTGATTGCCGCTTGGCTGTCGATGAAGATGCTAATATGCCCAAACAAGGCTTCTTCGATTGCCATGACTTCCGCCTGGAAAACCCTGCAATGATCAGGAAGGCAAAAGGAAATGCTTAGGTTAAGCATCTCGGGGAAAACACCTTCACCCACTCCAGATTCTGTCTTAGACCCATCCGTGTAAATGTGAATCGAGTTATTGGATTCGATCGAATCCGACGACTGGGATTGGTTGTCCTGAAGTTATGCTCAAAACTGAGTTTAATAGTGGTATGGTCGGTGTTTTTTGTAATGTTAGGGTGATTAAGAATCTTTTTGTGTTAACCCTGATTTTGTGTCCATTGTGACGAGGCTCTCCGTCTCACAGCTGCACAAGCTGCGATCTGTGGGCGTAGATATCTAGTGCCACTAGATGTAGGATAGCATCTAGGGCTGCGGCTGTTTTAAGAGCTCCGCTAGTGCATATTCAAGCTGATCTTCGAACTTTACTTAGTAGTTTGCGGTTGGAGGCTATTTCCAAAGCAATCCACCAGACTAAGGCACCAAACAGGAGTAAGGGTCTAATGATAGACACATAAAGCCAGGAAGAGATATGTTGTTGCATACCCCATTTCCTTCCGATTGCCTTTTTACAAGAGTATCAGGCTACAGTGGCTTTCTGAACGCGTTCTTGGATGTAGGTTTTCAGTTCAATTTCTTATCCAAGACCAGACCCAGGTATTTGGCTGATTCTGAAAATTTGAGACTGACGCCATTTAGTTTGGAAGGGTCAGTGTGCGGGACTTTGTTTTTCCTGCTGAAAAGAGGCGATTCGGTTTTTTATGGTTCGCGCCGAGTCCACATTTGGCGGCCCAATTAGAGAGTACATAGAGGCCATTTTGTTATAGATCTCTGTGGGCATTGAGGTATTTCCCCCGATACAGTTATTGCCACGTCATCCACGTAGGCAATCACTTTGCATCCTTCTCTTTCTCGATTTACTAGTTGCTCGTTGTGGGGTGCCACAGCTTACAGATCTACGTGCGGATGGGATGCCAATATTTGTGTTAATTATTCTGCCTATGAGGAGTTGATTTATTAGCACTCCGGGGAGACATCACCATTTCAATCCAAAAGTGCCTCATTCTTGGCTGCTAGCATCTGTTTGCGAAAGCAAGCACATCAGTTGCGTCTGAAAAAATGGCTTTATTGGCATCGTTGCCATTGTACTTCGATATTCGGTGCTTGTAGTATTGTGTGAATCTCTCTAGCGCTTGCAGTCTTTCGACATTAATTTTTTCACAAAATGTATGGAATGTTTAGTCGTGGTGGATATCCGCATTCCTACCTTGGCTGCAACAAGGTAGTGGTCCGAGTCGATGTAAGCCCCTCGGAATGTTCGGACATCCCAAAATACTGGATGCGTGCCACTTTTGTGATCAATGTGATCAATTTAGTTGACCGTTCGTTGATCGGGAAACCCGCCATGTCCCCTTAAGGATATCAAGTAGAGGAAACCGTGTGCTGGCTAAAGTGGCATTCCGTTCCGTAGCGAAGTTTATTAACCCAAGTCCGTTACCAGGGGTGTTGTCGTGTAGGTTATGTTTTCTGAGAATTCCGCTAAAGATGATTACTTTTCTTACCTCTGCGCTTATGTCTTCCAGCACAATTTTTACATCGTACTCGTCGCTCATAGGTTTTTTCAAGGAGCTCATGGAAGCAATCCTTATCTATCTATATACATCTATACCAAACCCGCATCCGAATAGTCGCTATTTCTGCTCACACGTTCCCTAGTAGATGTTACAGTTTTGCATTCTCTGTTTGCCCTGCCCATCCGATCAGTATCTACTACGCGATTGATCGCTGCCGTTGACATTTTTTTTTTTCAAACTCATTTTTTTTATTTACTTAAAATATTAACTTACTACTAGACTAAAATGCTTAAATCTAACTTATCAATAACTGGTTTACTTAATCTAACTTATCGGCCCTTAGTGGGCACTGTAAGCTTATATTTAGCTGTTTAGTTTGCCTTTAGGCTTAAATTTGTCGGTTTTTTTGATTTTATATATAATTTTAATTTACAAAGAAAAAATTGAAAACTTTGTTTAGTGTCTTTTTTTTTGTTTTATAAAAAAAGCTCATCTAGGTTCGCCTGGGACAGCAGGCCTGAACTTTTTATTTAAGACCTTAAATAAATATTATAGCTGCATTGAAGCTTCTTAATTGTTCAAGGAACTATAGGTTGTGATTGGATAAGTGAACAGGGTCAGTGATCCAAGCAAACTGAAAGAATCTTTTAAACCCTTCACTTACATCACTCATACTTAAAAGTTACTACATGAGGGTCCACACTATTAACTCTGACAACAACATCTCGTCAGAAATCAAACGAAGAATTACTCTTGCCTACCGCTGTTTCTTCGGGATATGAAGGCGATTTAGTAGTAAAGCCCTCACTCGAACTACTAAGGAGATCCTATATCATCCCAGTCCTGCTCTACGGCGCTTAAGCATGGACCGTCTCAAAAGCGGATGGATTTCTTCATCCGCTTTTGAGACGAAAATTCTTAGGAAAATCGTCGGTCCCGTTTGAGTTGACGGGCTATGCAGACGAAGTTTCAACCAAGAACTATACGAGCTGTACAGCGACATGCCCCTGGTCAAAAAACTCCGCATTGGACGTTTTAGATGGCTAGGACATGTAGAACGAATGGACACCAAAACTCCGGCTCGCAGAGTCTTCGATTCCCAGCTAGACGTCGGACGTAGTAGAGGAAGAAATCGCCTTAAGTGGCCCGAACAAGTAGAAACCGACCTCAACCAACTTGAAGTGCGCAACTGGAGGCAGTTAGCTATTGTCCGGGCTAATTGGAGAGTCATGTTGGTTGAGGCCCAGGTTCATTCCGGACTGTAGGGCCACTTAAGTAAGAAAGTAGATGAACAATTTTGAAAACGTTTCTGAACAAGGATAGAATAGGATGTGGTATTAAACGATTCACAAAGCAAATTGTAGCCATCTAGTATGTTTTTGAAGTGAAACTTCTTTTGGGACACTGTGAATTAGACTTTAGGTGTAACGAAAAAGAAATCAATGGCTTTCTCTCTCTCTAAATCTCTCTTTTTACAACCGCGTGTGTCACTCGATTTTTTTATATATTTTTATTTTTTTATCCTTAAATTGTAATTTTAATTTTAATTTTGATTTTTTCCTTTACATTTTCAGGCAAGCGGTATTTTGTACTTTCAGCTCGATATACATTGTAAGTGATTTTTGACAAGTTGAATGTTTTTATGTAGTAAAAAAGTACCAACAATAATAATTCAGCAAACGCCTAGAAAAAAAAACGCCCTTCGTTACAGTTTTCAGAGTATTAGAAAAAAACTGTTGATGAAAATACTTCGATAACATTAATTTGCACCTTTCTTCCGTAGATTATTTAACGCACGCCTACTTTTTGTAGGCGTTTTCCTTTAAAAAGAAATATTCGATTTGTAGATATACCCATGGAAAAAGCTGGTTTGTTGTCGAACGATAAAAAAAATTGATAAACTATCTGAACATAATGTTGTGACAATGACACTTTTAAGTTTACCACGCCCCTTATCAGTATTATCAGTTTCTCTTCCCTTCTCTTTTTTAGCAGATTGTAGCCGTTTTTTTGGCAGTGATCCGATTAAGGTCTCGATAACATTTTTTAGGTAATTCCACTATGTCCCTTTAATAGAAGCTCCCGTCTCTACCGGCAACAAACTGGCACAGTCGTTCTTCGTAAGTCTCCTCTGATGCGATTTTTTTATCAGTAAAATCGTTCGGCATTGACAACAAACAGGTGGTAATCACTTGGTTGTAGGTCCTTACTGTTAGGCGGGTAAATAAGAACCTCCCAACTTAGATTATTTGAGTTTGCAAAACATCCAATATTGCAGATTGTTCTACTTGATATAATCACCGATTCACTGGTTTTGTAAAATTCTATAGCGACTCAATTGACATGCCCGCGGCGCCCTTCGTTGTGTTCACGTAGTGAGATAAACAAATATAAACGTCATTTTGAAAAACCTGTAACTTCTGTTGTAGCACTGCTTGATATCTCAACTGCCTTCCAAAGAATTAAGTCCGTTGTTAACCCTCTCGAACGTTTGTATCTCCTACAAACACTTCTCTTCTATCTTTTGTAGCTTGGAATAATGATAGTCTCAGGCAGGTACACATCAACTCATGCTTCCAAAAGATTGAAAGTCCTTCTTCTTATATACTGACTCAGTTACTTCAGTGGCGCTACCAACATGTCTCTCCAATTAGCCCGGTCCTTAGCTAACTGCCTCCAGTTGCGCCCTCCAAATTGGTTGAGTTCGGTTTCTACTTGTGCGCGCCACTTGAGGCGATGTCTTCCTCTACTGCGTCCGACTTCGAATCGAAAACTCTGCGAGCTAGAGTATTGTCCAATGCGGGTGTTTTTTTTTTTTTTTTACTATGGCCCATCATACGCAAACGGGACCGAAGATTTTTCGAAAAAATGTTCCTCTCGATTCGACGAATCGATCGGATTTCTTCATTCACTTTTGATACGCTCCATGCTTCAACGCCGTAGAGCAGGACTGAGATGATCAGGGTCTTATATAGGATCTCCTTAGGAGTTCGAGTGAGGGCTTTACTACTAAATCGCCTTCTTAGCACGAAGAAACAGCGGTTGGCAAGAGTGATTTTTCGCTTAGTTCTGACGAGATGTTGTTGTCAAAGTTAATAGCGGAGCCGAAGTAGACAAGTCCCGTTCAACCTCAAAGCTGTTTCTGTCAATGTTGACATTCTGTCCAATTCGTCGATGTTGTGTGTCTTATTGGCAGCATACATATACTTAGTCTTAACCTCATTTAATGCTAAACCCAGTTTCGCCACTTCCATCTCTATACCAGCAAACGTGGCTATGACATCTAGTCGAGTCCTGCCAATGATAGATCGTGTGGTGGTAGTTGCACCGATTTTTGGAAGATTGCGCCTCTGGTGTTGGCTCGGGAGTTTTGCACAGTCCTCTCAAGAATCAAATTAAAAAAATCACATGACAGCTCATCGCCTTGCCTTAATCCTTTTTTGGTATCGAATGTGTCTGTGAGGTCGGAGCAGTGAGAAATCTCCATCGTCATCCTACACAAGCGGACGAGTTTGGGCGGTATACCATAACTCTACATGGCTCTGTATAGTTCGTCTCTATAAATGTTGGCGTATGCGGCCTTGAAATCGATTAATAGTTGGTGGGTATCGATTTGGACTTCTTGGATTTTTTTCTTGGATCTGTCATAGTGTGAAAATTTAATCGGTTGTGGACTTTACTGACCTAAAACCACACTGATAAGGCAGATCATCGTATTTCCTGGATGGCAGTAATGTCTGCCTTGTAGCAGTTTAGGGCTGCCGCTAATTGTTCGCAAGGTGTAGACACGAACGCCGTTGTCCCTTATTTGTTTAGCAGGATCGTCAACAACAAGATCATTCCTTATCGAGGCTATTAGTTGCTTCGTACCAATAGTTTTTGTCTATGGGTGGGTAGTTAACCCAAAGCACAACCCCCAACCTGGAGGGCCAGTTTCAATTTATTAGATACTTCTAGGACACGGGGCTATCAGTATATACTACGGAACTGGCCGCTGCCGTTGGCCTTTCGGTTCATCCGCCACCATCTCTCTTTAAGGGGCTTGACTTACGCTTGAGATTCCTAGATAACCCGTTGTCCGAATATGTCGAAACTGCTCATCTGTGTTCTCCTGGGACAGTAGGAGGGGTATTCCGTGCCTGTCTGACCAGGCTGTCATAGTGTTGCTGTTTTTCGTCTTGTTATCAATACTCGCACTTATCATTTCGCAAGTCAAATCCGGTTGGATGAAACCAGTTCCCGATGAAGGTGAAAAAAAGAAAATTTGATGTGTTATCAGAGTTACATCCACTGTGCATTGCCAAGTTTAACCCAATCAGAGCCTACCCTCGTTCTACAACACCCAACCATCGCCTTCACACATGTGAATTTATTTGACAGCTGATCAATGAACCAACTAAACTCTACTCGATGGCTAAATCTTCAAAAAAAGGGATGTTTTCCTTAAACCAATCTACACCTCACATCCATGTGCATATGCTTGATGAGGAATTAAGCCTTAAACCCGATGCATTGGTCATTGGTCAGTGTGGGCGTAACACCACATCTGGACGAACTTACTTTTCTTTTTCTGGTCTGATTTATAGGTAAAAATTCTCTTCTTACGAGATACCTATGCTATAGGATCTCCAAAGCTCCCACCTGAGTACTAAATCTCCCACCTTGTAAAACTTATAAATCACCTCCTGCCTGAGAATCTCCTGAGGAACGGCAAAATCTCTATTTCTCCACATGCAGAACATAATTCAAATACTATCTGTAACACACGTCCTAATTCAGTTATTATCGCCAACTTGCTTACGGTGCAGGACCATAAAATGGACTTGGAAATTTTACAAGAAAGTCCCTCGAGAATTTATGACTCCATGTAGACACCGAAAGGATGTGTTTGTTTGGTTTTTTATTGTGTGTAACAAAATGTTCTGACTGTATCCACCATCCCGACAGGCAGAAAAATGCACAAGAGTAGTACGCCAGACAGATGCCTTCAAGCACATCTTCTACTTTGTAACTTTAAGGCGATCCATCCAGGGGCTTAAAATTCACTTGGAAGGACGATATACCCTGTATAAACTACAATTAACTCAATTTATTGTCTCTGTTCATCGAAGTGCATGTCTGCGGCAGATTAAGTCCTTCATTCGGAATGTCCTACATCATACCAACGCACAACATGACTTGCTGTGCAGGCATGTGTACACATTGAAAATGAATGCAAAATTCTAACCATCAGAGGAGATGTGACAATTCGATTCACCGCCTCTTCCTGAAGTGGAGATTTCCTCATCCCTTGTCACATATAGCCCAGCAATGACAAAAGTAAATTTATTAATGACGTCCTGCCCACAACTGCGTCCGTGATGAAATTTATGAGATCACATAAATCACACGTTTACAAGTTTTCTTCGGTGAAATTGCAGAAGGTACATGTACCTATTGGCCACATTTGGTGTACGCATCGCAAAGTGCTGGGCACAACCACAAAACTGCAACAGACCACGAATTCTGTGGATGTGGTGCGTCTACACACGAAATGCGCTGTCCAAAAAGAAAACTGGTTTTGGGGAACCTTGTCTCATGGTTTGGGGCCAGAAGCCAGAGGCAGCATTCTAAAGTTACTCCTAACTCCCAAGTTAATGCAGCCCTTATTGTAGAATGTCCTTGCGTTCAGTGGTATCGTTAAGTTAGTTGTAGGATAATGAATGCATTCTGTGTTGTTCTGGGTATAGTGGGTTTGAAAAAATATCAACCACACTTAACTTTTGCAGTTGGTTTTGCAAGAGATCCTTTAATCAGTGTCAGTGCCATCTATCTATTTTCTAGTGTACCGCAATGACACGTCGGTCTTTTGTTGTTGTCGCTCTTATTTGTTTTTTGTTGTTTTTTCCTAGAGGGCGCGTCCTCAGGTAGCGGATGGAGGAACGCTCGGTAGTAGTACTTCTGATTAATGCAAAAATACCACCCATGGACCGATAAAACTACTATGTGAAGGAACCCAAAACTTAAACCAAAATATGGATAGTAAAGGAGAAATCTTACGGTGCAGGAAGTCGGATCCCCAGTAGCGGCGCGCGTCTGTCAGGGGTGAGCAAGCGAGCCCCCGGTACGTCGTCATACAGCGACCGCAAAACCAATAAACCAGAGATCGTAACCACGGGAGTGGAACACTTGGCTCCCGTGGAACAGAAAGCTACAAGTGAACCTAGAAGATATCTCTTTAAGCGGCGTACACAGGTGCAACGCACACCACTGACGGCCTCGGCAAAGAACATCTATGTAGGACCGCAGTAGACGGCTGCCTTCAGCCGCTCGGGATATATTCTAGAAGGAAATACTGCGCAAAAGCGCCTCGAGCGAATAGGCTCCAGGTACTTCGACTAAAGAGAAATGGAGCAGACTATATGAAACTCAAAAACCTACTCAAGATCGACCAAGCAGAGCAGCAAACGATACGTAAGTGGCAAGAGCGCTGGAGCTCGGAAAGCCAAGGTAGTTGGCAGCAGAATGAGTCTCTAGAGTCACAACATCAGTCAGCATATTAATGGCGAATATACGTGGTCCAACGCCAAGCAAGCGCAGGCTTTTAAATACGACAACTCATGCCATTCTCCTATATAAGGTAAGTTCTGGGCAGACGCGCGTCGACAAGAAAAGTACTGGATGCAGATGGCGGCAGTACAAAGACGTGGAGCTCTACGCGTGGCTAGTTTTTATCCGGTGTCGGAACCAGCTGTCCTTATAGTAGCAGGTGTGACTCTCATCGATCTCCTAGCGGCACAAAGGAAGTACTTTCACGACAAAAACTGGATTGGAGGCGGCAATCGACCAAGCAGAGCAGCAAACGATACAGAAGTGGCAACAGCTCTGGAGCTTGGAAAACAGAGTAAGGTGGACAACAAGCCTGATAAGAAATGTGGCTGAGTGGAACGACCAGAAACACGGTGAGGTTAACTACTTCGTCACACAGTACCCTCATCGGACACACAAATTTCAACGCCTTTCTCCATTGAATTGGTAAAATCGATAGCCCGACCTGTCAGTACGCCGATTCTTCAACAGACGACGCATATCACACGGTTTTGCCTGCAGACGATGGTAAGCCCAACGCACAGTCCTGCAAAGTAGGATTGTTGTCTTCAACCCAGAAAACATAGTTTACAACTGACGAGCGACCTTAATTGGAGAAAAAAATGCCAGAAGAGAACAATAGAATGATTACAGCCCCCTTGAAGTAATGCGAACAGCGGTTTTAGTCCATATGCCCCGCAAACTTGCGGAGAGAGACGGACACACGCGACTTGTCAACGCAAACAGGCTTCCTTATTCCTTAAAAGGAAGCATTAAGGCGAAATGCCTTCCCCAGCAGGAAAAAAAAAGCAAAAAAAAGTTCTGGTCTACTGATGAGTTACCACCAAGTCATGATAGCGGCTCTGTGAATTAGTTGTTAGTACCAAAGTTTCGAAGTATGATAGATGGTTGGTGCGATTGCAAAACAGCGTGCTGGTACATCCTGGAAAAAAGTATACCGGAAAAATGCACAACCCTTTCAACCGTCGGAGGATCTTTTCGAACTTGCGATAGATCTCATGCGACAAAACCAATACTGATTTCAACTCTCGAGGTCAGGGATAATCCACGTCAATATCTACTGCTTAAAGCTACATCTCCATATGGAAAAACCACTCAATCCGTTCCTTATAGAAAATAAAATGAACTCAACATATCTTTGCTGCCCAGACTTCGAATACCTTGCACTTCTCTGTTTTAATGGTGGTCTGGTGACGGGGATATGCAAGATCTGACATGCCAGAGAGGCAAATAGCTAGCTAACCTTGTAATTTCGATTTAAAAGGTTGAACAAGTAAGAATGATGATGTAACCAATAGCCAAGTCAAGTTCTGTTTTAGTCTGTTTTGAAAATCATATCAGGTCGGTGACTCCCTCCATAGCACATACTCTATATCTAACAGCATAGAAGCATTATGTTGGTAATTTCTAGCCGATATGCCTTCAGGTCTTTGGACAGAACGTCACCATTGACAGATATAACTTTGAGGTAGTACGGGACTTTATCTATCTCGGTTCCGCTACTAACTCTGACAACAACATCTCGTCAGAAATTAAACGAAGAATTACTCTTGCCAACCGCTGTTTCTTCGGGCTAAGAAGGCGATTTAGTAGTAAAGCCCTCACTCGAACTACTAAGGAGATCTTATATAAGACCCTGATCATCCCAGTCCTGCTCTACGGCGCTGAAGCATGGACCGTCTCAAAAGCGGATGAAGAAATTCTTGGTCGATTTGAGAGGAAAATTCTTCGAAAAATCTTCGGTCCCGTTTGCGTTGACGGGCTATGGAGACGAAGATTCAACCAAGAACTATACGAGCTGTACAGCGACATGCCCCTGGTCAAAAAACTCCGGATAGGCCATTTAAGATGGCTAGGACATGTAGAACGAATGGACACCAATACTCTGGCTCGCAGAGTCTTCGATTCCCAGCCAGATGTCGGACGCAGTAGATGATGACCTCGCCTTAAGTGGCTCGCACAAGTAGAAACCGACCTCAACCAACTTGGAGTGCGCAACTGGAGGCAGTTAGCTAAGGACCGGGCTAATTGGAGAGGCATATTGGTTGAGGCCCAGGTTCATTCCGGACTGTCGCACCACTTAAGTAAGTAAGTAAGCCTTCGGGTCTTGTAGGATCCTTAAACGCTTCACATTAACTAACAAATTGCAAGGTTAATCGCTGCCACGAAAGTATGTGAACCTTTGCGCAGTTGACTTGGGAACAAATGTCCCCTAAGAACTGTCCATCAAGTCGTGGAAAAAAGCCTTCCACCTGTTAACATGCCGGTCTGCATTCACTGCTAAGAAAGTTACACACCACCTTGTGATTTTAGCTGAATGCAAATGCCTTTGAAGCAATTCTCTGGGACTGGTGTCAGCGCAATAGCACATGAGCTGTTTGTTGAGGCATCCCCACTTAGGTCATAAGCTAACTGCCTAAAGCTGCGCACTTCAAGTATGTTGAGGTTAGTTTCTACAACTTAACGTGTGGACGCCCTCACTGTGTCCGTTTTACGACTGGAAATCAAAGACTGCGAGCCGGAGTATTGGTATCCAATTGTTCCACGTGTTCTAGCTATCATAAACGCCCTGTTCGGAGTTTTTTGTTGACCTGGTCTATGCTAGTTGTTGATTGAATCCTCGTCTTTATAACCCTTCAACGCAAACGGGACTGAAGATTTTTTC
Source organism: Rhingia rostrata (assembly GCA_949824845.1). Taxonomy (NCBI): domain Eukaryota; kingdom Metazoa; phylum Arthropoda; class Insecta; order Diptera; family Syrphidae; genus Rhingia; species Rhingia rostrata. Next base: position 23,026,924 of record OX463758.1, read on the forward strand.
GCTCAAATCCATCATCGATGGTGTATCTTATTTCTTGTTGACAGCATACAAAGGGTCATTCATTTCGTGGTTTCAAGTTGGTAGCGCTAGCATTTGACACCTGTCAAACTCAGCTATCATTTGAAGTGTCATAACATAAGATGAATTTTTGCCATTTACTACAATCGATCAAATTTTGAAGAAATTTGAAGAGAGTTTAAGCGTTACTGATGTCGTAAGGCCTGTGCATTATCGCGATACACGCTTAGTCAAAAATATTACCGTTGCAAGTGCAAATATTGCTAATGACTCGAATTTATCGATTTCCGGGCAATCGCAGCAATTGAACGTGTCGTACACCTCACTATGGGGGTATTTTGCATTTGGATTTGCATCTCCCCGTGGGGCTTAATTCCAAAAAAAAGGAACTAGCACCCGCGGGCTTATTGTCTTTTGGAAATGGAAATAAGTCCCGCAGCTGTTAATGCCTCTTGCTTGGGGGTTTATTTCATTTGCGTGCACCCGAAATCGCACACATCACAAAATTAACAGTGAGCCCCCAGCAGAGGGTTGCAGGTGTATAGTATGCCACATCACTCAAATTCAAACTTTGCATACACCAAACTTGAATGTAATTCCAATTTCAAATGGGTGGCAACACTTTATGGTGGAGCTTATTTCCTCGGGGGTTATTACAATCCACCGTGATCGAACAGTTGCCGTTGCATCCAAACAAAGTGACTGTTTGGTGTGCTCAATTGTCGAAAGGTGTCAGTGGTCCGTATTTCTTCGAATTTCTTCATTTTTGCGACGTTAATTGGCAACCAAGATCATGCGATTTGACACCGTTAGGTTTTTTTTTTAGCTACGCAAAAGACCGTGTTCACGCAAAAAATCCCCGAAACATTATACGGACCAAAACTAGATATGGCTTTGTATAGTTCGTCTCTATTAATGCTGTCGTATTCGGCTTTGAAATCGATGAATAGGACTTCTTGGGTTTTTTCCAGGATCGGCTAATGTGTGGAGATTTCAGTTGTGGACTTTTCACATATTATGCCAGATAAGATCTTGTAAGCGATATTGAGAAGACTTATGCCCCTGTAGTTGGCGTAGTTCAGAGGGTCCCCTCTTTTGTGATTCGGGCAAACAATGCTGAGGTTCAATTATTTTGGCATACTTTCATCCGAGATTTGGCTTTTGAGTTGGTGGATGTTACTAACGAAGTCATCGGCTTTATAAAGCTCGGCAGAAAGGCTGTCATAGCCGGCAGCCTATTTTGGTATCGAATGTGTCGGTGAGGTCGTTTCCGACCCCGATGAGACCCGACCCGTATGCGGCTTAAAAAACGGTGAAAAGGTGGTGGGTATCGATTTGGGCTTCTTGGAATTTTTCCAGGATCTGCCGAAGTGTGGAGATTTGATTATTTGTGGACTTTCGAGGCCTAAAACCACATTGATAAGGGCCTAAGGTCCTATGAGTTGGTGGATGTTACTATGTCACTTACCAAGTTATCTGCGCCGGTTTTATAAAGCGAGAAGGCCATTATTTTCGGCATCCTTATAAAGTTTGAGTTTAGATATTGCTATCCTCACTTCACTTAGGTTGGGCTGTTGGCAGTATTGAATGCAAATAAATAAAATAATAGTGGGTGAAACGAACGTTTTTTTAAGGGACATTTGAGTTAGTTGCAAATAATTTCATTTTCGTTTTGCATCTGCAGAACCACATATTCCCTTAATTCCCTTAATTAACGATAGGAAGCTGTAAGCTGGGGTATACATTTTCTGCAGATGTGGTGTCGTTTGTTTGGCGTCATAACGACTTGACACGATTTCAATGGCGTATTTCGGTGCGATAAGTGATCGAATGTTTTTGAAAATATTTATATTGATAAAAAATGTCACCACATTACATATTCTTCCTTGAAGAACTCTATGAACATATCAAACTATTGTTTGAAGAAAAAGTCCATCGTTTGTATTACTTAACTCTTTATATCCACCATTCAGATTCCAAGATTCCTGATTCCTAAAGTGGTGAAAGTTATTTTTTCCACCACACTGTACAACTTCCCAACCACTCCATCGTTTATTTATGGTTTTATGAAAAACCACAATTCACTCGACTATTGCAGGGCTGGAAACTGGCAGGCATTAGACACCCAACCTTTCAAATTCGAAATTCCGAAAATGAAATTGACGTCGCACAAAACAGGGAAATCGTTACCCACATCTGTGCGGCAGGAGGTAGTGCTAGTGCCTGCGTTATGTGTTGCTAAATTGAAAAGAGAACACACACACACATTCTCATGCTTAAGAATTCTAAATTCCAAAATGGAGATGTCCACATGCAGAAGATTAACTGTGAATATTAATATGGCCCCTGTACAAGATGAAAACCTTCTATACAGGCACGTCCATGCGATCGGAAGGCATTTGCTGCAAGTCAGAAACTGTGCGTGCTGTATATCCTTTTACACATGCACTGTGGTCGGTAGAAAGATACGGACAAACTACCGTACTACCCTTCCTGTAAATGGTGGGTTTTGAATTAATTCTCACCCTGGATAGTATCGATAATAATAATTGTTGCAGTTGTTGCACTGTATACCTACGACGTGCATCATTCTGAGGATGTATAGAGAATGTTATCCTTCGTTGTCACGTTTAATGAACACACCATACGGATGGAAAGGACGGCACGCGGTGACAATGACGTTGATGATGATGATGATGCCGATGAGTTTGGTGGTGGGCTGTCACTGGCTGTGTGGACTTGCAAGTTATCCTTAATTATTCATACGAAGCGGATGTGATGTGTTATTTTAATCAGAGCACAACTTGATGATTGTTGTAATAATAATCATTGAGTGAGATTGCGAATTAGAAGCGCTCCATATATATGTGTAAGGAGTTATTATGTAAATTTCAGGAAGCTGTTATTAGAGACCTACAGAGGCTATCTCTGGTGGATTAGTCCTCCTCACAATTGCCAGTTCTGATTAGTTTGTGCAAGGAAATTATTTTTAATACGATGGCAGAACTATTTTGCAAATTATTTGAAGTTTTTTTTTTTTTGTATGTACAAGGTGGCATTTTCAATATATCTTCATAAAAAAAGTCGGGCACAGTTAAATCTGTTGGACTAGACGTGTCGGAACCACAAAATTGGCTCTGGGGTACGCCAGTTGAATGCTATACCCGTCCATGGCTATTTGCCAAAACAGACTGAATAAATGACATCGTTATGACAGATGTTGTTTCAATAATATGGCCGCTATCAAATGTCAAAGTTCGGAAGTCCCTATTGAAAGACCGACCCTTTATAAGCCGTAGTCTACCGATAGTTAATTCCTGATTTTTTAGAGGCAGGGAACTTAGAATTGAAATAAAACACAAGAAAATCGTTTTAATGTCCATCAATTTGGTGTTGTTGCAAGGAGCAGTTTATGCCATTTATGTTTAAATATGATTCCGGGCATGTGGCTGCCGCGGCTGGTTCGAATAAAGCCAAGTCTAGAGGTCCAATTTTGAACCACTTTTTCGAGCATTTGGGGCCGTATGTCGGCAATAACGCTAAGAATGTTGGCTTCCAAGTCCCCTAACGTTTCTGGGTTGTTGGCGTAGACGAGCGACTTCACATATCCCCAAAGAAAATAATCCAATGATGTCAAATCACACGATCTTTGTGGCCAATTGACAGGTCCATTCCGCGAAATTATGCGCTCATCAAATGTTTCCTTCGATAAATCGATTGTGCGTGCGCTGTGTGTCATGCAGCGCCGTCTTGTTGGAACCACATCTCATCCACATTCGTGCCATCTAATTCGGGAATAAAATAGGCGGTTATCATGGCTCTATACCGGTCTTCTTTAACCGTAATCGACTCTCCAGCTTCATTTCGGAAGAAGTATGGCCCAATGAGCCCACCAAACAGTCAGTTTTTGAGGATGTAATGGCGTCTCAATTGTCTCATGTGAATTCTCTTCACTCCAAATGCGGCAATTTTGCTTGTTGACGTAGCCATTCAACCAAAAATGAGCCTCATCAGTGAACAAAATTTTGCGATGAAAATCAGCATCGAGATGAATCTCATTGTCGGCCCATACACCAAAATCACGACGAATGGCATGGTCTCGCGGCTTTAACTCTTGCACAAGCTGGGTCTTGTAAGGTCGTAAGCCAAGATCTTTGCGCAAAATCTTTCATAAAGTTGATGGACAAAGCTGCAATTGCTGTGCACGTTGGCGAATCGATAGATTCGGGTTCTCTTTAACAATTTGCTCTACAGCCATAGGGGTATATTAGTTTTGACATTAGGTTTGTAACAGAAGTTGATTTGAGTTTGTTTGAGAAATATTTTCGCTAGCTATACCTCAATGTATATCGATCGACTCAGAATCGTTAGCTGAGTCGATCTAGCCATGTCTGTCTGTCGTTCGTCCGTCCGTCCGTCCGTCCGTCTGTGTATCACCGATTTTTGGGCATTAAATTTTGAGCTAGAGTTTTGAAATTTGGTATCTCTATCCGTCGAATCAGAAAAAGTGTAAACATTTTTGAAATCTGCTTATTGCCACGCCCCTTTTTGAGCAAATTTTTTTTTTTTTTTGCAAAACTATTTTTCACTTTGCTTGATTTCCTTTGCAAATTGTTCTGCTGGGGGTGTCTATACTAAGTTAACACATTTAAGAGTTGAAAATAAAATACCGGGCATAACTTGCCCATCAAGGGCCTTAAACAAAGCTTCTCCCATAATGTTTGTATGTGAAGTCATTATTTTTACCACAAGGAAGTGAAAATCCTGTTTAAAAACTAAGCCGAACAGAAAATTAGAGAAGGTTCGCGTGATAGTTTTAGTCTATTAGTGACCTGCTCGGTCATGCATTGAAAACTCTCAACGAGTGGACAAATAACAATGTGGACTTGGCATCAAGCCCCGAAAAATAAAACTCTCTTACTAATAAGAGAAAAATACCAATATATGACCTACCTGTTATCGACGGGACTACAATCAAACTATCCGATAGTGCAAAGTATCTGGCTGTCATTCTCGAGGGAAATCTCAACTAGAACCTAAATGTATGCGAACGCCTAAAATAGGCCACAGTAGGTTTCTATACGTGTAATCGAATATTCGGAAAAAAAACTAGAGTCTGAACCCCAAGATTATCCTATGGATTTACACGGTCATTGTAAGACCCATATGAACTTATGGAAGACTTGCTTGGTGGCAAACCACAAATAAAGTCACTCATCTGAAAAATATGATAAAAAGTACAAAGAATAGCATGTCTGGGTGTAACTAGTGCAATGAGAACTACACCAACAGCGGCACTGGAAACCATTCTTAACCTGCTACCGCTAAACCTTTAGGGTAGGGTCACGCACTGAGCGATGTCGCTCTGCCGCTCTGTCGCTTGTCGCTCAGTGCGTGACCTAAGCCTTACATGCAAGAATCTGCAGCCAAAAGTGCTCTAAGAGTAAGCCAGCTCAACTTCTGGAATACGAACTTAAGAGGACATGCTCCATTTCTGTGCAGATACCTGGGCTCAGCTGAATCTTCTGACTATATGCTGCCCCACCTTGACTTTCAAAGTAGAGAGGAGTGGGAGACGAACAAACTGGTCATCGAAACCATATCCAACTACACTGATGATTCAAAAATGGACGTAGGCGTTGGAGCTGGAGTGTTTCAGAAACACTAAGGTTAAACAGCACTTTTCGTCTCCCGGAGTACAGCAGTGTCTTCCAGGCTGTAGCAGCAGAGACATCCAAAGCGATCTCAATGCTGTCGTTACCACCAGATGATATTCCCAACTTTAATGACAGTCAGGCTACTATAAAAGCAATCCCTGCTGTTGAAATAAAATCTAAACTTGTTAAGGGTTGTCGTGAAGAGCAAAGGGTTCTTGTCATCCAACATAATGTTAAGCTCTGCTGGGTCCCCGGACATAGAGGCATACAGGGCAATTAAATTGCTGATGAACTGACGAGAAAGGGATCTACTTCCAGCATTCAATGAAGCAGACCAGTCTGTCAAGCCGTCACTATGTGCCCTCTAATCACGAGTTGGACAGAACAGACTTTATATTGCCAAAAAGAGGTGGAACTTCCTCCTCACCTGTGAAACATCCAGAACTAATTCAAAGAAGCAGGAATTCTGTTTCGATACTAGTAGGGACTCTAACTGGACACAACTTACTCAAAAGCAACAAACAGAAAATCCATCTTATAGATGATGAGGTTGTCTTGATGAAGAAATTCGCGAGGGTACCCACCACTTTCTGTACCATATTGCCCAGGCCCCAATAAAATAAGAAAAAAACAAATTTTTTACGCAACAGGCTCGTTATTACCCAGGGCCAGACTTTCTCACAACCATTCATGTGTGCGTGTGTACTTCTGCATGATGGCGGGACCTCCTGTTTTATGCCGACTCCGAACCGCAAAGTTGAGACAAGCTTTTCTTGACAATTGATACGGCTAAGATGATTTGTCAGATCATCACGAGAGGAGGGCCAGTGAAAAATCATTAAGGTGTTGCTACGGCTTGGAATCGAACCCAGATCTTCTGCGCGGGAGTTATCATTGCACCAACCAACGCGCCACTGAGCCCGTCACTGCCCAGACCTCAGTCAATTGATAATGAGAACTCGAGGAAAATACTTTTTCCTTGAATTCACGGATCTATCCAAAATCCTTCTCTCTAATCTTTACAGGTTTGCAACAACAACTGTATAACTGGAAAGGGACTTACAACAATGGACAGTAAGGGGATAATCAACGAAACAACCACACATGTTGACCAACAAAGGGCATCGCAATGAGTCTATAATGACCTGAGTAAGATGAGGAAGACTCACACAGGCAACCTCATCAACCCACCAACCTAACCTAACATAATGTTAGTCTTGGATGTTTGTCAGAGCTAAGACCATAAAGCTATACAGATGACGCACTGCATACAAGAAAAATTGTTCTATGACGGGTCGTACTGGAACAGCCCGACATTTGTTTGGATCTCGTTTCTCGCGTGTACACGTGCACACCGCCCGCCCGTACCGTGAAGCTGGTGAGCAAACGTTTCTGTTTTTGTTTTCAATGCGTCATCTGTATGAATTTATAATCTTTGGCAAGAGGTGAAACAGTGAATAAACTTAGTGATGTCACTTTCGGGATTTGAACCAGATACCCGCTCTACAAAGCCCAACGCTCTAAGGCCACTGTACCCACATTGTATCATAAGTTCGTTGAAATTGTAGTTACGCAGTGATGTTGACGTTATCTTGCCTTGAGAAAGGTCGAGAATAACGATATAAATATTGAACAATCAGAAGCTTTTGTATCCGAAACGAGCAATCAATCTTTCTCACGCGAGACCAAATTTGGCTTCGAATCTTTAAACAATTTCATACCCAATTGTTGCAACTAGTGTTATCCTTTGACATAACCCCTGATCTGTCCCCTATTGATATACTACACCCAGAAGCAACTCCCTTTGAATAGTTCAATTTATAGCTAATAAAATGCCTACTGGACTCAAAAAAGAAAAAAGAAAAAAAAACTAATAGAGCATCTGCCCACATCCAGATGCAGTACTCATAAATATTCCTGCAGGTACACTGCACCGCCCTGCTGGATTGCAGTCCATTTCTCATTCAGTTTTAATTTATTTTTACTGTTAACGTAAATTCCTTAAATCCTCTCCTCTCTAGATGGAGCATCACTTTAATTAAATAAATGCCTCCCTTATGCTATACTTGTCAGCAAAGATAGAATTGCAATCCACCCACAAACTATTCCGCAGGTGCAATGACATATCCCACCCCCCCCCACCCTCACCCATGTAACACATCCATTGAATTGCTCACACACAATCCAAGATTATTATTACTACCATAAAAAATATGTTTTCATAGTCAAATAACAGAGTAGAATCCTTAAAGTCCTTGCGACTGTCTGCTGCAGAGCAATCGTAGGAAAATTTGTTATCCCTGGTTCGGTTGCATACACTTTGCGAACCCCTAAAATGTCCCAAAAACACTATTCACACACACAAACTAGTAATCGTACATGTGCATCCAGACACAAGACACCACATCCGGATGAGCTGGATTCCATAGAAATCCAATGGCAAATTGGCTTCCTTTAGAAATTTCTGTGCAAATGAATTTTTGAGATTTTACGATCTGCTAAAAAAATATTTTTTTTTGAAATGCTATTGCTGGTGGTGTCTAGCCAACCCAGAGATTCCAAATGGCCTTGTAGTGTATGGTGTCGAGAGGGGTCGGTCTTCCAATGTTATAGAAGGGCATCCACCCATATTGTACCGGTGGCGGCTTCAACGACGACGACGACGACGATGCCGCTGCTGCTGACGATGACTACGGTGTTTGAAGTGAACAATAAAAGTGCGCCAGAGTGTGGGACGATTGGTATGCAGATATTTTTTGGTCCTCATTCCTTCGTTTTATCCGGTCCCTGCATCGGTACACTCAGAGCTTCGATCAACAGGGTTGGAAGCGGGTAACCATTTACTCCTTGGCCAGTGCCGAAAACACTTAATATAGCAATTGCCTGAGAGTTGGTGTAAATATTTGCACTTGTGTCCTTTTTTAATTAAAATTTTAATTTTGTTTTTCCATTTGGGGTTGAATCGTCAAATGAATTGTGTAAACGCATTTTGTTTGCAGCACTCATGCCGTAGGTGCATACCAACTACAGAATAGGTATAGCTACACCACCGGACAGATGACAAACGGGCCGTTGGATATTATTTTCAGTAGTATGGTAGGTAGCAAGCCAGCAGGGATATAAATGCATCCCCTAAATCAATAGCCGAGGAGACATTTCAATTTGAATTTTGCAAAGGATATGATGGCGGTGGTTCTATGGAGCTATTGTGGCCAGGACAATATTTAATTTATTGCGGTGCTTTTGTGTGCATTGTGATGAACAAAATTCGATGTATTTTGGTATTGTCCGGATGATATGAATTGTGTTTGCAGATATTTTTCCAGGCGGGCTGTATATTGTTTAAATGGGAATTGGACGCTTTATTTGAATAAAGAAACAGAACTCTGAATAAGCTACAGGTCAGCTTTTTTCTCTGCGGCTTGTGGTGTTTTTTTTCTGTAACTCACTTTAGGGCTTCCCGAACCTGACTCGTTGAGAATTTCTGCCCGAGATAAGACTGATTTCTACGATCATGGATTTCAGTTATTTACTCCAGGCCTCCTGATTAACGCGGTCAATCGATTAGTATATTAGGTCTTCTTATCATCGGAAATCCTAATCTTAGTTATTTAGTCCAACCAATGCGATCGATTGATCCTACATTACCAGTTTAGCTGTTCATTATCTTCTACCTGTGGGCTGGAATGCGTATATTTTCTTTGCTGGAGCATTACTCTCCATTGGATCAATAGAGCCAAATCCATGCAGTGGACGTGTTTTACCTTTTGGTTGGTATACTTTCACATCATGGTATCTGGATCTCATAAAGCACGCATTTCTACATTTTTGCCTATTCGTCTCTGCCGCATACAGAACCGGACAATAGACAAATTTACGCTTGACCGAATGTCCCCTAGTGTTGGGCGGCACATCGGGTTCAATGTTGCTGAAATCCCGAATTCAACTTCGGGCTCAGTGGAGCGATGATTGTTGCGATAAACTACCTCGCAGAAGGTTCGATTCTTAGCTGTAGCAACATCTAAATGATTTTTCACTTGCCCTCAACTATCAACAAGAGCTTATCTCAACATTAGCCTTTCGGAGTGAGCATAAAACAGAAGGTCCCGCTATCATGCAAGAAGAACACACGCACAAATGAATGGTTGTCAGAAAAAGGTAGGTCCCGGGGACTAACAAAATTGTTCTTCCAAAAATTAGTTATTCAGGCCTATCGCCAATTCCCGGGAAACTTATCCCATTCAGCAATCTAATTTACATTGCTGACAAGGGAAAAATTCCACGGAAAATTTATTCGCGATTGACCTGATTTTGTTTTTCTTAATGAAAATGTTGGTCTATGACCGAACTTGTTGGAACGAAATGCCTCTCCAATAAGCCCGGTCTATTCGAGCCTTTTATCCTTGGCTTTAATGTTTTACACTTTGGTAAAACTTGCGAACATCATTCCTGGAGTGGCACCTTCCTCTTCTATTTCTTTTTTTCTCTAAAGCCTGTGTTCTCCCCTTCTTCTTGCCTATAAAGCTCAGTGGCAGCTCTCGCCTTTACCTTGTAGGCCTCGCTTTTGGCTGCGAGCATCTGTCTACATTCCTCATCGAACCACGTGTTTCTTGCTGGTGGGCGCGAGAAACCTAGTATATCAGTTGAGGCTAGTCTAATGGCTTGTTGGCATCGTTGCCAATGTTCTTCGACATTAGAGGTTAGGTCTTGCGATTACAGTCTTTTTCTGGCATGGTGGATATCCACATTCTTACCTTGGCTGCAACAAGGTAGTTGTCCGAGTCCATGTTAGCCCCTAGGAATGTTCGTATATCTAAAATACTGGATGTGTGCTCCTTGTCTATCACAATGTGATCAATTTGATTGAACATTCGTTGATCTAGAGACCGCCATTTCCCACTATGGATATCGTGGTGAGGAAACTGCGTGCTGGCTATAGTGGCATTTCGTGCCGTAGCGATGTCAGTAGGAAGCACGTGTTCCGACAATACTGCTAAAGATGTCTTCTCTTCCTACGTTTCCGTTAAAATCTCCCATCTTTACTTTGGTAGTCGGTCTTAGGTTTGTCAAGCAGTTGTTAACCCAAAGAACAACTCCCAACGAGGAGGGCCAGTTTCAATTTATTAGATTCCCCAATTACACGGGGCCATCAATATCCACTACGGGATTGAGAGCTGCTGTTGGCCTTTCGGCTCATCCGCCAACTATGTCTGTTCAAGAGGTGGTTCACTTTGTTCTGCCTAACGGGGATTGTAGACCCTACCTTTGACTCCATCTTATGAGTTCTTCCGCTGCGTAGGTGGATTTTTTTTCCTTCCACAAAAAAAAAAAAAAAAACGATGGCAGTGTGTGGTTGAGTGAGTGGGTTTTGGAGTGGAGACAGCACAACTCTAGTGGCGGTGGGAAGACATTTTTGGCACAACACTTGGATTTTTGTATGTGTGACGCTTACTAATTTTGTTTTGCGATGACAGTTGAAAAGGTTTTTTGGTAGAGCTTCCGCCGAACGAATAAAGAAGCATAATATGTATAGAGCTTGTGACTTAAGGCTTATATCAGCCATGACTACTAATTTTATTTTGCGCTGACAGGTAAACAAGTGTTTTGGTTAGCTTCCGACGAAGTAATATAGGAGCATATTATGTGATTTTTGGCACAACACTTGGATTCAGTATATGGCGCTCACGATTTGTCGAAAGCTTTTTCACTTTTCCTTGACACAAACTTCTTCGTATGTTCCCGTGTGACCCTCCTTTATTCCTACCAAGGGACCCCTAAATGGCAACTACTCTGCACTGTCGCGTTGACTATGAGAGCCAAAATGTTGACTTAGCGATAAGGGGTATTTTACTACAACCTCGAGATACATATACTTTTCAACGTCCGCGGTTCAAGTAAGCGGGGAACACGAGGACAGCCTAAGTTGGAGATGTCAACGTCCACTTAGATTTTCTTGCCGCGTCAATCGGACGGGGCGGTTTGGTGAATCGCAACAATGAACGTAGTAGTGTCGAACGCGTACAACACGTTGTACTGTGTAGCGACTTTGTCATCTCGCACTACGGCGGGTAAGTTTTTGGCTGGTAAAAAAAAAAAAAAAATGCTCTGGAAAACCGTAACCCATATCCGATTGGTATTACTCTTGACAATCAAATGCGAGCAAACGTTAAACTCGTGCATATGCCCATCGACCATGGGCTCAGTGGCGCGATGGTAAGTGCGATGAACTGCCGCGCAGAAGGTCTGGGTTCGATTCCCAGCCGTAGCAACACCTAAATGATTTTTCACTGGCCCTCCTCTCGTGATGATCTGACAAATCATCCGAGTAGTATCAATTGTCATGAAAAGCTTTTCTCAACATAGCCGTTCGGAGTCGGCATAAAACAGGAGGTCCCGCCATCGTGCTAAGAAGTACACACGCCCACATGAATGGTTGTGAGAAGAAAGCTAGGCCCTGGGTACTAACGAGACTGTTGCGGCATAAATTTATTTTTTATGACCATCGAGCTGCAACGATAGTTTTCTTCCTCACGCATTGCAAAATTGGTCTTCCTCACTCCAATAGCTTGCCGGACAAAATTTGCAAATCGCGCATATTATGTTCATTGAGCTGCAACGAAAGTTTTCTCCCTCACCCAACGCAAAAGAAAAAGTCTTCCTCACTCCAAATGCTTGCCGAACAAAATTTGCAAATCCTTCTTGCTCGTTATATTTTATTCAGAAAAATAAAATTTAATTTTTAAAATTTAAGCTCAACCCAATCTAGGTTTTGCGGATATTAATTATATTTTCCTGAATAAGATCTAATGAGCAAGAAGGCTTTGCAAATTTTGTCCGGCAAGCTATTGGAGTGAGCTAGATGGATTCCAAAATCCGCGGCAAACTCAGCGAAAAAATTCAAGTAAAACTCGTGGCTGATATTTCATCTCCGAAATCAAATCTATCCAACCACTTGGTATGCATCTGCTATGGATGCAGCCATTGCACGTTAATTTTTTGAAAACGTCATTGGACCGCCGTTGTTAACCACAAAATGAAAGCCATCCGTCTCTTATAAGCGTTTGACATGAATTAGTATTGGTAGTATGATTAAGTATAGTTATGGAGATCTCTAAACTTTTCTATAAATATTCAACTTTGACTAGCAATTACTTTTAATTCTCAAAATTCAATTAAAATCCATGATAACGTCATGTCCTCGTTAAAAAAAACTGTATCCACTCTTACAGTTTTATCGTTAAAAATAACCTTCCTAAAGAAGCTGTCGCTTCCCCAAAATCCGAACAAAATTTCGCTTTCACATTCAAGTGAAAATATCAATTGTAAAATGGACGGCGGAAATTGCACATAAATCCGAGGCCATATCTCAATGTCACCCCAGTCTATATCTCACCCCATCTCCCTAGCGAATAAAACAATGAGTCCTTCAAAAGTGCTGCTCCCAACAAGCCGAATTGTCTCTTCACACCGGACCAACCGCAGGGCCTGTGTTTGTGTGTTTTTTTTTGTATCCTCCTTCCCACTGAAGGGTTATCCACATACCACGCTCCTGCCCCATGGGTAGTAACTCTGGCAGTCATCCAAATAAGCCATTTATCTCTTTAATACGATTTCATTGGTATATTTACGACCGGGTTATTAAATCAATAAATTTCGTCCTGCAAAAAAATAAAAAAAGATGAGAGAGAAAAAATACGGGTTAGGCTCACATAGCAGGACGAGGGATAGGTTTCGTTGTATCCGAGGAGTAAAGTTATTCGTAATGGCTTTTGTTTTTGCCTGAAATATGTTTGATTTGCATTTTTTCGGAATAACCGTTCTCTTTATGGGAAGGTACACTTTCATCATGTATGTAGTTCCACCCGTTTGCATAATGTTACGCATACGCCGTAGTGACCCACGCATCAGTACGTAGGGTGGTCCCATGAAAATTCTTTAATAAATGTCTGCTTAGGGTGCACGAACATTGATGTATCTTTCACTCGAAAATGTAGAGATACAGAGAAACGCATGTGTGTCTCCTTCGCAAAACAACACATTTTCCGTTAAAGTTAAAATACGATACAGCAAGGACACACTACGACGGGATACTGTTTGAAGCTGAGTAAACATTTGTATACGATTGGTGCAACCCTTACGCTGGCTGGTAATAAAGCCATTTAACTTGAAAAAGTTTTTTTTTTTGTGTTTTTCTGGTCTTTTATTGGATTAACATGATTTATACGGTTGCTGGTCTTTACACGAACGAGTGTGTGTATCCTGTGGCAGTGGAAGGATCAATTCAAAATTATTATCCAAAAATGTACGCGCCAAGCGGGTGGGTGAACGAATGGCGAGGGGGATCGTATACGTGAGCTATTGAGTATACCATCGAGTTTTATAATAAAATTTGTATTGAATTAAATTATTACCGTTACTCGCCCTGTGGATTATTGATTAGAATGAGCTATTGGTTTCGTTCGTGTGCATGAGGTAGTTTGCTGTTGTAGTTGTTGTTTTATTTTTATTTTTTATTTTTTAGCGTGGCTTTAGTTGGAATTTGTGTGGCTAATTAAGTGGATTTATTATGTTTAGCTGATGAAGGATATGAACAGAGTTGATTACTTCAATGTTAATGTAATTAGCGAGCAGTCAGTTCAGGGTGTTAGTATATTGTTTTCATTTAATTAATATTCCGAAATGTTGTTTGAATTTTTAAATGCATTGGTAGGTTTTAATTGGCAGTATTGGGCGGTAGATTATTAGCTCGAGTCTAATCTATTATACACGAAGGGATAGCGAGTAGCCCTGTGATAACTGGTGCATGGCTTAATTTTTGTTTTTATAAACTTTTCTCAATTGAAGCAAACCCTTAACGGGCCAGGAGCTTTCTGTTTCTGGCACTAAAAACGAGGTTTTCCATTACTGCATCGACGTACAATGGACTTTGTGTTCCGGTTTTTAAAGACCCCTCGAAATGAACAAATAAGATTGAAAAACCATCCCAACTAACAATTTATTTTTTATAAAGCATAGATTTCCAATTTCAGGAGGCAATTACTGCTATTGAGCTTTTTGGTACTTGTGCGGAGAAGTTTAGCATTATGACTCTTTTAGGTAGATGCACAGACTTTATAGAAGTTGAAGTGGTATAAGCTTCCGAAATTTTTCCGGGGATGTGTGTAAATTTGACTGTTGAAAATGTTCCGCCGAAGTAATATAGAAGCCTTATATGTATAGAGCTTGTGACTTAAGGCTTATATCAGCTGTGACTTCTAATTTTGCTTTGCGATGACAGTTGAAAAGTGTTTTGGTAGAGCTTCTGCCGAAAAAATAAAGAAGCATAATATGTATAGAGCTTGTGACTTAAGGCTTATATCTGATGTTACTCCTAATTTTGTTTTGCGATGGTAGTTGAAAAGTTGTTTTGGTAGAGCTTCCGTCAAAGTCAAAAGAGCATAATATGTATAGAGCTTGTGACTCAAGGCTTATATCAGCTGTGACTTCTAATTTTGTTTTGCGATGGTAGTTGAAAAGCTGTTTTCGTAGAGCTTCCGTCGAAGTAATATAGAAGCGTAATATGTATAGAGCTTGTGACTCAAGGCTTATATCAGCTGTGACTTCTAATTTTGTTTTGCGATGGTAGTTGAAAAGGTGTTTTGGTAGAGCTTCCGTCGAAGTAGTATAGAAGCGTAATATGTACAGAGCTTGTGACTTAAGGCTTTTATCAGCTGTGACTTCTAATTTTGTTTTGCGATGGTAGTTGAAAAAGTGTTTTGGTAGAGCTTCCGTCGAAGTAATATAGAAGCATAATATGTATAGAGCTTGTGACTCAAGGCTTATATTAGCTGTGACTTCTAATTTTGTTTTGCGATGGTAGTTGAAAAGGTGTTTTGGTAGAGCTTCCGCCGAAGGAATATAGAAGCATAATATGTATAGAGCTTGTGACTCAAGGCTTATATTAGCTGTGACTTCTAATTTTGTTTTGCGATGGTAGTTGAAAAGGTGTTTTGGTAGAGCTTCCGTCGAAGTAATATAGAAGCGTAATATGTACAGAGCTTGTGACTTAAGGCTTATATCAGCTGTGACTTCTAATTTTGTTTTGCGATGGTAGTTGAAAAGCTGTTTTCGCAGAGCTTCCGTCGAAGTAAAATAGAGCTTGTGACTCAAGGCTTATATCAGCTGTGACTTCTAATTTTGTTTTGCGATGGTAGTTGAAAAGGTGTTTTGGTAGAGCTTCCGCCGAAGGAATAAAGAAGCATAATATGTATAGAGCTTGTGACTCAAGGCTTATATTAGCTGTGACTTCTAATTTTGTTTTGCGATGGTAGTTGAAAAGGTGTTTTGGTAGAGCTTCCGTCGAAGTAATATAGAAGCATAATATGTATAGAGCTTGTGACTCAAGGCTTATATCAGCTGTTACTTCTAATTTTGTTTTGCGATGGTGGTTGAAAAGGTGTTTTGGTAGAGCTTCCGTCGAAGTAATATAGAAGCATAATATGTATAGAACTTGTGACTCAAGGCTTATATCACCTGTGACTACTTATTTTGTTTTACGATGAACTATCGATGTCCAGTTGTGGCAAATATTCAGACAATCATTTCGTTTTAGATAGGTTTTCCTCATATGAGAAAAGTTTATAAAAAAACCTTGAAAAAGTTTGGCCGGTAACCAAAACTAGAAGCTTTTGAATGCGAGAAATATGTGGCTGGTAACGGTTTGAGCTTCTTGCGTCTTTCCAGGACCTATCGGACGATTTGAAAAGTTGTTGACTTACCTGCCCTTAATCCACAATGAAAGTGGCCTATTGGTGAAAGGTTTCAGGCGTTCTATATTATGACAGATAATATCTTGTGTAGCTTACAAGTCGATGAGACTTATTTTGCTATGATATGTGCATTTGCGCAAGAGCATAATCATTTTTGTACATTGAGCTCCACTCTTCGGGCATACCTGACCGAATTTCGCTTATTAATTGGTTTGATAGGGTATATCTGCCTATAAGAAATTCGATTGTGTATAGACATTCTCACTTCATTTAGTTCCGTTGGGTGTAAGTTTTCGCTTTCGTCGCCAATATAGAAAACTCTGTTCTGCCTGACTGACGTATATTTCTGGTCATAGCCGTTTGCAATTTTGCAGAAGTGCTTCCGAGAACCCGGTATTTTTGTGATCAAAAACGTCAGTGGCATCTTTTTCAACAGCACCCGTCACTAAATGCAGCGTTGCCCTGCATACGCCACTTTTTTGCTGCTGACATTTATTAGCATCTGGGCGGGATCGAACTTATATATGTCCATCATCTGCCATGTAGACTAGATAAAAGGGTTTATTTCATACTTAGCTCTAATGCTAATTCTAGTCTTAACATATCAGCCATAGGCTTGAAGCACTTAAATATTAAGTGTTTAAATACTTAAGATCCTTGCTTACTTACTTCTCGGGCTCCCGACCCGTGAAGAGTCTCTGTCTGAGACACTGCAGCCTTCCATCCCCTAGGATCCCGGGCACGCTGCTTCCAGTTGTCCAGACTGAGCGCTCTGGTATCCGCTATGGCTTGGTTCCGTCTTACTTGCCTTCTCGAACCTGGGAGCTAGGATTCATGCTCTCTTAGCTGGTGTAGTATTGTCCATTCGCCCGATAGTGCCGACCCAACGTAGTCGACGTGTTTTGGCTTTTTGGACCTCAACCACATCTTAGTACAACTCATAGAGTTCGCGGTTGTATCTTCTCCTCCATTTGCCCTCCTCGCGCACTGTACCAAAAACCCGCCGCAGTATTTTTCTTCCGAAGGAGCCCAGTATCAGCTCTCACTTCTTGCTTATCGTCCTGCACTCGGCACCATAAAGCAAAATTGGCAGGATAAGGGTTTTGTAGAGCACACCTTTCGACCTTCGAGTTAGGAGTTTTGAAACCAGTTGCCAAACCGAAGTAGCAACGGTTTCCTAGGGTGATTCTTCGCCGGATCTCCACTAGGGTGTCATTCTTGGAGTTGATGTTTACTCTGAGGTAGGTGAACGCCTTAACAAACTCGAAATTATTGCTATCAATAAAGATTTGACGTTTTGTCCTAGTCTGTGCATAGATGCTTGTTTGTTCTTAGTCATGTTCTCATATACTTCAAGGCCAACGGATTTCGGCTGTTCTTCGATAGCAAAAAAAAAAACAAATTTTTGGTGCAACAGGCTCGTTAGTCCCCAGTGCTTAGTTTTGACACAACCATTCATTTGTGTGTGTGTGTACTTCTTGCACGATTGCAGGACCTCCTATTTTATGCCGAATTCGAAAGGCTAAGTTGAGATAACCTATACTTGACAATTGATAGTACTCGGATGATTTCTCAGATCGTCACGAGAGGAGGGTCAGTGAAAAATCATTTAGGTGTTGCTACGGCTTGGAATTGTATACGTGAACGTTATTATCACGGCACGCTAGGATTGACCGATGATTTCAATAACGTATGCATAGCCCAGCAGCTAGACCGACCTCTTGAAGACAGCGCATTCCATGTGGGCACCTGAACTGCGCACTATTTGCTTCAGTACGAGATTGAAGAAATCGCATGATACTTCCAAACTGCACGTTGCGGCGCCTGTTTTTCAGCGTCACGCGACACAGCTAAATCAGTTTTGCTGGGATTCCGAATTCGACCATCGCCATATAGAGCTCCTGGCGATGTTTGTTATCATACGCGTCTTGGAAGTCAATGAGTAGGTGGCTAGTGTCGACTTGAAATTCGATTTGCCTCAGTGTGTAAAGTTGGTTTATAGTCGATCTGCCAGGGTGAAAGCCAGACTGGACTGGTACTTGCCGATTAGTGTGTTGCTGAACCGTTTTAGACGTTCAAACAGTACGTTGGGCATGCGACATTTAGCAGGGATATGCCTCGATAGTTCTTGCAAGACAAAGGATCGCCTTTTTCGTAGATAAAGCATATGGAACTGATGGTCCAGTCATCGGGCATGCTTTCTTCCACTTATACTTGGTTGATGCTTCCTACCAAAGCATCACCACCGTATTACCCTCCGCTGGTAAGCCATCAGAACCTACTGCCTTGTTGTTCTTAAGCTTTTTTATAGCTAGGCCAACTTCTTCTATACTAGGACAAATTCTTCTTCTTTGACTGGAAGTCGGTTCTCTTCTTGCCCTATCACTCTCTCTACAAGATGCCCACTAAGCAGCTGCTGGAAATGCTGCTTAGACACATCTATTGCTGCGGTGACTAGGTTTACTTTGCTGTCTCGAAGAGCCTGCATTCTTGTGTTGTAGCCAGCAGCCAATTGCTTTTTCTATAAAACCTCCGGATGTTATTACGATCGACTCTTTGATCAGATTGAGTTCGGAAGCCGCGTAAGCCCTCTTCTTTCTACGCAGGATCTTCTTTTCCTCTGTTCTGTTGGATACCCTTCTCTCGCTACCCTTGTTTTGCGCTGCAGCGCTTTCTTGTGTGCATCTTCTGTCAGTTCATCATCATACCACGGGCTCTTTCTCTGGGGTTGCTGGTACCCTACAATGGTTTCGGCTTCCTTCTTGGCATATTTGCTAGTTGAGTGCACCTGCAACCTCTGAGAGCGGTAGGTTACTCCAGCTACTCCAGTTGTTCTAAGGCGTCCAACGTCGAATTTCTTCTTTTTTGGACAGTCGAGCTCTGAAACAAGAAAATGGTCAGAAACGACGTTTGCCTCGGAATGTGTGCACGTCGAGGATGTTGGGTATCATGCCTCGCATCATGGTCGATTTGGTTGATGGTTCGACCGTCTGGAGAGCGCCAGGTTGCTGTGTGGATCCTTAGGCTTGGGAACCTTGTTCTACTTATCACCGTATTACGAGCTGCTGCGAAATCGATTTAGTCGGTAGCCGTTATCTGTTGTCTTTTCGGGGATTCTGTGGTTAGTATCTAATTCGCCAAAGATAGTTTCCTTTCCGTCTTTAGCATTGAAATCCTGAGTACAACTTTTACATCATACTTTCGGACAGGCTCCGTTGGCTCAATCCAGGAGGCCATAGAACTCCTCCCTGATGGGATCCTCAGCCTCGTCATTAGGGGCGTGTGCTCATATTATGCTTATGTTTTGGAAAGTAGCTTTGATGCGGATCACAGAAAGGCAATCACTTGTCGGTTTGAAGTCATTGATTTTTTTCCGAAGTCGATTTCTCACGACAAATCTTCATCCTAATAAATGAAATCTTTTGTTGTCATCATACCATTGTATCTCCTGGATTGCGGTTATATCTGCCTTGTACCGCGTGAGGACAGACTCACGTTTTTGAGTAGCAGCTGGGCTGTAGGATGTTCGTACATTCCAGGTACAAACGTTTTAAATCTTTAACTAAACTAATAATAGTCGAATTCACCACCTCCCTCTTGTCGTATAAGCCATTGGCAGGACCTAGATAATTATATCCTCAGATGATACATCCCGTTTTTACTACCAACTAACTAACTAACCCAAACACTACAATTTTGTTTGTATCCACACCAATATCATAACTTCTAAGTATATAATGACGACAACCCAACCCTCCAGTTCATAAGTTCTCCTAGGTTGATCATGGCTCTAAGGGCCGATGACCTACGACGGTCGCTCCAATTGTCGTCATGACATCACATGCATTTCCATTTTTTTTTCCAACCACACCGGATCATAGCTTCTCAATCTAATATTCCGCTAACAAGCTATTATCCCATTTTAATTGAAGGATAACATTTTCCTTGCTACAACCATCGCTCATTTACCAATCATTACCACTTACACGCATGCTATGCATCTACGAGGATATCTACCGACCTACACACTTCCTGCCAAAGACCGCAATAAGCCGCATCTATTCATAACTTTTCTCGGGGAAAATTGAAAATCTCCACCCGTTCAGCCCGTTCTCGTCCGCCTTTAATTATTTTCTGCAACTGCAATTACGGTGTTCCACATCCTATCTATTCTGCACAAAATTGAAAGGAACTCATGCTCATGTGCTATCCTCGCTCGATATATGCACCACTAGGGCATCCTAGTTATTCATAAACCATTTCATGTTTTCCATTCGAAAAATCCTTCATAACAACACCAACAACCAGCTCACAGCCAGGAGGTAGGATAATTTTGCCCGTACACCGTAATACGGTGTTTTTGGGCTCGTCATACACACGCACACTCTCCCACCCTTCATATGAAAATTCAACGATAAATCTCGACGGGAAAATCTGCTTTTCGCAACCGACCATGAGAATGCACATACCAGCCAACACGAGGAACTAGAATAGTTGTGTGGGTTTAGTTGGATGCCAACCCACAGCCTCCTACCCTACCACCGTCGTCGCATCGCATCGGTATCGGTGGAAAAGTTTTCCCAATCACATTTTCCGGGTGGCAGGACACAAAGTGCTTGGTGAATTCTTGTTTAGTGAATTTAGTGTGCACTAAGAATTCACTGTTCGGAAGGAAAAAATGAATATTTTACCCCGCTCCTGTTGAGTACAGGGATTCTATTGACTGTTCCCCATCCCTTCCTCCCGTCGCGTCATCAGTGGGCCGGTCCTTCATGTGAGCCAATTCATTTGGCATTCATGGGAGGATGTGGAAGTTTGGAATATCAGATGATGTTTGCGGGGAATTCTAATAATTATTTTGGGAGTCCTGGGTATATTGGCACACAAAAGGATGTTTTGTCCTCCCATACGGATGGTAGTGGTGTGTATGGTGTGATAAATATTTTCATTAACTGAAAGAGAAAATTATTTATGATATCCGTACAGGATTTCCATTCCAGAGTGTACAACATTCTTGATCATGAGTAGAGTGTAAGTGTGAGTGTGATAAAGACGAAAAGTTTTCGTCATATTTTAAGGACTAATAGATATCCTGATATTGATTAAGTTGCAAATCACGTCGCATTCCGGAAATGATGGAGTTCGCTAGCCAGCTGAATGATTCAAGATTCAAATGGACCGACCCTCAGTGGCTCCTGTCAGTTAGATGGAAGGCATCCATTGCGCAGTTATTTTTATTTTCTCTCTGAGGTTATGGTACTTCCTATTTTTTTTTTTTGCCTCTGTCCAATGTAGCATTGAAGGATGTTGCAATTCATCGATGGATATTCATTGGCTTCTTTTTTTTTATAATAGGGAAAAACCTTTCAGTAGATTGATTTCTATTGTCGGATGGATGTATTATGCTGTTGGGACGAAGCGAAGAAAAGTTTCTCCATTCGACCTTACATCCTGATTTACCCTTTTAAAGGATCCTTAATGATGATTTACTACCTAGACCAAGAGGAATGCCACAAGGAGAGATAAAAATGCGATGGAGAACTGACGTTAATTTGAAGAACGAACAAAGGTACCTACACTCTGAATTGTGAGCAGAAGGATGTCTGGCAGGAATCGTGTGGACTGCATTATACTGTTCGCAAGCCGGCTATTATAAACTTAAATCGCTTCATTAAAGTGGTTTTTGTTTTCCCTTTTTATTTACCAATTGAAGGACTATTGAGATGGTTAATTATCCTTATTAGGGTTTTGTATTGTCGTGGACTTTAAGTCGTTGAAAAAAAAATTGATGGAATGAAAGGACATGCATCTGCATTATGAAAGTGAAGGATGAAGAGTTACATAAAATGTTGTTAATCAATGAGATAGTCTTCTAGCTGTCAAAAATCGTTGAATTAACCCATGTCGCCTATGCGTGGTCTTGTGCTTTACATTTTGTGGGAGGATTTGTTCCGGAATGCTAATCGCAACGGGTAACGCGGTAGAAAATTTTCCGATTTCGAATAAATCGGAAAAAAATTTGTTCCGAAAGTATACCTCGATATGGGTGATTGCTTTGGTCAACTAATCTCTTATCGTCTTGGAAAAATACCGAACTCGTAAAAAATGATTCCCTTCCCTAATTTTTGTAGCGATGTCTCCAAAACGAACTCGACCCACGTCTTTTCGTTAACTTACTTTCTTTACTTACGGGGCTTTCTACCCGTTGAGGACTGAGACAAGTCCACCATCCTCTTCCATTCTGGGCATGATGCGTCAAGTTATACAATCCAAGCACTCTGGAATCCACGTCTGCTTGATCCATAAACTGGAGGTTCGGTCTTTATCGTCACCTCCTTCATTCGCATGACAAGTGTGTTGCGGAAGGGATTAAGATGTTCATACTGTACGTTGGATTTTTTTTTTTTTTGCGTTGGAGGAGTAAAATTTTGTAAGAGTACCCTGTGGCTTGTGCTAAGAGTTATGCCGGACTCTATGCGGGAGCACGTATATGTGGCTAAAACACCCACACCTGTAAGACCCTACGGCACCGCCTTTCAAGGTATTCCTTCAAAGTGCAGGGTCCGACATCATGTTTTTTCCTTCTTCATAACCCGGGTTTTCGCCCTGTTTTGGGCTTCCAGGTCTTCCATTACATTTACAATGATGCTTTTGGCAGTTTCCCTTCTTCATTTGTTGACAGCATTTATGTTATGAGACTTCGTGGGATTACTGTCATGCCTTTTTCGCTTTTTAGCGCATTTCTCGCAGCTTCATACTTTCGGTATTCCAGCAGCACGTGCTCTGCATTTTGTATTTTATATTCACAATGATGATCGTATGAGTCTGGGTCATCGTTAAGTCTAAGCCGGTGTAGGCATTTTGGACCTTATTTTCACAATGACGACAGAATGAGTCATCAGCAAGTGAAATCCTGTCAAGGTATTCCCGAAAGCTAGCGTGTCCCAATAGGAATTGTGATAGATAGAAATTTACTTCACCGTGCATTCTCTTTTCGCACTCTCCGATGTTCGGTATTAGTTTGTGTGTCCATCTTCCATTTGGTGTTGTGTTTCATTGTCTTTTCCATCCATTTCAGCGGCTTCTTTGATTGAAAATCTCTCTGTGTTTTCGTTATTGTAAATTGACACAGAGATTTTCGCCTCCAGCCCGATAGGCATTCCCCCCGCTATCACACTGATTGCACCCGCAGATACTCTGAATGATGCTCTTCTGTGCACAGAGTTTATCCTTCTCATGTATGACTCAGAACATGTAACCGATGCTGCCTTGGTCCTCCAATATTCGGCATGAGTCTTTATAGTCCGGGGACTACTCGGCTGGCTTTCTCACTCATGTGCCTTAAGGTGTTCTCTGTAGTTAAGCCAGTGGTCTAAGAGCACCCCTTGGTATTTTATCTAGGGCTTCGACTCGAATGTGTGCTCCCTCACTTTAAGTCTTAAGCGTTCAACTTTTTTACGGATGCTAATGAGAACTGCCTCTGTTTTATGGTCCGCCAGTTCTAAGCTGACCCATATGTTTATATCTTTGATAGTGTTATTGCATTGTTGCGTCACTTCCTCTATGGTTTTGGCCACTACTTCCACTGAGATGTCGTCAGCGTATCCGATAATGTTCTCTCCTCTGGGTTTCATTCTATACTCCATCGTACATAATATTCCATAGAGCTGGTCCCAGAACTGAACCTTGTGATTTCGTACATTTTTGGTCCTTCGTGTATATCGAAAAAGTTGGTTCTGTATTGGAAATAATTTGTTATTATTAGCGTTAGGGATTTGGGCGCTTCAGCTTGCCAAGTTGAATGCATTTTAACATCGAGTGTCACCACGGCGCAATACTGCATTCCATCTCGTTCCAGATATTATGGCTTCGCAAGCTATGTCACACACTGCTTTTGTCGCGTCTGTGGTGTTTTTTTCTTCCTGAAGCCGTATTTATGGCTGGAAAGCCTGTTATCTCCTTCGGTGTACTGGTCGATTCTTCAGGTCATTCGATGGTGGGTAAGAACTCCCATGTTTTTGAGAAGTTTTTGAAATGTTTGCACTACAATTGATGACCGTTGTTGTTTTCAAGCGTCACAGGTATACCAAAGGTTCGTTACCAATGTTTTATGTGAACTATAAGCTCTAGTCCGCTAAAAGTCCGAAAACCTCGAGTAGCTTTCGACGATCAGTAGTTATTTTTCGCCTCCGAATGTAAAGATGTCGCGTCGGTTTCAACAATTTGCCATGGAAGATCTAGGATTGTTTTCAAAATAAGCGGCTCCTTGGGCTTAGAAGTTTGCGTCGCCAGGCAGATAGCGCAAAGTTTTACGTAGTTAGTTATGTCCTCAATCATTTTGACCCAAAACACGGTACTCCGCGCGCCGCTAAGAGAATTTTAACCACTGTGGATAAAAACCATGCTTTTCATCAAGTTGTAGGGAACTAAAACTTCTTCGGATTTTATTAAAATGTCGCTATCAGTACTGAGTTCGTCTCTAAAAGTCCAACATGGCTTGGCACTAGCCTTGACTTTGGTGTCATCCTTTTGGTCATCCATCTCGGATGTATCTCTTGATGCTTTAAGTCCCTTTTTGTTTCCTACCGCAGAGGAGTGCGCGTTTCTTCAGAAACTTTCGTTAAACAGTTTATTTGAAGTTCGTCTTTTCGCGGTTCGTTTCTTTGAGCGTTTTGTGATATGGTGCGATATCGACTTAGAGCGACGGGTAGCAAAATCTCTTTTCCCGTTTTGTACATTATTTTCGGCATCACCTCGCTGGTGGATCTTTTTCTATCTGCGGGTAGTTTAATTGTGCAGAAGCAAGTGCCTTCGATGCGTAAGCCACAGGTTGACGGTTTTGTGTTAGCATCGCTCAAAGACTGTGCTTGCTCACGTCCACTTGACGTTTCACGTCGAGGATCACATCGTAGTAACGCAAGACACGATGAAATGATTCCCTCAAGTCACACTGCCTTTTCACATTCTTTTTAATTAGCTGTCGTAGAGGCACTAATAGTCTAATAGTCTTCCAGTCAGTTGTTATTTGTAGACGTTGTCAGTCTCCGTCTCACTTAGTAGACCAACGTGAAGCCTCTTTTTTGCACCGCCCATAGCTTCTTCCCGTTGACCAGTCGGGACTTGAATTTGGCTGGGACAAAAAAAAATGGTCAGAGTTGACGTTTGCCCCTCTGAATGTGTGTACAAAAAGGATGTTGGATGCGTGCCTCGCATCTCATGGTTAGTGGTTCGAACATCTGGAGACCGCAAGGTTACTTTATGGATTCGAAGTCGTGGCAATCTAGTACTGCTGATAATATTATTATCTGCTGCTGCGAAGTCTGTTAGTTGGAAGCCATTATCTGTTGTCGGTTAATGGCGGTTATGCATTCCAACTAACCTACCGAATATGTTTTCCATACCGATTTTTGTATTGAAGTCGCCAAGTATGAATGTTATATCGTATTCTGGAAAAGTTCCGCGTGGTTCGTCCAAGAGGTCTTAAAATCCTCATCTGTCGGTAGGGGAGTGTGCACATATAAGGCCGATGGTGCCAGACATTGTTTCGATGGGGATCATAGCCAGACATTCATTAACCGACTTAAAGTCGAGTACTCCCGATCTCGGCTCCCAACAACGAAGCCGCATCCTAATTTGTGCAGCCTTGGGTAACAAAAAAAATACAAATTTTTGGCGCAACAGACTTGTTTGTACTTAGGGCCTAGCTTTCTCACAACGATTCAACTATGCTTGTGTATATTTTTACATGATGGCGGGACCTCCTGTTTTATGCCGAATTCAATCGGTTAAGTTGATTTTTTTTTATTTTTTCTGGACAATTGATTGGGATGATTTATCAGATCAGCACGAGAGGACGACAAGTGAAAAATCATTTAGGTGTTGGAAGTCAAATCCAGACCTTCTGCGCGGCAGTTCATCGCGCTAACACACCACTGAGCCCACCTTGGGTGACAGCCGTAATAAATGTCGCATATTTTTTGTTTGTGTATTCTAGAGCTGTAGCAAACCGTATGTATTCGTTATTGAGTAACGAGTATTCGATTTGACTCGAAGTACTGAATCGTTACTGTCAACTAAGTTTCGTTACTTTCACACGTTTCGTTACTCGGATCAAATTTGTTATTTGTATGTTTTGATTCCGTTACTCCCACTATTCCACCCGTTTGCGATTCGGTTGATAGAAGTTCGCGGAAGATTTGTTTTAATTCAACCCTTGTGGTATGTGTGTCAACGTGTCCGTAGTATCGGGTTTTTCAACAGGGACGCTACAAAAGTTGAGCGACAGGGACAGCAAACGACGCCATATTTCTTGCCGCTCTTTTGAAATTTCTCTTCAGTAAGGTTTGCCATTTCATGATGGGAAGATATACGATCCAACAACGAGTCAAAATTATTTAAATTTACAACCGAAATTCGGAGTCAGTGGCCTCAACTTTAAGAGCGCTACGTCCAATTTATGGTCGTCATAATCGTCCTAGCAGATCAACAATTGAGCGTTTAGTGGAAAAATTTGAATCCACAGGCACAGTACAAAATGTTCCCGTGCCAGTAAGACAAAGAAGTGCCCGTAGTGTCGAGAATGTTGCTGCCGCTGAGGCTTCAGTTGAAGAATGCCCAAATGTGTCTCTCACACGTCGTTCTCAAGCGTTGGGCATCTCTGTGACGTAGTTGTGGCGAATTTTGCGAAAAGATCTTGGCCTACATCCTTACAAGATTAAATTGACGCAAGAACTGAAGCCGCTTGACCACCAGAAGCGTCGTATGTTCGTGAATTGGGCTGAGCAACAACTTGAAAATGATTCGGATTTTCATCGGAAAATCATCTTTAGCGATGAGGCTCATTTCTGGCTGAATATGCGGTCTTGGTCAGGCAGCAATCCACACGTACTCCATGAGTCATCATTGCATCCCGAAAAAATTACGGTTTGGTGTGGTTTACGGGCCGGCGGCGTCATTGGGCTGTACTTCTTCCATGATGATCATGACCGGCACGTTACTGTGAATGGGAGTCGCCGCCGTTCAATGATAACCGAATATTTTTGGCCCCAATTGGATGATATGGACTTGGAGGACATATGGTTCCAACAGGACGGCGCCACAAGCCACACAGCGAATACCACAATCAATTTATTGGAAACCAAGTTTGGAGAACGTGTTATCTCACGAAATTATCCAAACGCTTGGCCGCCTCGGTCGTGCGATTTGACGCCGTTAGACTATTTCCTGTGGGGCTACGTCAAGTCTATGGTCTATGCCAACAAGCCAGCGACGATTGATGAACAGCAGTATCGCCCGATTTATGCTTGAAAGCCGTCGAAAATTGGGTTCAGCGTCTGGACTTCTGCAAGCGTGCCCGTGGTGGCCATGCAAAAGAAATCGAGTTCCATACATAATGACATCAAACGTACTTTCACAGGCATAAAGAATTTCATTGATAGCCAAACTCGTTTTTGTTTTATTCAAAAAAACTTTTGTAGCGCTCTTATTGAAAAACCCGTTAGATCGACTTTTCTGATGAGTGCATCAACCTTTGAGAACGTGTATGGCTCCGTGGGGTGCTGTTCTCTGAGTAGTGGTACATACCAAAGAGTATAAAACTCCATAGAGTACGCATCACAGCTAAAAATTGTGTAGCCGTTTCAGCCGCGGGCGGTAAGTGCGAATGGGAACTTTCGTAGATCGTATGCATCGGCAAGGCAGTTATTTGATGCTGGGGTAGCAATGTGAACACTGGGGTATCAATATCCGTACCCCACATAGAAAATATTCTTTTTATCGGATGCGCACTCTATGTAGTTCTATACTCTTTGGTACATAAAGGGTGATCAATTTCGAGGTTCCCTACTTTTTTAAAGAAAAAAACACAGAAAATTCAAATTTAATGGAAAATGTTTATTATCATTTGAAAGAACATTCTTTGGCATTTATTTTTTGAAGATTATGTCTAACAAATGTTGGCCGTTGCTACGTCGCAGATGGTCCATCCGTTGAGTCCAATTTTCGATCACTCGTTCGAGCATTTCGACTGGTAACTGGCGAATGACACGCGTGATGTTTTCCTCCAAGGCCTGAATCGAAGCGGGTTTGTCGGCATAAGCTTTTGACTTTACATATCCCCACAGGAAAAAGTCTAACGGTGTGATATCACACGATCTTGGTGGCCAATCTACCGGCCCAAAACGTGAAATTATGTGCTGACCGAAATGTTCTCTCAATAAGTCCATTGAAACACCCATTGCACGAAACACATTCCTCACAGAACGTGAATTTTCATAATAAAGTTGAACAATTTGTAAACGTTGTTCACGCGTAAGTCTTTCCATTATGAAATGCCTAACAAAACTAAACAAAAATAACATGACAGCATGACACGACTCACACGTGATCTGTCAAAAAAGGCTATTGAAAAAAGTATCTCTACTTGGATCACCCGTTACATACTTTCAAACGGAAATAATATGATTTGTATCGAATGTTCGAAAGTAACGAATACTTTGTAACGGAAAGTCAGTGAAAAAGTACCGCTCTAGCGAATTGCTGGTCCTGCTTCAAGGTCAAGTTCTTGAATAGCACGTTGCAGGTGCATAGTCGTAATTTGTTATCCGGTGCCATTCCGTGGCTGGTTGGTATTTCAGGGGATTCGAGGTTGTTGACTCTCTCGTTACTTGCTATATTTTGCGTAGTAAGGAAGTAACTCTGATGGCACAAACCCCGATTTGTATGGTGTTTTCACTAGTGAAGTAAAATATATCCTAAGGTGACAATGTACAAGTGAAACCTCGTAACAATACTCAACACTAATCTCGGCTTAAACCTCTCGAGTTATCTCGAGTACAAAGTATTCTTAAAGACTCCTTAATCTCCAAAAACTGCAAATAATCATCCAATCTCATCCAATTATCTCTTGAACAATAAACAGTAAATAATTTCAAAAAAAAAGAATTCATAAGATACTGCCTCCATGTGCACACATACTCCCCCCCCCGGGTATTCTCACATCAACTTGAATTACAAAATCCGAATTCATAACTTTGTCATCATGCTGTAGATACATAGTTTCAGAAGTGCGAGGAGTGTTTCCTTGCTTTGAATTGCTAAACAATAATTCTCCATTAGGAACAGTTAGTGTATCTACGGCTATGAAAAACTTCAATGTCACATCCCACAATGCGAGGACATCTTCTGGTGCGAGGGGTGTATCCATAATGTTTCAGACAATTGTTCCTGTCTGTTAAGCTTGTCTGTCTGCCCGCCCGGATGTCTACAACTGTTGTGCTTTTATGACTCCCCCGGATTAAACGATAGTCTATAGGCTAATGCCGTTCTCTACACATCATAAATTCACAACGACAGAGTACTTAAAGTTGTGTGCTTAGATGATATTATCTGCAAGTTATTTGCTGTTGAGTGTGTATTTGCTGAAAGATTCATTGAGTTGTATCGCTGGCGACTCATTCGATGGATACATTATATGAGTTTGCCCCTACTACGGGGTAGATGGGGGTGGAGGGAGATATTCAATTTCTTTCTAGATTGGCATACATAATTTATTTTTATATTCAAAACAAAAACGATGTTCGAACGAACGATTGGAGTCAATAAAATTTTGTTTTGTCAATTGTAAGCGAGTTTATCTTTTAAGATTTTCAATGTTTAAGTTGTTTTTATGTTTTGTGAGTTCTCAAGCCATCATTATTAATTATTTCTATGCTTGATGATACTTTTACTCGATTATTGTGCCAGTTTTATGTAGATGGGAATTTGGTTGGTTAGGTTTATTCGAGTGAAAAAGGGGGAAATCATCGATTTCGCCAACAACGGTGTGTAGATAGACTTTTTGTTTGATTTAAATATTTCACAAGCGTAGTACAATTATTCGAACCCCATCATTCAGCTTGGTTTTTTGTGTTTGGCTTAACTTGGGTCTACTCGTTTTACAAGTTATGTATGACTATTGAAGATAGAACGCCAACCATTCGTACATCGATACTTGTATGTGGAATTTTGGATTGCCTAACAAAACAATTTCAATCCCGAACAACTAGCGAATCCTCTAAGATACTAGTACAGAGGAGACATAACAGCCTTCCAAGAAATATAATAGAACGTGGCAAGTATAATCATGAAGAAAACATGTGCCAATTCATAAGGTCCTTATAAAAGCGAGGAGAATCAGTAGCACTCCCGGTTTGTGGTGCGGAGGTGTAATAAGGAACGGACTTTGATGACTTTACCTACTTACTTACTGACGCTACAGTCCGGAATGAAGCTGGGCACCAACCAATATGCTTCTCCAATTGCAGTTGCGCACTCCCAGTTGGTTGAGGTTGGTTTCTACTTGTGTGCGCCACTTAAGGCGAGGTCTTCCTCTACTGCGTCCGACGTCTGGCTGGGAATCGAAGACTTTGCGAGCCGGAATATTGTTGTCCATTCGTTCTACATGTCCCCGCCATCTTAAACGTCCAATGCGGAGTTTTTCGACTAGGGTGTAAAGCTCGTATAGCTATTGGTTGAATCTTCATCTCCGTAGCCCGTAAACGCAAACCGGGACCGAAGATTTTTCGAAGAATTTTCCTCGCGAATCGACCAAGGATTTCTTTATCCGGTCCATGCTTCAACGCCGTAGAGCAGGACTGGGATGATCAGGGTCTTATATAAGATCTCCATAGTAGTTCGAGTGAGGGCTTTACTACTAAATTTCCTTCTGAGCCCGAATAAACAACGGTTGGCAAGAGTAATTCTTCATTTAATTTCTGACGATGTGTTCTTGTCAGAGTTAATACCGGGGCCGAGGTAGACAAAGTCCCGTACCACCTCAAAGTTATATCTGTCATTGGTGAGGTTCTCTCCGTGTTGTCAGCATATACTTAGTCTTACCCTCATTTACTGCTTAACCCATTCTCGCCGCTTTCTTTTATATACTAGCAAACGTGGCTATGACATCACGTTGAGTCCTGCCAATGATGTCAATATCGTCGGCGTATGCTAGAAGTTGCACCGATCTTTGGAAGATTGTGCCTCTGGGTGTTGGCTCAGGAGTTCTGCACAATCCTCTCAAGAATCAAATTATAGAAGTCACACGACAGCCCATCACCTTGCCTAAATCCTTTTTTGGTATCGAATGTGTCGGTGAGGTCGCTTACGACCCTGATGAACCAGCGAGAATTCTTCATCGTCATCCTGCACAGATGGACGAGTTTGGGTGGGTTAACAAAACCAGACATGGCTCTGTATAGTTCGTCTCTATAAATGCTGTCGTATGCGCCTTTAAAATCGATGAATAGGTGGTGGGTATTGATTTGGACTTTTTGGGATTTTTCAAGATCTCCAGGTATAAAACCACACTGATAAGGGCCGATCAGGTTGTTAGTAAATGGTTTCAGGCGTTTACCTAATACGGCAGATGTGATCCTGTAGGCGATGTTGAGCGATCTTTTCCCTCTGTAGTTGGCGCAGTTCAGAGGGTCTCCTTTTTGGTGGATCCGGCAAATTATGCAGAGTAGAGTTTTCATTCTTCAGGCATACTTACCAGATTTGGCTTATGAGGTGGAGGATCCTGGAGCTTACTTCCCTCAAAATCTGAGTTGTTTCAATAATAAGTCAGAATGGTCTTTGAAATTATCACAATGGACCAAAAACTGATCCATATGTGCTGGCGCATTTGCTGGCAGCCTAACCCAAGTCTCAATGGCGGGGTTTTAAAAAAAAATATTTAATTACTAACTTTATTTAATTTTTTCAACTACACCGTTTATTCGTGTGTATCCTTGATCAACGTTAAGGGACTCCTTACTTCTCTCTTCTTAAATTTTAAGAAGCTATGATTTTTTTTTACCGAAAAAGAGGAAAAACATATCTCCGGTCTTTATGTTGAGACTATAATATCTATGAATATTGTCGAAATTGTGCTGTTTTTTTTCGTTTTTTTGGCCCTACCAACGTTATCCTCTTCGTCATCTGAAGCGAATTCCTTGCGCCACTGACAATTCATAGCACTTTTCCGGTTTTTAAATCATTTCTACTGCCCGCCCATGCCATAGCTCACGTAAATTCTCCAAAGTGATAGTACTTCGTTATAACCATCACCTTTCGATGTGTGCCTTTCCCTATTGCGCGACTCACCTAAGGATGACAATTCCCGTGAAAGCTCAAAAACTCTTAATTTCTCCGCTTAATTTTCCGGTTTCCGCTTAATTCAGTAATGAGTTTCATTTTCATTCAAAGCGATGATAAACTTCAGCTACCAGGGTCCGCAGAGCTAGTGCACTGCTCGCTAGCTACCCAGACATATCCCCGGCATATTATTATCCTTCCGCCATTGTCCCCGATGAGTCTCTACAAATACCGCACAATCTACTTTGACTGTGCTCTGCTGCTTTCGATTTTAATAAAATTATGGTTCTAACAAATGGCAGACTACGAATAGCGTCGTTCCTCATGGATGGGGGGGGGGGTGCAACTTCCGTAAGGCGATGCACCACTACCACTACCCCACATTTCGTTTATCCTGTTCATTGTTTCGTTTGCCTTCCATAATGCGATATATAAACTTGTGCTGTTTTTTTTTTTATTCCTGTTTCGCTCCTGGCCCTGGGAATCGTGGATATTATTGTGTGGCATCATAATAAAAACGAAAGAAATAAACGGCAGAAGATGTCGGTGGGAAAAGGACTCATTTGAGTGCAATTTATTTACACAAAAAGGACACAATGCCATTCGCTGGTATTCTTTGCATTAATTGCTCAGACGGAATAAATTACACGAAAGCGAGAAACACCGGCAGTAACCAGCAGCTGAACAGATGTTGCGTTCGTTTTTTTTTTTTGAAACCAAGTTCCTGATGCCGCACAGAGATCGTTCCTTATTTTTGCATCAGGTCGGGTTTCGGAATAAGTTCTGATTTATTCAAAATGTTCATGGAAGAAAAACCACATGCCAGAGTGAGTTGAAATAAAGATACAGATAGATTGGGAGATATTTACATTTGCAAGTGATTCATCGTGACTTTGTTTGAAAGGTTAGAGTTGGGAAGTATCTACCTGATGTCGATTCTGAGATTGAGGTGTATTTTGAGCCAAATTTTGCTAGGGCAAGTTGAAGAGATTGCAACGGTTTCCACGAAAACTTTGCCGTAATGAACTTGCAAACAGAATAAATGTTTATTCTCAAGTAGATAGCAGAAGGGTAGGATAACAATAGCGCGTTTTACGAAAATGCATTCTGAAAAACTTACTACTTATTCAGTAAAGGATGGATATACCTGAACCCTTCAATGTTCTGATTTTCCATCGACTAAATTTGTTGAAATCTCTCATTCGACTTGAAGATTGTAGGTACTCTGGGCAAAAATGGAAAAAACGACAACCAGCCTAACGACTTCTTATCAAAACATAATTTCAAGAGGGCCAGCTGCCGTAATGTGTAGTCGCCTAAAATCGTTTACCAGCAACCTGATCGCGCCCTTACAAGAGTAGTTTTAGGCCATGAAAATCCACAACGGATCAAACCCTTACACTTTCGCAGACTGGAAAAAACCCAAGAAGTCCAGAGAAATACCCACCACCTATTCATTGATTTCCAAGCCGCATATCACAGCATTTATAGAGACGAACTATACAGAGCCATGCCAAGTTTTGGTATACCGCCCAAACTCGTTCGTCTGTGCAGGATGACGATAGGTAAATCTCTCTGCTCCATCAGGGTTGGAAACGACCTCACCGACACATTCGATACCTAAAAAGGATTTAGGCAAGGCGATGAGCTGTCGTGTAACTTCCTTAATCTGATTCATCAGAGGATTGTGTAAAACTGCCGGACCAACAACAAAGGCACACTCTTCCAAAAATCGGCGCAACTACTACCATACGCCGATGATATTGACATCGTTGTTCGGCCTCTATGTGATGTCGTAGCCACGTTTGCTAGTATAGAGAAGGAAGCGACAAAAATGGATTTAGCAGATGATAAAAGCTGTCAACGACGAATTGGACAGAACGTCACTATTGACAGATATAACTTTGAAGTAGTATGGGACTCTGTCTACCTCGGCTCCGCTACTAACTCTGACAACAACATCGCGTCAGAAATTAAACGAAGAAAAAGTATTTCCAACCTCTGTTTCTTCGGGCTAAGAAGGCAATTCAGTATTAAAGCATTCACTCGAACTACTAAGGAGATCCTATATAAGACCCTGATCATCCAAGTCCTGCTCTACGACGCTGAAGCAAGGACCATATATCCCACCCGTTGTTAGTCTGTCGGGAAAATTGAAGCTCTAATATTGGAATATAAACTCTCTAAATATTTTCAAATATTCACGCACTACCACATAACCTTTAACTAAGTTTTTACGATTTAATTGTGTGTACTTCTTGCGCGATGACGGGCTCAGTGGCGCGATGGTTAGTGCGATGAACTCCCGCGCAGAAGGTCTTGGTTCGATTCCCAGTAGATTCTCCAAGCAATACCTGAATGATTTTTCACGGGCCCTTCTCTCGTCATGATCTGACAAATCATCCGAGCAGTATCAATTGTCAAGAAAACTTTTCGCAAATCCGCCATTCCAAGTCGGCATATAACTTGTGTGTGCGAAGTTATATTTTTTACACAAGGTCCCATTCTACCTTGAGTATAACCCTGATTCCGAACGGAAAATTTAAGAAGCTTCTCATGATAGTGAGTAAAAGGTTTTGTGACACTTGGAACTTGAGCATCGGACCACTGGCTAAGTTGTCAACGCTTACTCCTTAGTGATAGGAGCGATTTTGTGTGGAGTGGAAACTTACTCTGTGGATGTTGTCCAAAATAAATTTCCAGAGTCCTTGGTTTTTGGTTAAATTTTGGAAAAACATTTTTGAAGGTTGGTGTTAATATTTGCCGTATGGCGAATTGGGTTCATTGACCAAATTCCATCACAGCTCAATAAAGGGCTCAAAAATATGTGACTTGCTCCCACAGATTCACTTTCATAGATGATAAGATCTGTTAATCACTGTACATTGTACGATTGTATCAAAACTACTACTAATATACCCAAAGGAAAGAAAGAGTATAAGGCCAATCGGCCTTTTAACGTCCTAATGATTTATAAAAGTCTTTATGAAAAAATCTTCTTCCTTTCTACTATAAAATATTAAAATTGTATTCCCTCTCTTCCTCCTTTTTTTTTCATAACATCACTGGAAACTATCCCTTCCGGCGAACAAGAGTCCTCTTTTGCAAAATATACGTCGCAAGCAAACACATAATCTGCATAATGATGGTTGTACCCTTGAGCGTATTTTTTTCAACATTCTACTAGCCACCTAATCTTATAAGAGATGCACCATTGCTGCAACCCCTACTCCTTGCCACCAGCAACATCAGCTACCGCCAGTGGTACTCCTTCGTGTTCACCGCACAGACTTCCCACAAGGACAAAAAGAGTTACATGAAATATCCTCTCCTAATTATGCAAAGTACCTTGTATGGTATGGCTCGAGTTCCCACAAGGATCAGCCTGTGGACCGTATACCCATCGCCCATCGCCCATCGCCCATCGCCCATCGCACATCCTCCAACCGTATTATTTTATACCTTGAGTTGCAATCTTTTTGAGCGGAATATAATATTCAATTAGGAAAAGTTTCCTTCATTTTATCTGGCAGTAGTTTGAGCAGTTAACGTTTGTTACTATATCCCAGGCAAGGTGAAACTTTTTGAACATTCTGACTTAAGTGTAAAAAAAAGGTGCGGATATTCGTTAGAACAAAGTGAGTGCATTCGCTTGGTGGTCCAACAGATAACCGGAGAACATGGTTTCAGGTTGTCAATTCAAAAAAAAAGTTTGTTTTCGTTATCCGACACACTCAGCATGTAAGCCTTGAATTTTGGGCGTTCTGTTTAACTAAACAACGAGATTTCCGCTTATTGACAACATACTTGGTGCCGTAATTAATCATAAGCCAAACCTAATACCATACAGCGGATGCGATTGATGGGTGTGACGTTTGAATGATTCATTTGATGGAGGCACCTTTTTCGGACTTGATGGAATCCGTGCCAACAGGGGTGATGCTACATTTTTTTTTAAACAAGAGTCATTAACTTTGATGGGGCACGGTGGCTGCCATGGTTTTGCATTTAAAATTTAAATTTTGTTGGTTCAATAAACCGGTGGTTTCGCATAACAGCGTTAGGAATGCTACAAATGAATAATTAATTATGTTTGGTGGTATAAAAGATGGTATGACTATATTTAACCAAAGACGTAGAACCGATATACTGTTACAAGTTAGTATCTTTAATTTATTCAAGATTGCTAGAATGAAAAGGCTTTTTTTTTTTTTCTAATTTGTTTATGGTAGTAGCTAAATTTATTGGAAGACTTTTATTAATTTAACTGCGTCTATACAAAGTTTACTTCAAAAATAGAAACCTTTTTGGCGGTGTCACCATTTTATGTGCCGAAGTACGCAGTATCTCTTCAGCTTCAGTTGCCATCAGTTGCGCAGTTCTAGTTGGTTAAGGTCGGCTTCTTCTCCGCCAGGTTTTATATGTTATCGCTCCATCAATTTGACTGGATCAATGAATCTTCGATGAAGTAGTGATCAAATAATTTTTCGCTCGAAATTAACAACCATTCGATTTTGAACCTGTTCCATGCTTCATCGCAGTAAAGCTGGACTGAGATGATCCGGGCCTTTTAAGGGTGATCCCTTTCCAGGTTCCCTACTTTTTTAAAGAAAAAAACACAGAAAATTCAAATTTAATGGAGAATGTTTATTATCATTTGAAAGAACATTCTTTGGCATTTATTTTTTGAAGATTATGTCTAACAAATGTTGGCCGTTGCTACGTCGCAGATGGTCCATCCGTTGAGTCCAATTTTCGATCACTCGTTCGAGCATTTCGACTGGTAACTGGCGAATGACACGCGTGATGTTTTCCTCCAAGGCCTGAATCGAAGCGGGTTTGTCGGCATAAGCTTTTGACTTTACATATCCCCACAGGAAAAAGTCAAACGGTGTGATATCACACGATCTCGGGGGCCAATCGACCGGCCCAAAACGTGAAATTATGTGCTCACCGAAATGTTCTCTCAATAAGTCCATTGATTGATGCGATGTGTGGGAAGTGGCGCCGTCTTGCTGAAACCAAATGTCGCCGAGATCACGAGCTTCAATTTCAGGCATCAAATAGTCGGTTATCATGGCACGGTCCATATTTTTTAAGAAATATGGACCGATGATTCCACCGGCCCACAAACCACACCAAACCCTTGTTTTTTCTGGATGAAGTGGCAGTTCTTCAATCTCTTCAGGTTGCTCTTCTTCCCAAATGCAGCAATTTTGTTTGTTTACATACCCATTGAGCCAGAAATGGGCCTCATCGCTAAACAAAATTTGCCTCGAAAACGTCGGATCTTCTTGGAACTTTTCAAGAGCCCATAGAGCGAAGCGATGTCGCTTGGGAAGGTCGAGCGGCTTCAGTTGTTGCACAAGCTGTATTTTGTACGCTTTCAATTTAAGATCTTGACGTAAAATGCGCCAAGTCGTTCCATACGTCAGTCCGAGTTGCTGCGAACGGCGCCGAATCCACTCTCTACGGTCTTCGTGTACACTCTCAGCTACGGCCGCTATATTTTCTTCACAGCGTGCTGGACGTGGTCTATTCGGTCGAATATTATCCAATAATGAATGCTGGGTTTAAAAATGGGTGATTGTGTTGCGAATAGTACGCTCAGTAGGCCGATTATGTTGACCATAAGTTGAGCGAAGTGCACGAAACACATTCCTCACAGAACCTGAATTTTCATAATAAAGTTGAACAATTTGTAAACGTTGTACATGCGTAAGTCTTTCCATTATGAAATGCCAAACAATACTAAACAAAAATAACATGACAGCATGACACGACTCACACATGATCTGTCAAAAAAGGCTATTGAAAAAAGTATCTCTGCTTGGATCACCCGTTATAAAGCTTAGTTATAGCTATCATTGAAAACCGTCATTGGAAATTTTCTCTTACTTCTTGCGGTTTTTTTTAATTCAATCATTGGCAAGTTGGTGTCAAAACAAAGCTTATGAATTTAAAAAAAAAACGTGACTATCCAAAAATATTTAAATTTTTAATTATAGTTTTCGCAGAAAATCACTTCTTATTTTTGACTGATCAACATTTATTTTTATAAAGTAATGATTGCCATTCCACCGAAATGAAACGGAATTTTCCAAAAATTTCTTTAAGAAGCTATGGGGGTGTCATTTCGATTCCATCATGTGCTGTGTTCCAATGAAATTGTTCAATGATAGCTATAACTGGGCCCACAGAATGCCTTAGAAAGCCGTTCGGAAATTTTCAGAACATCTGGAAGCAATACTGCAAATAACAAAAAATAAAAAAAAAAACATGATGTATGGTATTTTGTTTGCTGAATCGACGTAAAACTTATTTTTACACGTTTTGACTTTGACTACCACCTTGAATACGCTAATAGGTAGTTTTCCAACTGCACGATCATGTGAGTAAGTGCGATTTCAAGACAAACATCTTGCATAATAACAATTATAAGGCTATTTCTGGATTATACGAAATTCTTGAATTCTCTCCTCGATTCTCAAATATTACTAATTAAATTGTTCGATAAACGTTTTTAACATTGCAAACAAGTACCAGGTGCTCATCGTATTTCTATGATGTAATCCATAAAAAAAGAAAAATTTTCAACAACATCACCCCGATTGTTAAGATTTATTTCGTTGAAAATGTTCCTTTCGTTTGCAGTTTACAGAGATTTGATCAGCTATTCATTCCTCTGAAATGAAATGTCTGAACATTCCAAAGGGGACCAAAACGGACCATAACCTTGTTGCAGTCAAGGTAAGAATGCGGAAATCCACCACGCCACAACAAGCCAGAAATACTGTGAAAAAATTTTATGTCGAAAGACTTCAAACGCAAGAGACTGCCAACACCTTCGCACAACGCGTATCCCTTAACCACTCGATTCACAACATACCACCAGCATCGAATGTCGAAGATCAATGGCTTACTTGCTTACTTACTTAAGTGGCGCTACAGTTCGGAATGAACCTGGGCCTCAACCAACATGCCTCTCCAATTAGCCTGGTCCTTAGCTAACTGCCTCCAGTTGCGCACTCCAAGTTGGTTGATGTCGGTTTCTACTTGTGCTAGGTCTTCCTCTACTCTGTCCGACGTCTGGCTGGGAATCAAAGACTCTGTGTGCCGGAGTATTGGTGTCCATTCGTTCTAAATGTCCTAGCCATCTGAAACGTCCAATGCGGAGTTTATTGACCAGTGGCATGTCGCTGTACAGCTCGTATAGTTCTTGGTTGAATCTTCGTCTCCATAGCCCGTCAACGCAAACGGGACCGACGAATTTTCAAAGAATTTTCCTCTCAAATCGACCAAGGATTTCTTCATCCGCTTTTGTGACGGTCCATGTTTCAGC
The DNA here is from genome assembly GCA_949824845.1 of Rhingia rostrata. Taxonomy (NCBI): domain Eukaryota; kingdom Metazoa; phylum Arthropoda; class Insecta; order Diptera; family Syrphidae; genus Rhingia; species Rhingia rostrata. The sequence continues at coordinate 23,066,802 of OX463758.1, forward strand.
GCCGTTAAGCAGGACTGGGATGATCAGGGTCTTATACGAGATCTCCTTAGTAGTTCGAGTGAGGGCTTTACTACTGAATTGCCTTCTTAGCCCGAAGAAACAGCGGTTGGCAAGAGTAATTCTTCGTTTAGTTTCTGACGAGATGTTGCTGTCAGAGTTAATAGTGGAGCCGAGATAGAAAAGTCCCGTAATACCTCAAAGTTATATCTGTCAATGGTGACGTTCTGTCCAATTCGTCGATGTTGTGTGTCCTTTCGTGTTGACTTCGCCTTGCCCTCATTTACCGCTAAACCCATTTTTGCCGCTTCCTTCTCTATACTAGCAAACGTGGCTATGACATGACGTTGGGTCATTTGTAGGACTCAACGTGATGTCATAGACACGTTTGCTAGTATAGAGAGGGATGCGGCTAAAATTGGTTTAGCACTAAAAGAGGGTAAGAGCAAGTATATGCTGTCAACACGAAAGGACACACAACATAGACGAATTGAACAGAACGTCGACTGGACTTTGCCTACCTCGACTCAGCTATTAACTCTGACACTAACAACTCGTCGGAATTTCTCTGGTCTACGAAGGCAATTAAGTAGTAAAGCCCTCACTCGAACTGCTAAGGAGATCCTATATAAGACCCTGATCATCCCAGTCCTGCTCTACTGCGCTGAGGCATGGACAGTCTATAAAGCGGATGAAGAAATCCTTGGTCGATTAGAGAGGCAAATTCTTCGAAAAATCTTCTTGCGTTGACGGGCTGTTGAGACGAAGATTAAACCAAGAACTATACAAGCTAAACAGCGACATTCTCCTGGTAAAAAAAACTCTGCATTGGACGTTTAAGATGGCTAGGGTATGTAGAACGAATGGACACCAATACTCATAGCTCATAGTGTCTTCTATTCCCTGCCATACGTCGGACGCAGTAGATGAAGACCTCGCATTAAGTAGAAATCGACCTCAACCAACTTGGAGGGAGCAACTGGAGACAGTTTGCTAAATACCGGGCTAATCAGAGAGGCATGTTGGTTGAGGTTCAGGTTCATTCCGGACTGTAGCGCCACTTATGTAAGTAATTGGGAATACCAGCCAGACGTCGGACGCAGTGGTGGAAGACCTCGCCGTAAGTAGAGCCCATAAGTGGAAACGGCCGGAGAGAGGCATATTGGAGAGGCATGTTTGTTGAGGTTCAGGTTCGTTTCGGACTGTAGCACCGCCTAAGTATGTCTGAACAATATTCGTAGACAATCTTACTACCTATATTTCGTCCATATAATTTTGTTGTCACACCCACTCTTTTGAAGGAGTTTTCTGTAAAAAGGAGGTTTTCGGTAAAATTTTAAGAAAATTATACTAAGCTTTAGATTGAAATCGTAGGTGAAATTATTTCGTCCATAAATTATTTTAACTAACGCCCATTTTTTGGAGGCGTTTTTCTACAATAACCATTTTAATACCCTACCCTACAACATATAAAATAGGAAAACATAAAAGATTTTGATAAACTTCCTGAACAATATGTTGACAATGCTATTTTCGATATTTCATTCCGATAAAGTTTTTGCCACGTTCACTTTATGGAATCTATGTTTTAAATGGGATTGTATAGGATAGGGTATTAGTCTTCTCATATGTTTCCTTTACACTATAACTCACAGGCATTTGAAACAAATGTGGATCGATACCTCCTGTCTTATTATCCCAAATTACCTTAACGCTTACACGGTGCTAAATTATAAAAAAAAACAGGAACGCACTCTGAATTATAAAAAAAAACTTCATGGGCTTATAACACTTGTCGAAGGTTTTTTTGAAAGCCAACTAAAGCGCGATCGCTAATAATCGAAACAAAAGACTAAATTATTCAAAAGTCATTTTATTTGGTGATGATCGTTTACAAGATAGTTTGCGTGCATACAACTTATTCCACGAAGTTACCCGTCAACTAATTACGATTCGATAAATAAATCTCTATCGGAATTCCGGCAGACAACAATAAACACCGTGACGTCATATCTTTCAATCACTCACCTAAGGAGAGAGGAGATGCATACCATACCTTTAAGCATCCACAAAACAAACGCCAGTTGTTATCTTCATCACCTGCAGATACTCCACGGGAACTCCAATGAGGTAACCATTCGGCCCCGGCGCGTACGTTCTCTCCCCATTCTCAGCATCCAATTTATTGGTTCTTTCTCTCATCATCTCTCTGGATGGTGATGATCATGATGATCATGATGATCATGATGACAATAAAACTTAACACAATACCCGACGATCGGTTCAGTCGCAGTGCTAACGTTGAGTGTAAGCCGATAGAAGCAATTCAGACGTGGATAAACCTGAGGTGTAAAACATCCCATTATGGACGAGTGTCGATCGGTACGCCAAGTGCAGCACGAATATCAAATTCATTTTAATTGCGATAAATTTATCTTGCAGATTGCAAAGTTTATTCTCTTGTGTATGTTTTATGGACTTTCGTGTTCGGCTAGCATCAACACTGCCAGCGCAGGTCCAACTTTCCTGAACATTGTCGACGATGTCATTCCCGATGTGGCAAATTCAACACAAAAGGTTATTCGAGTCAATACATTGGACTTGCCGCCTATAGTGCCGGGAGATTTGAATAACTCCGAGGAGTCTTTACTTTATAAAATCAAACCCTTGATGACGCCTCCTGCATATGTATCGAGTAGAAAATTCCGCAAACAGAAGAACATATCCGAGGAATCACCGATCATAAAGCACTACCCACAGTTGAATCTGTCGAAACCAAAGCGGCCTAAACAAAAGCAATTACACATGCTCTACAATCAGAAAGGATACGACGGCAAGGACATCAGCAAAAGAATGAATATCCGCGTCGCACCCGGAGCTTATCCGATCTACTACGTTGTCGCGAAATCAAATGGTATATTCCGCAAGCAACCCATCAAGGGGTTCCGCAACGAGCAGGAACTTCAAAAGTACTTTGACAAAGCGGAAAAGATCGGCAAAGTTAACAGCTGAGTGGTTCAACCTCAAGAAGCTCAAATTTAGGTTAAAAATTTATTCTAGTGCTGTTAAGTTATTTTTTTTTTTTTTGTGATTAGAATAATGGAGGCGCACGATTTTCATGCTCAATGCCATCATCATGTTGAATGGGCTTGAGAGTCGACAGAGTAATGATTTACAATTTATTCAAGTGTGTTATAACATGAAGTTTTCAATTTGATATTTAATTGTATGATCCGTGTATTTGTGCTCACTTTGTTGGAGTTCGAAGCACCGCAAGTGCGCAATTAAGCGAATTTAAATAATAAAATGAAGATAAATCTACGATTAGGATTTGATGGGTTGAGCTTGTGTTTGAGGTGGGCTTCGCTAGCTATTGTCTTCTGAAAGTGATTCATCGTTGTTCTAGGTATAACCATGGAGGGGATGGTAAATATGCTTTTATGGTAATCAGTTGGTATCAGTGAATCATTTGGGTGAAATACCGTGGGCTTTACATAGTTATGGTACGCAAGCTTGAGTACATCCAGTGTGATTAATGTCTGATGTGAGGCGTTTTAGAAAGATGCCATCTGGCTATGGATCTTTTGTTATTTAGAAAATTAAACATTTTGTTGGTGGGCACGCAGCTCAGGTATCAGGTATCCACTTAGCGATACGGTTCAGTGATGAAACCCGAAGCAACACCTACTTTTTTGCCGCCCCACCGTTTGCAATAGTCTGTATAAGTATTATATTGCCATGAGAAGATTCATGAATTTTCCGTCCGAAATTGGCCTAAGTTTTGAGGTCCCATTCTCTTTGTCAAAATATATTACCGCGCACACACAGAAACCGGCTTTGAACTCAACGAACTTAAATTGTGCAAATGGGGTCGAGGTTGTTTTTTTTGTTTTGTTTTTTGGTGGCGCCAATGGATGTGTAATCTTCTAAAGCTACCAATAGCCCCGGTTACTGGGGCATGTATGATTGGCAAAACTGAATGCTCGATGCCAGGAGTACTAAACCACACCCTACGCACTTCAACCACTCTTCTCGCGGACTAGCAATTTGTGCTTTTCATTCCCTGTTAGGCTAAGGCCACGCACGGAGCGGCAAGCGACAGGCCGGCAGAGCGACATCGCTTAGTCGCTCAGAAACATTGCTTTGACATTGACATTGACATCACAGTACTTCGCACATGAAAGCCTTAGCTGTTGTCGTCTAGGCTTCATTTTCGCCGGTGATCTCCCTCACTTTCATGCCATCGAAGTTCCTTCATCGTTGTTGCTGCAACCTGTTTCACTGCGTTCCATATTGCGCTCGATGTTGACATATGGTTCATAATAATCTCGGGAGTTGATGGAGCACAGATCGTCCGTTTCACCTACCCATCGGTATAGAGCAGTTACCTCTTTTGCACCATCGATTGCTCCATTACCTCTTTCAAGCGAATGTAGTTGTGCTTCTATCAGCAGCACTACCCCATTAGCTTTAAAGAGGTAATTGCTCAATCCGTTAAGTATTGGTAGTAAAGAGCTGCCAAGGAATTTGTCACGGCTGTTGCTGATCGCTGGGCTGTGGTACAGTAGGTGGGCAATGACTTCCTCGACGTATGGTACGTTCTCCGTAGCTCCTGCAAGGTTGATTCTATGAAAGTGCTAACCCAGCAGATTGTGACCTTTTGTCGCTCTCACCGATATACAAATAGATACTCTGTTCAGTTTGTTTAATGTCGACAATAGGTCTTTGGTGTGTTTGCAGGTGTTGATGTTTTGCCATCGAATTAATGTTGCCTTCAAATTATTTACTTACTTAAGTGGCTCTACAGTCCGGAATGAACCGAGGTCTCAACCAACATGCCTCTACAATCAGACCAGTCCTAAGCAAACTATCTCCATTTGCGCACTCTAAGTTGGTTGAGGTCGGTTTCTACTCGTGAGCGCCACTTTCGCTGAAGTCTTCGTCTACTGCGTCTGACGTCTGTCTGGGAATCGAAGACTTTGCGAGCTGGAATATTGGTGTCCATTCGTTCTACATGCCCTAGCCATATTAAACGTCCAATGCGGAGTTATTTTTTGACTCTAGCTGTACAGCTCACATAGTTCTTGGTTGAATCTCGATAGCCCGTCAACGCAAACGGGACCGAAGATTTTTCTTCTCGAATCGACCAAGGATTTCTTCGTTCTCTGTCGGTAAGGTCGTTTCCCACCAAGATGGGACAGCAGGATTTCTCCATCGTCTTCCTACACAAACGGAAGAATTTGGGTGGTATATCAAAGCTGGACATGGGTCTGTATAGTTCGTCTCTATAAATTCTGTCGTATGCGACTTTGAAATCGATGAATAGGTGGTGTTTATCGATTTGAACTTCTTCGGGTTTTTCCAGAATCTGCCGAATTGTGAAAATTTGATCGGTTGTGGACTTTCCTTGCCTAAAACCCCACTGATAAGGACCGATCAGTTTGTTGGTAAACGGTTTCAGGCGTTCAAATATTACGGCAGAGGAGACTAATGCTTCTGTAGTTGGCGAAGTTCAGAGGGTCCCCTTTTTTGTGGAGGTTCTGAGGTTCCATTATTCAGGCATGCTTTCATTCGACCAGATTTGTCTTATGAGTTTTGGTGGATGTTAATTACCAAGTCTTCTTCGCCGGCTAAAAAAATGAGAAGACCGTCATATCCGGCAGCATTGTTAAGCATGACTTAAGACATTGCGCTCCTCACTTCATTCAGGTCGGGTGGTTGGTAGTTTTCGCTGTTGTTGCCAATATTGAATGGTTCGATCTGCGTGACAGTGGAATGGTGTTCGCGTCATCGAATTGGTTCTTCCATCTCGACATCTCGACATCTCGACATCTCGACATCCACTGTGTCTTCACTACGAGAAATATTTGTTCATCACGACAGGATCCTTTTCGAGCCTTGTATCATTGGCCCTAACGTTTTACACTTTGGTAAAACTTGCAGACATTGTTTCTGGTGTGGCACCTCGCTATAACCCCGAATGCGCCCTGTTCTCTTCTTCTTTCTGAAAAGTCGGTGCTCTTACCTTATTTAGTGGCAGCTTAGCCTTGTAGGCCTTGTTCTTGGCTGCGAGCATCTGTCGGCATTCCTCATTAAACCAAGGGTTGCTTGGTGGTGGGCGCGAGACATAGTTGCCATTGTTCTTCGACATTCGATGCTGGTGGTATGGTGTTAATCGAATGGTTAAGGGCCAAGGTTAAGGGTTAGGGGTATTATTCCTCCATCAGGGCGTAAGCGCAAATAAGGCTTATATTGCCGAATTTGGCATTGATGCGAATTGTAACAATGCGTCTAAGGTCTTGGAAACATAAGAAGTCTTGCCTAAGTCTGGCACTTAAAACAAATCTGGCATCCAAATAGTTGCTGTTTCTGCTCGCTATAACACGATCCGTGTTAGATGTCACAGTTTTTCATCCACTTTTTCCAAGGCCCATTTCATCGTATTTCCTGGATGGCAGTTATGTCTGCTTTTTAGCAGTTCATGGCTTCCACTTGTTGTTCGCTTGCACCTCCTCTGTTTAGTGTTCTCACGTTGTAGGTGCATATACGAACGTCGTTGTTCTTTTAAGCGTGTATCAGGGTCGTCAACAATAAAATACCGCTTGGAGGTAAAAACAAGTACATTTGATGGCTTCGTAAATTAATGGTTGGGTGTTGTAGAATGAGGGTTGACTCTGATTGGCCTCAACTTGGTACTGCCCAGTGGTTGTTACTCTGACTACGAGAGTTACAACCAATGGGATATTCCGAGTTAAAGCCAATCAGAGTCTACCCTCGTTGTAAAGCACCGAACCATCGATTAACGAAGCCATCAATATGAAAATTAGCTTCCATTACTGAAGATGATTTGGTTCGGAAAAAAAATAATCACCCACTTGTTGTTGTTTTAAAATGCATTCAACGAACTCTCTTGGGACTGCATGGTCCGTAGTCTGCACTTTTTGAGTCAATTAAAGTTCGAAGGCATGCACTTTCAAGTCTTTTGTTCGAATTCGCTGTAAAGACCTTCTCGAAATGCCCAATTCTTGACTGCGGTGTTGTATTGGTATTCCTGGACGGTCAGCAATACGCTCGTAAACTGCTTCGATGTTTTATGTTGAGCGACTTTTGACATGGCACCTAGAGTGTTCAAGATCACTAATTAACCCAGTCTTTATGAATTTTTCAATTATTTTCATGACAGTTGATGGTTTTAAATCACTATGGCGGTCATATTTTGTATGGAATTATTGGATTGTAGCTGACAAACCGCCAATATTTTTAAAACATTGCTCAACAATGAACATTTTTTGTTCTTTTATATAGCGCTATATTTTTACTAACCCCGAGCTGTCAGCTTCCACATTTCCATCTTTTTTCCATTGGCAACACAGTGCCTACTATTGAATTGCGCCAAATTAAAATTACAATTATTTACGTATATTATCGGACAGCCTTAACAGACCCTATGCAGATCATAACTATCTTTGCACTCTAATTCGTTTAAAATGCAAAAAATATGTTAACTTCGTATGAAGTTTTTTCAAAACCTTTTCCGAAATGCAAATTTATCAGAAAATATATCAAAATACCCGCAACACAATTCATCATCTTATTCAAACGAATATTACCAAAATTTGAATCAGAGAAATAGGTTCCAAACTTTTGTCGGTCATCGTTTAAATCCAAAAAAAAAAAACTAGGCGGCGAATGCTAATAAAATTAAAAGAAAAAATAAATGTTCCACATACGCCCCCGCTTACATTAGTAAATACCAAAACGTCCATTAATCTGACCCAATTTCACATCGGACTCCAGCTACAATCGGAACGTTCCACTCCATGCCATAGAAGGACTTTCTTCATCTTATGTCATCATGACAGAAAATAATCTTTCCAAGACCCTCTTCAGTCACGTCCAAGGCATGCCATTGCATGACACAAACATATTTTTTTTTTTTTTTTTTGTTATTCATATGCAAATAGGTCGAGCATTTTTCTTACACGAATATATTCCGAAAAGTATCTGAACAGTTCAATGGCCAGATAACACACAAAAAAATTGCGATTTTGTTTTTTACTAAACTAAAATACGATAAATTAAGAGTTTGTGTGTCACTTGCTACTCGTTTAGAAAAGCAACTTGAAGGCTAATTTCATGTTTTCTTGTAAAACAAGTTTGGTAAAAATTTTTTTGTTTTCATTGCAGGGAGTACTAATGGACGAGAGTAGAACCAGCTCGGGTAAGTCTGTTAGATATCGTAAACATTTTTGGATTTGAATTAACCCAGTTATGGAACAACTTGCGTGGGATATTGAGGTGTCACGAGAGATTTGATTTCACTGCTTAATTTTTCACGTGTCAGCTGGGCTTTGGAATGTTGTTCTGTTGATAAAGATAAATGTAATAGGAGCGGTAGTTATGTTGTTACATTGGGCAATTGGTGCTGACATGCGAGAATAGTAATGCTAATCTGGGCTTTTTGAGGAAATCACATTAATTACCGTTTGTCGGATGTTTGCACTGAGATTAGGCAGCACGCGATAGGTGTAGACCTTTGGGAAGAAAAACGGATGTTTAGCTTTTGAAATAAGCACAACATGTGGGGCCGTCGGTTTAGTGTTTTTATTTGTGTTTAGGAAGTAAACATACTAGACGTATGAATTTATTATGACCCACGAATAGATTAGTGAACTGAAAATCATCGGATTGTTGGGCGAACTTTACTGCCGAACGCGCTTTACGAATAAGCAGTCATATTCGGCCCTATCATGCTATTCGTTCCAAAAGACAGGATTTGCGTTGCGTCGAAAATTACTCTCCGAACGGATACCACGATACGGCCGATTTGGTAACAGGTGGGCCAAAGGAAGTCATCCGATGTTGTTGGGTTATTCAGAATATCGGTTGTGGCCGTTGTTCCGTCCTGTTGCAACCACATGTCCCTTAGTCCTAATTCGTCCAATTATGACAGAAAAACTCGGTTAACATGGCCCCATAGCGCGCACCGTCCATTGTTGTCGTTTGACCAGCGGTGTTCTCGAAAAAAATGGCCCTATGACTCCTCCAGAGTGAACAGCGCACTAAGCAGTAACTTTGAGCGTGTGTAATGGCTCCTCGTGCATTACTCGTGGATTTTCGGTGCCCCAGAAGCGATCGATTTGTTTATTCACGTACCCGCTGAGGTGGAAATGAGCCTAATCGCTCATTATGATTTTGGTCGAAAAATCGTCCACTTCGTCCGCGAGATTGAGGATGGCTAGGGCGTAGGTAACACGCGTTTGGCGGTCGGCAGGCAGCACTTTGTACGGCACTTTGTACGGCAACATGTGCAAGTCTTTGACCAAAATTCGACTTAGGGACGACCGGCTGATGGCTAATTGCGATGCACGGCGTCTGGTCGATGTTTCCGGCGACAGCTCGACATCCTCGGCAACAGCGGCGATATTCTCGGCACAACGGGCGCTCCGGGCCGGCCACTCTTGGCAACGTCTTGTGTGGTCTGAAACTCTGTAAGGTTGGTAGCGCAGTGTTTGCGCAGTCAGTGTCGGACGACCAGGGAAACGGCGACGGAATTCGCGCTGCGCCAAACCCAACAGACGAATTGATACGCAAAAAAATAGACACGATTATTCCGCGTTCTTGGGGAGTGTAGCGCTCCATGGCTTGTTCACTTGTATTCTACATCTGTCTAGTCCACAAATGTCAAAACATTTTGCAATTTGTAAAATAGGCGGCCATTTGCAAAAATAAGAGCATCTCGAGGTTTAAACAGCGGCAAAATTTTACGTTTTATAGCACCCAATCACTTAAATTTTTTTACTTCTCTTATATTTTGCTTAAGCAAATAAAAGGGTACGCGAGATTCCAATCAAATCTAACATAACGATGTTGAAAATTGACTTTCGTAAATCTGAAACTATTCTCCTTTGACCTGGCAAAAGATTGCGATCGTGGGACCAAACGAACAGCCACTGGCGAGTAAAGGTGTTGTCAAATATTTTTGCATCTAGCTAGATTAGAACCTAAATTTCTACAGACATAAGGATGCTGCTCTGACCAAGAGCTGGGATAGACAATTGTTATATTATAGTATGACAGCACGATAATTGCTCATGGATGCTTAGTAAACTACCTTGGGTTACACGGAGTAACAGAAATCCAGTGGCAGACTAGACTTACGTTCATAAATATCCGTTTGACAATGATGCATCAACCCATTCATTTCACATCAGCAAAATATCAGCAACCATTTCTGGTGTCCTCTTGGTGAAGTTCCGAGCTAACGTCGGGTTTCTCGTGCATCAACTCAACCAAGCGGTAATATTTGAATTTAGCCTAAAGCACCAGTTTTCAACAGCAAATCAACAAAAACTTAACTAAAATAATTTTATTGCTAAAATTTAGCTCACTTTACAATATTTCCGCGACGAACAGATGTTGGAGAACATCGGATAGAAATTGGCTGTCAAAAACTGATGCAAGAGATGCATCCCATCGCAATGAAATATAGCCTGCCGATGTGCGTTGCACTTTGTCGAAGGAATATTCCGAACAACTGATTGAAACCATTACCATGAAGGAAAATTCTCCGATTCGTACAAAATCGGAGAATTTTTTCTTTCGAAACGGGTACCATGATAGGGACGAATATTTCAATCAGATTCCATCCAACAAATCGGTTTTGCGAACCTACCACTTGAGCCAAAGAACTGGGATAGGCGGCTCCTATATGATTTGTTATCATATGGGAAAGAGAAATGTACTCTAGCAACAGTTTTATTTGTACGGGAGATTGATGAAACATTTGAAAGTAAGCGCTTAAGCTACATCTTGGCCAAAACTTTCCTATATTTTGACCATCGAGGTCAGATTCACGATAGATTATCGTCAGCCAACGAACTGTGGATGAACGGTCCATAATTCAAGAAAAGTTTGAATTTTGCGCCATTTAACAGGACGGCGTTACTTACTTACCTACTTGGCGCTGCAGTCCAGAATAAACCGGGGCCTCAACCAATATGCTTCTTCAATTAGCCCGATTCTTAGCTAACTGCCTCCAGTTTCGCCCTCCAAGTTGGTTGAGTTCGGTTTCTACTTGTTCGCACCACTCAAAGCGAGGTCATCCTGTACTGCGTCCGACGTCTGACTGGGAAACGAAGACTCTGCGAGCCGTAGTCTTGGTGACCATTCGTTCTATATATCCTAGCCTTCTTAAACGGTCTATGCGGAGTTTTTTGGTCAGGGGAATGTCGCTGTACAGCCCGTATAGTTCTTGGTTGAATCTTCGTCTCCATAGCCCGGAAACGCAATCGGGACTGAAGATTTTTCAAGGAATTTTGTTCCGAAACGACCAAGGATTTCTTCATCCATTTTTGACATTGTCCATGCTTCAGCGCCGTAGAGCAGGACTGGGATGATCAGTGTCTTATATAGGATCTCCTAAGTAGTTCGAGTGATGCCTTAACGACTAAATTACCTATTTAGCTCGAAGAAACAGCGGTTGGCAAGAGTAATTCGTCTTTTAATATTTGACGAGTTAACAACTGAGGCGAGGTAGAAAAAGTCCCGTACTACCTCAAAGTTATTATCTGTCAATGGTTACGTTCTGTCCAATTCATCGATGTTGTGTGTACTTTCGTGTTGACAGCAAATGCTTAGTCCTTGACCTCATTTACTGCTAAACCCATTTTTGCCGCTTCCTTTCTAAACTACAAGCCGTGGCTATGAAATCACGTTGAGTCCTGCTAATGATTTCAATATCGTCGGCTTATGATTGTAATTGCACCGATTTTTGGAAAATTGTGCCTCTAGTGTTGGCTCGGGAGTTCTGCGCAATCCTCTCAAGAATCGAATTGAAGAAGTCACATGACAGCGCATCGCCTTGTCTAAAACGTTTCTGGTGTCGAATGTGTCGTTGAGGTCGTTTCCGACACTGATGCTGCGGCGATAATTCTCCGTTGTCATCCTGCACAGACGGACGACTTTGGGGGGTATAGCAAAGCTAGACATGTCTCTGTATAGTTCGTCTCTATAAATGCTGTCATTTGCGGCTTTGAAATCGATGAATAGGTGGTGGGTGTCGATTTGGAATTGTTGGGTTTTTTTCCATGATCTTTGGAGGTATTAAGGTTTGATCAGTTGTGAACTTTCCTGGCCTAAAACCACACTGATAAGGGCCGATCAGGTTGTTGGTAAACGGTTTTCGGCATTCACATATTATAGCAGATAGGATCATGTAGACGATGTTGAAGAGACTTATTCTTCTTTAGTTGGTTCAGTTCAGAGGGTCCCCTTTTTTGTAGATTAAGAAACCGATGCTGAGGCTCCAATTCTTTGGGCATACTTTCATTCGACCAGATATGGTTTATGAGTTGGTGGATAATACTTACCAACTTAAGTCTGCGCTGGCTTCATAATGCTCAGCGGGAAGGCCGTCATTTCGAGAAGCCTTTTGAGACTTGAGTAAAGATGTTGCTGTCCTTACTTCACTCAGGTCGGGAGATTGGTAGTTTGCGCTTTCGTTGCCAATATGGAATGGTTCGTTCTGCCTGACATCGGAATTGTCTGCAGAAGTGGTGCTTCCATTTCTTCCGCATCGACTGTGTCTCAACTTGGATATTTCCTTGTTCATCTTGACAGGATTGTGGATGAGCCTTGTATCTTTGGCTTTGACGTTTTACACTTTGGTAAAACTTAGAAACAATGATCCTGGTGTAGCACCTCGCTATATCCTCGATCGCGTGCTGTTCTCATCTTCTTTCTGAAAAGTCGGTGTTCTTTCCTTCTTCTTTGCATATAGAGCTCGGTGGCAGCTTAGCCTTGAAGATCTCGTTCTTGGCTGCGAGCATATGTCGGCATTTCTACGCAAACCTGGGGTTTCTTTGTGGTGGAAGTGAGAAACTTAGCACAGCAGCTGCGGCTGATATAGTGGCCTGTTGGCGTCGTCGGCATTGATCTTCGACATTCGATGCTGGTGGTATGGTGTTAATCGTGAGTTTAAGAGATACGCGTTGTGCGAAGGTCTTGGCGGTCTCTTGCGATTGTAGATTTTCGACTCTAAATTTCTGGTTTGCTGTGGCGATCCGCATTCTTACCCTGGCTGCAACAAGGTAGTGGTCCGAGTCGATGTTAGCTTTTTGGAATGCTTGGATATCCAAAATACTGAATGTGTGCTTCCTGTCTATCGTAATTTAGTAAATTTGGATGATGGTTTGTTGATCTAGAGATCGCCATGTTCCCTCATGTATATCGAGGTGAGGAAACTGTGTGCTGGCTAAAGTAGCATTTCGTTCCGTAGCGAAGTTAACTAGCCTAAGTCTGTTACCAGACGTGTTGTCCGTTTTTCTATGTTTTCCGACAATACTGCTAAAGATGTCTTCTCTTCCTACTTTCAAAAAATCTCCCAGTACGATTTGAACATCGTACTTCGGTAGTCGCTCAATGGTTTTGTCAACGAGCTCGTAAAATCAATTCTCAGCTATATCGCCTTTTTCCTCCGTCGGGACGTGAGCGCATGTAAGTCTTATGTTGGCGAATTTGGCCTCGTTGCGGATTCTTACAATCAGAATTTTGGAAAAGTGTCTGAAAAACATATTTTGTTTATATAAAGTTTAAGGCACGCCCAGTTTCTGGGACGTTTTATTAAAAAACGATTTTCGGTCAAAAAATGAAAAAAAAAACTTTTGACGCAAAATCAAAACTATCTGAACAAGACGTGTTGACAATGCCACTTTTTTAAGGATAGGACGGGATAATGTATTCAACGATTCGCACATCGGATTGTAGACTTTTCATATATTTTCTTTTAAAAATTGACGGTCTACCACCCTGATACAAAACCATAGAGTTCCAACTCAACAAACAAATGCACTGTTTACCGCTACTTTTAATATTTGTATTCGATTCTATAAAATGATCACCCTGTTAACACATCTTCCATAGCAAATTATTCACTCCAAAACAGAGATTTTTCCATTAAAATGTCCATTTGCGTGACCACTTGTGTAAAAAACAGGATATGCTCCATCGAAGAAGTTCACCGAAGGCGCCTGTTGAGTTTTCTTTTCATTCCTCAAGTATAAACTTGAAATTACCTCCATTTTGAGCGGCACCATTACATGTTTGCCCTGTCTACCAGAATAGGGATAAAAAACCGAATTTGCTTGATACGGCACGTATATCCTGTTTACTTTGGAATCCATTGATGTAGCTCTATACATCGCAACATTAATTGCACCGATTACAGCGAAAATCACAAACAAATGTCCATTCTGCAAAGGAAAAATGTTTTCAAAATGTTATTAAACAATTAATCACCTTACAACTTTATTTACCATTTTTTTTAGATTAATCATTGAAAATAATTCATTTGCAGATGATGGGTAATTTGAGATGTTTGCGTGTTCAGTCAGAGTCGCGAATCAAGGTGTAACTAATCGTTGCCGGATGGCGTGAGATCTTTTTATTTACTCGATGTGGCCTTAGGTATTTTTTGCCACTGCTCATAGCAATCGTCATCAGTTTAACCCCTCATACCTGAAAATTGTACGAAGCTAGAAATAACCTTTTCACTTGAGCACATTATATGATCAATAGATTCCATGCTTGCCTATGAAAAAAAAATCAAATAACTAAATTTAGACAGTAATGTGGAACGAATTCGAATTAATAACAAAAGAAAGGCAAAGGGAAACTATAGGTTGCTTTTCTTTTCAGTTTACAAAAAAAAAAAAACCAATTCAATGGAATGACCAAAATGTTGGTTTCATGACCTCTGCAACTGCGCCGTATGAACGCTATCCTGTCGGTCTTATTTTGAATCATTTTTTCACGCATACCCGGTCTTGTTTCGTTAACAACGCATCGATTTTTAGATTCTACGCCTTGTGTTGTGTTATCAGTATAATTGTCTATCAGTATAAATGTCTATCAGTATAAATGCCATACCCCTCAAAAAATTACTCCAAAGGTGTCGGCTAACACAAACAAACAAAACAATTGTTACGAAGCAACCCATTGCCTCGAAGCGGATTGATTCCATTGTTGACGACCCTAGTAAACAAAAAACGGACAATGACGTTCGTATGGATTGTGAGAACATTAAACAGGAGAGGTGCAAGCGAACAACTAACGGAAGCCCTAAACTGCTACAAAGCAGACATTACTGCAATCCAGGAAATACGATGGGGTGGGCCATGCAAAAAGAGGATGAAAACTGTGAAATCTTCCGTGACGGTGACCATGACTGTGTGATCGTGTTATAATGAGCAGAAACAACGACTATTCGGATGCGGATTTGTTACAAGTGCCAGACTTAGGCAAGAAGTCATATGTTTTCAAGACATTACCGAACGCATTGTAACAAGCCGCATCATGGCCAAATTCGGCAACATTAGCTTCATATGTGCTTACGTCCCAATGGAGAAAGAAGGTGATATAGCGAAAGACTGTATCTACGAGCTCCTTAACAAAACATACGACAACACGTCCGGCAACGGACCACTGTACACGATATCCGTACGGGGTAATGGCGGTCTAAAGATCAACGAGCGTTCAACCGAATTGATCACATTGCGATAGACAAGAGGCACGCATGCAGTATTTTGGATGTCCGAACATTCCAAGGAGCTAACATCGACTCGGACCACTACCTTGTTGCATCCAAAGTAAGAGTGCGGCTATCCAACAAACCAGAAAAACTGTAAAACAAATTTAATATCGAAAGACTGCAATCGCAAGAGACAGCCAAGACCTTCGCGTTACGCGTATCCCTTAAGCTCTCGATTGACACCATACCACCAGCATCGAATGACGAAGAACAATTGCAACGATGCCAACAAGCCATTTGGTCAGCCGAAACTGATGTCCTAGGATTCTAGCGCTCACCTGCAAGAAACCCCTGGTTTGATGAGAAATCCCGACAGATGCTCGTAGCTAAGAACGAATCCTACAAAGCTAAGCTGCAGGTGAAGACGATAGCTGCCATTGGGCTCTATAGGCAGAGAAGAACGTCGGCTTTTCAGAAAGTAGAAAAAAGAGCAAGAAAAGCGAGCGATCGAGCATATAGAGAGGTGCTGCTCCAGAAACGATATTCGCAAGATTTACCGAAGTGTAAAACGCCAAAGCCAAGCATACAAGGCTCAAACAGAATCCTGTCGAGATGAATAAGGGACACAGTTGAGTGACACATAGTTAAGACACAGTCGATGCTGAGGATATGGAAGAACCAATTCTGCAGACTGTTAAGCGGTGTTGACGAATTACATTCCGCTGTCAGGCAGAACGAGCCATTCAATATCGGCAACGACACCGAAAACTACAAACGACTTGACCCACGCGTAGTGACGATGGCAATATCTAAACCTAATCCTAACAAGGCTACAGGAAATGACTGCCTGAGCTGTATAAAGGTGGCGGAGATGACTTTGATCGGACGAACGTATGCCTGAGGAATGCAACCTGAGCTTCGTTTGTCTGGTTCTCAAGAATGGAGATCCTCGGAACTGCGCTAACTGTCGTCATTATCGCTATTAAGATCATATCTGTCGTAACATTTGGACGCCTGAAACCGTTCGGCCCTGATCGGCCCTAATCAGTGTGGTTTTAGGCCTGTTATGTCCACAACTGTTCAAATCTTCACACTTCGGAAGATCCTGAAAAAAAAACAAAGAAGTACAAATCGGTACCCACCACCTATTCATCGATTTCAAAGCCGCATACGACAGCATTTATAGGGACGAACTATACAGAGCCATGTCTAGTTTTGGTATACCGCCCAAACTCGTCCGTTTGTGTAGGATGCGATGGAGTATTCTCGCTACTCCATCAGGGTCGGAAACGACCTCACCGACACATTCGATACCAAAAAGGGATTTAGGCAAGGCGTTGCGCTGTCATGTGACTTCTTCAATTTGATTCTTGAGAGGATTGTGCAAAATGCACGAGCCAACACCAGATGCATAATTTTCCAAAAATCTGTACGCCATATTGGGTGGGAAAAAACATTAGCAAAATTGAGTGCAAATTTTTGGATGACTAGCATACGCCGGTGATATTGACATCATTGGTAGGACCCAACGTGATGTCATAGCCACGTTTGCTAGTAAAGAGAAGGAAGCGGCAAAAATGGGTTTAGCGGTAAATGAGGGCAAGATGAAGTATATGCTGTCAACACGAAAGGGCACACAACATCGACGAATTGGACAGAACGTCACCATTGACAGATATAACTTTGTGGTAGTACGGGACTTTGTCTATCTCGGCTCCGCGGTTAACGCTGACAATAACATCTCGACAGAAATAAAACGAAGAATTACTCTTGCCAACCGCTGTTTCTTCAGGCAAAGAAGGCAATTCAGTAGTAAACCCCTTAATCGAACTACTAAGGAGATCCTGTATAAACCCTGATCATCCCAGTCCTGCTCTACGGCGCTAAAGCATGGATGGTATCAAGAGTGGATGAAGAAATTCTTGATCGATTAGAGAGGAAAATTTTTCGAAAAGTCTTCGGCCCCGTTTGCGTTGACGGTCTATCGAGACGAAGATTCAACCAAGAACTATACGAGCTGTATAGCGGTAAAAAAAACTCCGCATTGGACGCTTAAGATGGCTAGGACATGTAGAATAAATGAACACTTATACTCCTGCTCGCAGAGTCTTTGATTCCCAGGCGGACGTTAGACGCAGTGGATGAAGACCTCGGCGTAAGTGCCGCTTACAAGTAGAAACCGACATCAACCAACTTGGAGTGCGCAACTGGAGGCAGTTAGTTAAGGACCGGGCTAATTGGAGAGGCATGTTGGCTTAGGTCCAGGTTCATTCCGGACTGTAGCGTCACTTAGGTAGGTATTTGACAGAAACGTTCGATGGACAACCTTTAAACGAAGAACCAAATGCTAATGCTGCACCCGACAGCAATAAGTTAAAAGCCGTATCCGAGCTTCGAATGACAATAAGACAGTTGACACTGAGATTGAACTGCCGAAATTCTAAAGGAGTTACCGAAAATAGCATAAGTTAAGCCGCTCTACTTTATAAATGCTTCACTGAGACTTTTATATGTTCTAAGGCAATAGAAAGTGTCCAAAGTATGGTTCCGAAACCGGGGAATAGAAATCATATATAGACCCACTTCGCTCCTGCCGATAATATATAAGGTTTTCGAGAAAATTTTCCGATTATAAGTGAAAAATGGCTCTTGATCCCAGAACATCAATTTTGGTCCGGTGTCAAACATTCCATAATCGATCAATTGTGTCGAACAACGAATGAAATTAAAAAAAAAACAATAAAATCGACAAAATCTAGCGCTTTTCTCGACCTATCACAAGCTTTCGGCAGGTATGGCATAGCTATGCTAATAAGTAGTCCACTGTAATGGCCTACGACATGCATTCTATCTTCTCTACCAATACAAATTTTTGACGCAACAGGCTCGTTAGTACTCAGGGTCGAGCTTTCTCACAACCATTTATGTGTGCGTATGTTCTTCAGGCTAGTTGGCTGGACGTCCTGTGTTATGCCGACTCCGAACGGCTAAATTAAGATAAGCTTTTCTCGACAATTGATACAAATCGGATGATTTATCAGATCATCACAAGAGGAGGGCCAGTGAAATATCATTTAGGTGTTGCCAAGGCTGCGAATCGAACTCAAACCTTCTGCGCGGCAGTTCATCGCACTAACCATCTATCATCATCTGAGCCCATCTATCTTCTCTATATGAATAAAAATCAAATGTCGGTCGTTGGTAACCGCATCACTTGAGAACTGCTGCACCGACTTGGCTAACTATGAAACATGTATCGGATACTTTTGTTTTAAAAAACATCTGGGCCCTTGTTTGTATACAGCTAGAACTGTAGTAAGTTCAGTCAATGCTTTGCACTGCATAAACATGTACTCACTTGACTGCAATTGATAGCAGTAATGATATCCAAAAATACGATTTCCCCCGGCTACACAAGTTATTGCGAACTTCAAATTGCCTATAGATAGTTCCACTCGTACACACTCCAGTATGCAGTTATTTTTCCGGTCTCGTCATTTAATCATGAAACCAAAATGCCTCCACTACCCACAAATCCATCTGCTAATCCAAATGGAACCGCTCAATTTCCGGGAATTGATCCCTCGCATACATCGTTACATTTGTTCGGCTCATTGACAGCAACGGCTGGGAGGCTCAACGAGGAGTTATTACACCGCCAACGTCGACTAATGCACAACAACATGCAGTGTGTCTGGATTTTGGTTGATTTGGATACGGTACTCTACCATCATCATTATCGTCATCCTAGTCGTCGTCGTCGTCGAATCCTCCTTTGAAAGCGGAAATAAATAAAAGTCCTTCGCACATCCTGCACCACACACTGTGTAATTTGTTTAATGTGATTCTGCTGTTCTGTGGCACGGCGTGCTTTTTGAGGTTTTCCGTTCGCATCGCCGAACCCAAAATCCCGCACACACATACATACATCGGGAGATGATGTAAAATAAAAATATACACACATACTTCCAATTGCCTCTAATGGTTCTGGTCACACGGATATGTGTGCTTCGATACCCTGACAAAGCTTATGTTAGCTTGGTTTATGAGGCCGGGCGGTAGTGTTGTTGTTCTTTTTCTGCGGGGTGGGTAAGTAATAAAGTCCAGAGATTAGCAAATGAACTCGATTCGAAGCTATCGGCTTTCTCATTTATCCGTCCACAACATGGGACAGACTAATGACATTGCTGTTGGATGTTGAAACTGCGGTAGTGGCGTTTTGGTCTTTTGGTCATTTCGGGATGGACTATTGGACCAGGGTACGGTGAATGTAATGCTCATTAGTCACTAACCGGTGGGGGGGTATTAGAGCGAAATGTGCAAGTAATCCACCAAATGATGAGAAATGTTTGGTGTTTTAGGTTTCTTGGATTGCAATGTGGTGAGCATGCCAATATTTTTGTTTTCAATTCGGTTGTTCACTTCGTTTTGAACTTCTAAATAAATAGATAATAACGGGCTTGTCATTGTCAAGCAATGTAAAATATTCTCAAAAAGACGATCCAAACGCAATCTGCTTTTTTATATTTGCCAACGCGCATTCAGATGAAGTTCGTTGTCAAAGTACACAGTGGGGCCGTTCCCATTTTTGTTTGCAAAAAACATAACTTTTGAACGAGTTAAGATGTTTTGATGCATACTGCTTAAATGAAGGTGAATCCCACTGCAAAAAAAAATTCGTGAATTTAAAAGAAATTTGTAGGCCCTCTGTTTTCTTTCAACGGAACACAACAAATGTGAATTCATGAAAGGGCTGCAAAACTCAGAAATTCATAAATTTGTTTTCAGCGCCCCTGATGTTGAGTAGGTGTACTATCCAACTCAATCTTACTTTGCATAAAGAGGTAAAATAATTCCCAGTCATTTGTTGTATTTGTACTCCATGTGAAATCTTTCTTAAGTTGGTAGGGAAATCTCACGAAAACAAGCCTAATAATAGAATGCATGGGCTAAGGCCCCAATATTTTATTTTATTTTATTTATTACAATGGCATTGAGACGACCTCAGTCGGGGAACGGTCCCAGTGAATTTGAATTCGGCTTCGGCCAATAAACATGCTTAACGTAAACACCTAGCCATTACAGCTCTTATTTCACGGTGGGCCTACCCACATATCAGAACCATTAGAAAAGTGTCGGTTAACACCCCAACGCAGGACACATTGTATTGGTGCATTTTTTAGAATCGTGTGCTAGGCACGAACTCCATCCTTGCTAAGGACCGAGGTCTATCTGCACCTCTTTGTATTCTAAAGTTTTCCACATACCACTTTAGAGTACACAAACCGCCCCATCATTCTTTATAAACCACAGGCACCATTATATGTAGAATACAGAGGTATCGAGTTTAATGCGTAAGTGCTGGAATTGGTACTATCGGGTTTTTCAACAGGGACGCTACAAAATTTGAGCGACAGGGACAGCAAACGACGCCATATTTCTTGCCGCTCTTTTGACATTTCTCTTCAGTAAGGTTTGCCATTTCATGATGGAAAGATATACGATCCAACAACGAGTCAAAATTATTAAAATTTACAACCGAAATCCGGAGTCAGTGGCCTCAACTTTAAGAGCGCTACGTCCAATTTATGGTCGTCATAATCGTCCTAGCTGAACAACAATTGAGTGTCTAGTGGAAAAATTTGAATCCACGGGCTCAGTACAAAATGTTCCCGTGCCAGTGAGACAAAGAAGTGCCCGAAGTGTCGAGAATATTGCTGCCGCTGAGGCTTCAGTTGAAGAAAGCCCAAATGTGTCTCTCACACGTCGTTCTCAAGCGTTGGGCATCTCTGTGAAGTCGTTGTGGCGAATTTTGCGAAAAGATCTTGACGCAAGAACTGAAGCCGCTTGACCACCAGAAGCGTCGTATGTTCCTCAATTGGGCTGAGCAACTTGAAAATGATTTGGAGTTTCATCGAAAAATCATCTTCAGCGATGAGGCTCATTTCTGGGTGAATGGCTTCGTCAATGACGAAATATGCGGTATTGGTCAGGCAGCAATCCACACCTACTCCATGAGTCATCATTGCATCCCAAAAAAATGACGGTTTTGTGTGGTTTATGGGCCGGCGGCGTCATTGGGCCGTACTTCTTCCGTGATGATCAAGACCAGCACGTTATCGCTACCGTTCAATGATAACCGAATATTTTTGGCCCCCATTGGATGATATGGACTTGGAGGTGATGTGGTTCCAACAGGACGGCGCCACAAGCCACACAGCGAATGCCACAATCAATTTATTGGAAACCAAGTTTGGAGAACGTGTTATCTCACGAAATGGTCCAGTCGCTTGGCCGCCTCGGTCGTGCGATTTGACGCCGTTAGGCTATTTCCTGTGGGGCTACGTCAAGTCTATGGTCTATGCCAACAAGCCAGCGACGATTGATGAACTTCGTACGAATATCGAACGTGAAATTGCAGCAGTATCGGCCGATTTATGCTTGAAAACCGTCGAAAATTGGGTTCAGCGTCTGGACTTCTGCAAGCGTGCCCGTGGTGGCCATGCAAAAGAAATCGAGTTCCATACATAATGGCATCGAACGTACTTTCACAGGAATTAAGAATTTCATTGATATCCAAAACCGTTTTTGTTTTATTTAAAAAAAAAAAACTTTTGTAGCGCTCTTATTGAAAACCCCTCTACAACGGCGACTTGGTTGCTCAGACTGCTACTAAACTACTTGGCAAAAGATGTATTTACAGCCTGCTGCATTCACAAAAATAATAACATACATACATACAAACAGCTTGACAATATTTATATGCTAAGGCTTCACCAAAATTGACGGTAATATAGAACTCAATTTAGATCATCATAGTCCTTGTACTCATAACAACCCTAATTACGTACTATGTGTCGTTACAGTCCGGAATGAACTAGGGCCTCAATCAATTAGCCCGGTCCTTAGCTAACTACCTCCAGTTTCGCACTCCAAGTTGGTTAGGGTCGGTTTCTCCTGTGTCCGACGTCTGCCAGGGAATCAAAGACTCTGCGAGCCGGAGTATTAGTGTCCATTCATTCTACATAGCCTAGCCATCTTAAACGTCCAATGTAAAGTTTTTCGAATTGGGGCTCTACAGCTCTTATAGTTCTTGGTTAAATCCTCGTTTCCAAGCTCGTCAACGCAAACGGTACCGAAGATTTTTCCAAGAATTTTCCTCTCAAATCGACTATGGATTTCTTCATCCGCTTGTGAGACGATCCATGGTTTAGCGCCGTAGAGCAGGACTGGGATGACTGGGTCTTATATGGGATCTCCTTAGTAATTCGAGTGAGGGCTTTACTACTGGATTGCCTTCTTAGCCCGAAGAAACAGCGGTTGGCAAGAGTAATTGTTCGTTTAATTTCTGACGAGATGTTGTTGTCAGAGTTAATAGCGGAGCCAAGATAGACAAAGCCCCGTGCTTCCTCAAAGTTATATCTGTCAATAATGACGATCTGTCCGATTCGTCGATGTTGTGTGTCCTTTCGTGTTGACAGCATATACTTCGTCTTGCCCTACTTTACTGCTAAACCCATTTTTGCCGCTTCCTTCTCTATACTAGCAAACATGGCTATGACATCACGTTGAGTCCTGCCAATGATGTCAATATCGTCGGCGTTTACTAGTAGTTGCAAAGATTTTTAGACGAGTTTGCCTCTGGTGTTTGGTCGGGAGTTTCGCACAATCCTCTCAAGAATCAAATTAGAGAAGTCACATGGCAGCGCATCGCCCTGCCTAAATCCTTTTTTGGTATCGAAGGTATCGGTGAGGTCGTTTCCGACCCTGATGGAGCAGCTAGAATTCTTCATCGTCATCCTACACAAACGGACGAGTTTGGGCGGTATACCAAAACTGGACATGGCTCTGTATAGTTCGTCTCTATAAATGCTGTGACATGCGGCTTGGAAATCGATGAATAAGTGGTGGGTATCGATTTGTATAATTTGGGTTTTTTCCTGGGCCCGCCGAAGTGTAAAAATTTGATCAGTCCTTTCCTGTCCTAAAGCCCCACTGATAAGGGCCGATCAGGTTGCTGGTAAACGGTTTCGGGCGTTCACATAGTACGGCAGATAGGATTTTGTAGGCGATGTAGAGGAGACTTATGCCTCTGTAGTTGGCGCAGTTAAGAGGGTCTCCTTTTTTTTGAATCGGGCAAATGATGCTGAGTTCCATTCTTCAGGCATACTTTCTCCCGACCAGATTTGGCTTATGAGTTGGTGGATGTTTCATACCAAGTCATCTCCGCCGGTTTTATAAAGCTCGGCTGGAAGGCCATCATTTCCGGCTGCCTTATTAAGCTTGAGTTAAGAAATTGCTATCCTCACTTCACTCAGGATGGGTGGTTGGCAGTTTTCGCTGTTATTGCCAATATTGAATCGTTCGTTCTGCCTGACAGCGAAATGTTGGTCATCAGAAGTCTGCAGAAGTGGTTCTTCCATATCCTCAGCATCGACTGCGTCTCAACTACGATATTTCCTTGTCCATCAAGACAAGATTCTGTTCTAGCCTTGTATTCTTGGCTTTGGCGTTTTACTCTCTGGTCAAACTTGAAAACATTGTTCCTGGTGTGGCACCTCGCTATGTCCTCGATCGCGCGCTGTTCGCTTCTTCTTTCTGAAAAGTCTGTTTTCTTCCCTTCTTCTTAGCCTACAGAGCATAGTGGCAGCTTAGCTTTATAGATCTGGTTCTTGGCTGCAAGCATATATGTCGGCATTCCTCATCAAACTAGGGGGTATTTTGGTGGTGGGCGCGAGAAACCTAACACAACAGTTGCGGCTGATGTAATGGCCTGTTGGCATCGTTGCCATTGTTCTTCGACATTCGACGCTGGTGGTATGGTGTTGACCGAGCGGTAAAGGGATATGCGTAACGCGATGGTCTTGGCGGTCTCCTGTGATTTATGTAATTCGACATCAAATTGTTTCACAATATTCCTGGTTTGTTGTGGCGTGGTGGGTATCTGCACTCTTACCTTGCAACGAGTACAATTTTCGTGGAAAAGTGGCGTGTGTGACAAATATTTACTCCACGATTCTTTATATTGTTAACGTGGACAGGTCTCTTAAGGAAAACAATGTCACATAAATGCGTTCAAAGTATTACAAACGACGATGGTCCCAAGTGTTTTCCCTGAGTGTCACCAGACTTTTTAGGTAATTAAGCGTAAAAAGTGGATTTTTTCTAGAAAAAAACTTTTTTTTCCAGCTTCAATATAAAAGCTTGACAAAGAACCACCCAACTGAAACATGTCAGAATAACAAGTATTGCTAGAGAAATTCGTTATTCCATTATAATTCCACGATGTCATTTCGGCATCCTATACTACTTGAACTAGAAAAAATCTTCCTAATGCAGTGCAAAAAATATATTCCTTGAACAATATTCAAGGATCTACTTAGGCAAAACGACAACAACAGTAATATCACGGCATTTTACTCAAAAGGAATCCTCTCTATCCCTGCAGGGTGAATTCCTCCAAAGAAGGCATTACATCGCTCTACATGTAGAATATTAAAATTATGTAGATACCTACATTACACCAGCGAAGGACCTTTTCACAATTTCCCCAGAAATTACAGAATGAGACGAAGCAATTCCCCTCGCACTGCATAAATCGTTACCCTTCATCCAGCGTTCATGAACGTTCTTCTTGAAATGGAGAAAAAAAAAACATCACTAAGGCGGGAATGACAAAGCCCAGCCGAGCTGTATTTAAAAAAAAAAAAAAAAAACTGCAAACACATTTTTAATCAAAAAATTTCCCAACAAAGATTTGTTTTGTTGCTGCTGCTTGACTTGTGTACGAGTATGTATAGGTTGTCCCGCTCTTGCTATAAGGCGCGCTTCAACCTTGTTGCAGAATTCATTCAGATGCGCCTATCTCAGTATAAACATTTTCTATAGAGGAATCCCATGAAGTTATGATAAGGATTCGCAAATTCTAAAGCGAACCAAATAGCGAAGCAAAATAAAAGAATGAAAATCCTGAATTTCCTCCCACCACTCCTCGAATGTCCTGGAACTCAATGAGTTTGACTTTGTGTGCATGTGCGCCGATCTGAGTTGAGCCGACACCGGTAAAACGGCAGAAAAGCGCAAATATTTCTCCATATATACCAACACCAACATCAGTCAGCCAACAAGGCGGGCGGGGGAGGTTGGCACTGTGTATGCGAAAAGCCCCCCCAGGACTTTTCATAGGAACCAAGATATATTTTTTTTTAATCTTTATTTTTGCAGAGAGCATTCCTCTAACAACATGCCAGGCTTTTCAGGATTTTAATAAATCATAAGCCATCCAGATACTTTGTGGGAGTATTGGGTAGGAGGGAGACGGCTTTTTTTTTTGTATTCTCATTCAACGATTTGAAGCAGGATGCATCACTTGCTATTGGGTGGGGTGGGTGTAAAACAAGGATAACTGCAGCAAACCCTTGAGTGTACAGGGGAATAGGCGCATTGCTGTTGAAGATATGCTCTTGATGAAGAGAATGCTGATAATGCCTCTATCTTCATATGGGAATGTGAGTCGGCAACCTGGGGGTGATGAGTGTAACTGATTTTAAATGGGCGAGTCCACCCACCGTGGGGTGCAAGTGGAGATTTCTCATAATGATGAAGAAAAAATGGGAAAAAATGGAAGCATGGGCATAGCCTTTTCAAACCTTAATTTAACAGGCTCTTTTAAGATTGCAAAATTGTATTTAAACGTTTAACAGTTCGGATATATTTCAAGAAGCTTGCAACAACTTGGGTCACAAGATATGTAGCTTATCGGGTAGGTTTGTGGTCGGTAACGGGTTGGTGTAGAGTCTCAAGAACCCCTCAACCAATGGGTCCTTGCGGTTCTAAGTAAAAAAAACATTTAGCGAGTTAAGTCCCCGTTCTGACTTTTTTTATGAGCCATTCAACTGTATGCACTCATCTCGAAGTTTTTTAAGAATCCGGTAAAGATTCCGGCATGTGGCACCGTCTTATTAAAACAACATGTTGGTGACATCCATATCTTGTAACTTAGACACTAAAAACTGGGTTATCATGTTTCTATAACGAACAGTACTGCCTGACCAGCCGCATTTTCGAAGAACAATAGCCCGATAATGCCTTCAGCCTAAAATCCGCACCAAAGAGTGATGCGTTTTGGGCGCATTTGTTTCTCAATATTTACTCGTGAGTTTTCTGAACTGAAGATGATTTTGTTCGAAAAATAAGCCGCCAATTGTTGTTGTTCCAAAATCCATTCAACGAGCTCTCGTTACGCTTCAGACTCAGAAGTCTTCAATTCTTGAGTCAATTGAACTTTGTAGTATGAAATTTCAAGTCTTTCGAGAGAATCCGCTGTAGAGAGCTTCTCGAAATGCCAAATTCTAGACTACGGTGCTGAATTGATGTCCCTGGACTGTCAGAAATGCTTTTGGGAGCTGCTTTGATGTTTCTGTTGAATGACTTAAGTCAAGACACATGACACCCAGATTGTCTATGATCGCAAATGGAACTTTTCAATTATTCTCTTCACAGTTCATGGTTTTAAATCTCTATGACGGTCTTTTTTTTTTACAAAAATTGCGGACTGACCTGACAAACCTTCATTATTTTTTGAAAAAAAAAAAAAATATCAACAATGAAAATGCGTTGATTTTTCGCTGCGTTTTTACTAACCCCGAACTGTCAGCTGTCACATTGTTCATTTAAAAACATTTGACAGGGCTTGGCATTAAGCGATTTTGTCGTAAATGCGTGCTTGAAGAACTTCTTCTATGGATTAGAAATTATGTTTTGAAACGTCCAATTAAAGTTGTCTTGAACGATTTCAAGTTTGTAAATCACCAAATATATTATGCTGGTGTCCCTCAAGGCTGAGTTTTGTCACCGACCCTCTTTTTCATTTTTATAAATGATCTCCTGTCTGCAACTGCTAATCCAATTCATTCCTTCGCTCCTTAAATCCACCGTGGTGGAGAAAGCAAGATTGTTGCACTTGATATTTCAAAGGGATTTGGCATGGTATGGCATCAAGCGCTTTTGTCGAAAATGCGTGCATTTGGAATCGATGAAAAACTTCTTCTATCGAGAAACGTCCAGTTCAAGTTGTTTTAGACGGTTTCAAGTCTGATACTCACTAAATTAATGCTGGTGTCCCTTTAGGCTCAGTTTTGTCTCCGACTGTCTTTTTTAATTTTTATCAATGATCTCCTAACTGCAATTTCTAATCCAATTCATTCCTTCGCTGATGACAGTACTCTCAGCTTCTCATATTCGTTTTAAGGTCCATGTCACTCATCTTCAAACTTGGACTCTAAACGAAAAAAAACATGTTAAGCTCATTGAATTCCGACCATGATAAGCATCATCTTACCCCATTTGATGATCTAACAGAGTAGAATTCAATGCTTCCAAAACACAATGATATCTTCTTCCGTTAAAGCGAAACCAAATCTAGAGCCATTATCCATGAATTTCACTTACGTCGAAGAAACCGAAAAACTTTCCATGCTAGGTATGTGTGTAAGTAACGACTTACGTTGGAATATTCCAAGTCGCTAAAAACGCAGCAAAATGTCTAGGTTTCCTCAATCGATGTAAGAAATATGCCAACCCTTCTGCTCTGACCACTCAATATAAAGCGTTTTTATGCCCTTGCGTTCAACGCCCACAGCCCCTGACGTTTCATAAAACAGCAACACTAATATTTTCTGTGAATTCAAAAAAAAAAAATTAACATAGCACCTGCTAGATAGGACTCAAACGCGTGCGAAATTATAGGAGACACTATAATAGCGAACTCTTAATTTTCGATCGAACATCGTCGAAATATCTCCTGCCTTACATTGTCTTATCGCTATTTGAACAACCAATGATCAACTGAAGTAGACAGCTGCATTCCTCCTATTCAACAATTCAACCGCAATACTCCTTACATTATGAATGCCAATCAGTTTTCCCCCATGAAACATGAACGCCGACATGAACTTTGATGAGGAGAATTCGTCGATTCTCGTTCACTCGCTAAACATAAACGCCGACACGAACTTTGATGAGGAAAATTTGACGATTCTCGCTCACTCGCCAAACATGAACGCCGACATGAACTTTGATGAGGAAAATTTGACGATTCTCGCTCACTCGCCAAACATGAACGCCTTCATGAACTTTGACGAGGAGAATTCGTCGATTCTCGTTCACTCGCTAAACATGAACGCCGACATGAACTTTGATGAGGCAAATTCGTTGATTCTCGCTCACTCGCCAAACATGAACGCCGACATGAACTTTGATGAGGCAAATTCGTCGATTCTCGCTCACTCGCCAAACATGAACGCCGGCATGAACTTTGATGAGGCAAATTCATCGATTCTCGCTCACTCGCCAAACATGAACGCCGACATGAACTTTGATGAGGCAAATTCGTCGATTCTCGCTCACTCGCCAAACATGAACGCCGACATGAACTTTGATGAGGAAAATTTGACGATTCTCGCTCACTCGCCAAACATGAACGCCGACATGAACTTTGATGAGGAAAATTTGACGATTCTCGCTCACTCGGCAAACATGAACGCCTACATGAACTTTGATGAGGAGAATTCGTCGATTCTCGTTCACTCGCTTAACATGAACGCCTACATAAACTTTGATGAGGAAAATTTGACGATTCTCACTCACTTCGTCATTTAAAAATGACTACAAGATCATATTCTGCGTAATTTGAGGACGCAAAAAACCGTTCACCAACAACATGATCAATTCTGTCCAATACTATTCAAAAATTTTGAAATGTTCACACTTACGAAAATCCTTGAGAAATCCAAAGGTCCCCAAGAAATTTAAAAACGGCATACGGCAGCATTTATGGCTCTGCATAGCCATTTATAGTTTTGGTATACCGTCAAAACTCTTAGATTATTCGGCCTAAACGATGGATGATTCTCGCTGATTGATCAAAGTGGCAAATGGCCGTACATGTACTCTTCGTTGATCCTAGCAGAACGAGTGTAAACATTTTTAAAATCCGCTCACTTTTCACAAAAACGTTGTTTTTGGCCAAACGGTTAAGAGGTGAAATAGTGTGTTAATCTGCCCTTGCGAGGTATTCGTCGGACCGGATAATTTTCTGCAACGCATACTTCGCCGGAGGCTTAAATTCCATTCGAGGTATGTGTCATCAGAGAAAAATCACTTAACTACAATTCTTAAAAAAAATGTTGAATTTGTGTCGGAGGAAATCGGAAATAAATTTGCACTTAGCTGTCAAAAATTGCAAGAAAAATGCACCTGGACGCACTTCAACGCCATTCGCCTGGATGCGTTACAAAATTTCGGAGAAATATTCCGAACAGTATTTCGGAGGAATACCTCGAAGCTAAATCCTGCGAATCGGAAAAAATCGGAGAATTTTCCGCTCCGACGGATACCTCGCTATGGGGCTGAATAGCATATTTCCCAATATCAAGATCTAGGAACGCGAATGGCGAAGGTCACCATAAACGGAATGAAGTCCAAATAGATTGAATCAACATTCCTCTCGAAATCAGTTGCCCAATGTACTCAAAGAAACTTGGAACGAATAAATTCATATTGAATGAGCAAAGTTCAACCCAAACACTCACTAGACGGTGCAAATTGATTATTTCCTAGGTAATCCCCAAATCAACCTTAAAAGTCCCACCAACGGTATAAAACATTCGAACTTTTCACATGAATTTCTCCTGAAACGAGCTGCATTGCGATTCCTCATCCACGACCGAGTGAGCATCGCGTCGGCAGCAGTCCAAGTGAACGTTTCACTATTTACGCAGGATTCAATTGCATGCAGTTATTTATGGTATCGGATGGTATAGGAACATTAGGTAGAAGTAGTCCTCGAGGGTAGTTAACGGTAATTATCACGTAGAAGTTCAAATAACACAAAAAAAAAAAAAAACTTACAAACTTTTCCCGTATCCGAGGTGAGAATACGTAATTGCGGACAAAGTTTTGTACCGTATACAATACCCACACATACAGACAGGTCCCTTGCATTGCCATAAGCTCGAGAGTATACAATTTTTAATTATATAGGCGAGTGCCACAGAGGCGGTGCTAGCGAAAGTGGCTAAAGTTTATGTGGGACTTGGTGTATATAATTAACCATGTTAATTGTACGTTACACGCTTACTTAATTCTCCTGAAAATTTGGTAGTCTATGTGGACAGAATTCAACCCAGCTAGGTGGAAAATAGGTGGCACCAAAACGTTGAGATGAATTTTTTTTCGGATGGCTTCTAGATAGGAAAGTAGTTTTAGAATGCCGCCATTGGCAATGGGGATGTTGCAAAGTTAAATGGGAAATAATTGGCAAATAAACCTAGCATCACAACAACTACTTAACAGAATCATAATTTTTTTTAATAAATATAAACTTCTCACAGGTGGGGCCAACCTGCGCTTTTCAAAGAACTCCCCGAGGTATTGCTTGGAAATTTTGCAATTCGTTTGAATTTTTGTAGATTACGGATTGGTGGAACCATGTCACCTTTAAGATCGTGGGTTTTGATATACACAAATCAACTGCTCCTGAGTGTATTTCTTCATCATTCTAAGGTGGTGCTCTTCCACTCTGGTAAAACCTTGGCGTAAGCCTTTCCATTAGTCCTATTCCCGAGTAGATGGAAAACAGAATTTGACCAGCTCGTCACTTAAAAGGTGAAAAATGTTCTCCAACTACCAACTAACATCACTTATGCCCCTTCTTAGTAAGCCTATGAAAAGTAGGCAAACCATCTGGATCACTTACACAAGTGACGCTACTGTCCGTAATGAACCTGGGCCTCAACCAACATGCCTCCCCAATTAGCCCGGTCTTGCTAACTGCCTCCATTTGCGTACTCCAAGCTGGTTGACGTCGATTTCAAATTAAGGCGAGGTCTTCCTCTACTGCGTTCGTAATCATTCATTGAATCAAAAACTCTGCGAGCCGGAGTACCTCATATAGTTCTTGATGGAACCATCGTCTCCATAGTTCGTCAATGCAAAACGGATCGAAGATTTTTCGAAGAATTTTCCTCTGAATCGACCAAGGATTTCTTCATCAACTTTCGATACGGTCCATGCTTCTGCGCCGTAGAGCAGGACTGGGATGCTCAGGGTCTTATATAGGATTTTCTTAGTAATTCGAGTGAGGGCTTTACTACTAAATTCCCTCATTAGCCCGAAGAAACTGCGTTTTGCAAGAGTAATTCTTCGTTTAATTTCTGACGAGATGAGCCATTAGCTGAGTCGAGGTAGACAAAGTTCCGTACAACATCAAATCTGTCAATGGTAACATTTGGTCCAATTCGGCGATGGGGTGTGCCCTTTCGTGTTGATAGTAGTTGAAGCGATTTTTGGAAGATTGTGGCTCTGGTTAGATCGGGAGTTTTGTACAATCCTCTCAAAAATCAGATTAAAGCAGTCACACGACAGCGCATCGCCTTACCTAAATCCTTTTTTGGTATTAAATTTGTCGATGAGATTATTTCCGACCCTGATGGAGCAGCGATTATTCTCCATCGTCATCCTATACAACCGCACGGGGTTGGGCGGTGTACAAAAACTAGACTTAGCTCTGTATAGTTCGTTTCTATAAATGCTGTCGTATGCGGCTTTGAAATCGATGAATAGGACTTCTTGGGTTTTTTTTTGCAGGATCTGCCAATGTGTGAAGATTTGATCAGTTAATCGGCCCTTATCATTGTGGTTTTAGGCCAGGAAAGTTCTAAAACCACACTCATAAGGGCCGATAAGGTTGTTGGTAAATAGTTCACATTTTACGGCAGATAGGATCTTTTAGGCGATTTTGAGGAGACTTATGCCTCATAACCCAAATCTGGTCGGATGAAAGTGTGTCTGAAGAATGGAACCTGAACATCGTTTTGCACGATGCACAAAAAAGGAGACCCTCTGAATTTTGGATCAGTTCAGAGGGTCTCCTTTTTTGTGCATCGTGCAAAACTTTGGAACAGTTCAGAGGGTCTCCTTTTTTGTGCATCGTGCAAATCGATTTTCAGGTCCCATTCTTCAGACATACCTTCATCCGACCAGATTTGGGTTATGAGTTGGTGGATGTTACTTACCAAGTCAGCTCCGCCGGCTTTATAAAGCTCAGGCAGTCATTTCTGGCAGCCTTGTTAAGCTTGAGCTTAGATATCTTCACTTAACTCAGGTCGGGTGGTTGGCAGTTTTCGCTGTAGTTGCCAATGTTGAACGGTTCGTTCTGCCTGACAGCGTCATCGCCGTTTAATAGTCTGCAGGAGTGGTTTTTCCATATCCTCAGTATCGACTGTGTCACAACTACGATATTTCCTTGTTCATCTCTAAAGGATTCTGTTCGAGCGTTGTATCCTTGGCTTTGACGAACATCGTTCCTTGAGTGGCACTTCTCTTAGTTATCGATCGGTCGGTTTTCTTTTCTTCTTTCTGAGAAGCCGGTGTTCTTCACATCTTCTTTGCATACAGAGTTCAATGGCAGCTCTCGTCTCTTGGCTGCGAGCATCCTCATCAAAGGAGGGGTTTCTTGTTGGTGGGCGCGAGGAACTAAGCCTGCTGGCATCGTTGATCTTCGACATTCGTTGCGTTCGACATACGCGTTGCGCGAAGGGCTTGGCGGT
Organism: Rhingia rostrata; assembly: GCA_949824845.1. Lineage (NCBI taxonomy): Eukaryota > Metazoa > Arthropoda > Insecta > Diptera > Syrphidae > Rhingia > Rhingia rostrata. The sequence goes on from OX463758.1 coordinate 23,099,937, forward strand.
CCTTTGCAATTTCAGTCTTTTGACATTAAACAGTTCCACAGTATTTCGGGATTGTTGTGTCATGGTGGTCCGTACTCTTACCTTGGCTGCAACAAGGTAGCGGTCCGAGTCGATGTTAGCCCCAGATTATTCGGACATCCAAAACACTGGATGCATGCCTCTTGTCTATCACTATGTGAACAATTACCGCCATGTCCCCTTATGGATATCGAGGTGAGGAAACCATTTGCTGGCTATAGTGGCAGTCAATTAGCGTAAGTCCGTTGCCAAACGTTCTGTCTGTAGGCTTTTGCATTTCCGACAATAATGCAAAAGATGTCGTCTCTTCCTACCTTTGCGTTAAAATCTCCCAGCACGATATTAACATCGTAGGATCTTGTAGAAGCAATCTATAGCTATATCGTGTTTTTCCTCCGTCGGGGCGTGATCGCATATAAGTCTTATGTTGCTGAATTTGGCCTTGATGCGGATTGTTACAATCCGTTTGCTAATGTCTTGGAGACATAGGAATTCTTGGCTAATTCTGGCATTCATAGCAAATCTACATCCGAATAGTGGCTGTTTCTGCTCACTAAAGCACGGTCCGTAGTAGATGTCACATTTTTTCATCCTCTTTTTGCCTGGACCACCCATCGTATTTGCTGGATGGCAGTAATGTCTGCTTTGTAGCAGGTTAGGGCTGCCGATAGTTGTTCGCCTGCACCTCTTTTAGTTAATGTTCTCACATTCCAGGTTCAGATATGAACGTCGATGTCCTTTTTGTTGTCTATCGTCAACAATAAAATTAGTCCCTTCCAAGGCTATTGGTTGCAATACTAGGTATTTAACCCAACTCACAACCCTGAATATGACACTAGGCCTTCATTTTCTATTACGGGATTGAGTGCTGCCTTTGGCCTTTCGGTTCATCTGCCACCATCTCTGTTCAAGACTAAATGACCCGTTTTCCGAATATGTCGAATCACGGGTATTCTGTCCCAGGCATTCTGGCCAGGCTGTTCATAGTTTTACTATAAGTTTAGCAATTCAAATCCGGTTGGATGAGACCAGTAGCCGGTGGTTACCACTTGGACGTAATATAAGAACGATTGGTCTGTAATCAAAGCTTTAACGACTGTGGTTTGAACATCCAACCATCCACAATGGCTTTAAAAATTAACGCTTATATGTTCAAGTGTATTATACATTACGGTCCCATACAAATATCCAATTTAAGAGTCTAATTTATACTACCACAACTCCAGAGCTGTCTAAAAATCTAACGACTCAATTTTATATTTAAATGTTGTAGACGAATCACTTTTCCCTTGGCAAATTCACTTGTTTCCCCTTCCGTACTCACCCAACTACCTAGGTCTGCAAACAAAAAAAAAATCGTACTTACCATGCCCTACCAGACCAGACAAACCCAACCGAACCCAATGTCATTCATTAAATAATAAATCATATTAAGTGTAACTAATTTACATGAGAATTTGTTGCAACAAAAGGTCCCTAATGACCATTGACCAGCCTGTAGTCCACAGTCCCACCCAAAACGACTGTGTTTACCGCACAATGAACCTACATGTCCACCCCGATTCCGCCCCAGCTCTAATTTTTACTTCGGTTTTTGGCATTCGAATAGGCCGCAAATGGACACAACACAACACAGGAAATTCTGTTGCATAATTTGTAGGTACTGGTCCTGGTGGTGCGGTGCCACCAGACCTCCACCAACACCATACACACTATCACCACACCATCACTTGGGGCCGCGACGACCAACGTGGTCATTATTGCAACTAATGGTGCTCATGAATTATCCAACATTAATAAATGGGCACATCCGGACCGCCGCATTTACCGACGCTCATTCTCTATAACCCCCAGACCTTTTCGATTTTCCACATCAATGATGAGCAAAGCCCCACCACAGTGTGACCGCCCGCACCACCCACTTGAGAAAAATCCACTCTCATCGTCCAATTATATCCTCTCGAGCAGCAATCCTTCCAAGGATTTACCCGACTTCGGTTCTCACTCGAATTAATTGGAAACTTAAAGAAGGATATCCTCTCCAAAGTCAAGCGGTAATATATCAAAGGACCACAAATGGGAGTTTTAAAGCCCATCTCATTTAATAAGGCGAAAGCGCACCGAGGAATTTGTCATTTAGGGGGCCAGGATAATTTGTTAAACCGGCTTAGGGTTTCTGATGGTTTCTTTCGTTTCGCTTTTTCACAGTCAGTGTGAATGTTTCCAGTACGGTGAACGGCAAAGGCGTCTAGGACTGCATATACAAAGATGTGCGCTGGTTGGGTAGCTATAGGTGGCACATTCCTTCGCTTTGTCAAGGCATTCCATCCAAATGTTGTGCTAACGAGATTTCAACGACTATACACCAGCTCTGTCTGGGTGCACTGATGTGATTGAAACGGGACATTGCAGGATATGGTTATTTCCAGGAGTAGTTAGCTTGGAAATAGTTAAGTAAAAGAATTTGCACTGACATTGATGATTCGCGTTTCGAGTGAGATGCGCTTTGTGTAAAGCGGTGGAAGATTTAAGCACCTCTTGGATGGATCATTTTTTGGATTTCCAGAGGTTTATAGTGCATAGTCGGTATTGATTGCAAAATAATAACGGATTCTTACGAAGGGTTTAATCAAATCCATTTTTCATAAAGAAGACCCTCTACACTACGCTAACCACAGAGGCATACGTTTCCTCAACATCACCTACAAGATCCTATCTGCCGTAATATGTGAACGCCTGAAACCGTTTACCAACAATCTGATCGGCCCTTATCAGTGTGGTTTTAGGCCAGGAAAGTCCAAAACCGATCAAATCTTCACACTTCGGCAGATCCTGGAAAAAACCCAAGAAGTCCAAAACGATACCCACCAGCTTTTCATCGATTTCAAAGCCGCATACGACAGAATTTATAGAGACGAACTATACAGACCGATGTCTAGTTTTGGTATACCGCCCAAACTCGTCATTTTGAGTGGGATGACGATGGAGAATTCTCGCTGCTCCATAAGGGTAGGAAACGACCTCACCGACACATTCGATACCAAAAAAGGATTTAGGAAAGGCGATGCGCTGTCATGTGACTTCTTCAAATCGATTCTTGAGAGGATTGCGCAGAACTTCCGAGCCAACACTAGAGGCACAATTTTCCAAAAATCGGTGCAACTACAAGCATAATCCGACGATATTGACACCATTAGCAGGACTCAACGTGATTTCATAGCCACGGTTTCTAGTATAGAGAAGGAAGCGGCAAAAATGGGTTTAGCAGTAAATGAGGGCAAGACGATGTATATGCTGTCAACACGAAAGGATCCACAACATCGACTATCTCGGCTCCGCTATTAACTCTGACGAAAACATTTCGTCAGAAATTAAACGAAGAATTACTCTTCCCGACCGCTGTTTCTTCGGGCTAAGAAGGCAATTCAGTAGTAAAGCCCTCACTCGAACTACAAAGGAGATCCTATATAAGAACCTGATCATGCCAATTCTGCCCTACTTCGCTGAATCGTGTACCGTATCAAGGGCATTCGTCGAACAAAGAAGATCCTATATAAGTCCCTGATTATCTCAATTCTGTCCCACTGCGCTGAAACACGGACCGTGTCATTGGTGTTCGTTGAACACCAATAATATCGAAGTCAAGTTGCCCCGATTGCGTTGGTAATCCAGGCTGGGCCAAAAGAGATCACTCTATTGGAAGGTGCTCTTATTTTTGCAAATGGCCGCCAGTGTCAAATCTGTTTTGACATTTGTGGAGTAGACAGATGTAGAATACAAGTGAACAAGCCATGGAGCGTTACACTCCCCAAGAACGCGGAATAATCGTGTCTATTTTTTGACGTAACAATTCGTCTGTAGTGTTGACGCAGCCCGAATTCCGTCGCCGATTCCCCGGCCGTCTGACACCGACTGCGCAAACATTACGCCATTTGGCCACCAACCTTGTAGAGTATGGGACCACACGAGACGTTGCCGAGAGTGGCCGGCCCGGAGCTCACGTTGTGCCGAGAATATCGCCGCTGTTGCCGAGGACGTCGAGCTGTCGCCGGAAACATCGACCAAACGCCGTGCCTCGCAATTAGCCATCAGCCGGTCGTCCCTAAGGCGAATTTTGGTCAAAGACTTGCGCATGTTCCCGTACAAAGTCCAGTCCGTGCATCAGCTTCTGCCTATCGACCGTCAAACGCGTGTAACCTACGCCCAAGCCATCCTCAATCACGAGGACGAAGTGGACGGTTTTTCGACCACAATCATAATGAGCGATGAGGCTCATTTCCACCTAAGGGGGTACGTGAACAAGCAAAAATATCGCTTCTGGGGCACCGAAAATCCACGAGTAATGAACGAGGAGCCATTACACTGCTCAAAGCTACTGCATGGTGCGCTGTTCACGCTGGAGGGGTCATCGGGCCATTTTTTTCTTCTTTTTTTCGAGAACGCCGCTGGTCAAACAACAGCAGGGGACGGTGGGTGCTATAGGGCCATTTTAGCCGCTTTTTTTGACACAATTGGACGAAATGGGACTGGAAAACATGTGTGTTTCCAACGGGACGGAGCGAGCCACAACCGATATTCTGAAGGCCAAACAACATCGGATGACTTCTTTTGGCCGACCTTGTATAAAGTTCCTTAGTGTTGATTTCCTATGAAGAATTTTATAAGCGAATACTTTATGAAGATTTTTCTCTCACACAAAATGCCGTTCGGGTGCCAGTTTAAATGTCGTAAGTAGGTTCGATTTTTGCCTTAACCATTAGGTTTCAGCCAACCATTGTGTCCTGGATTTTTATAAACGAGCATGCAGCTTATTTTTTTTACTCCTCGTAGCATATTTATTTTTGCGTATATAAAATCCTGTTTTTCAATTGAACCATTTGCGCTTTTGGGAATTTGTGGGTGGCACCCCTACCATCGGTCATTGTGAAATGTGACACAAATGTCTGGAACTTTTAGCCCAACAATGTTGTAAAAGTAATTTTTATAAGACTGTCATCTGACAACCAATTGTCAAGCTATCATATTTCACTGACAGTCTTGATTCTATCACAAGATCGTCTAACTTATACTAAAAGATGACAACAAAACGAGTAATTTTTGCCGGTTCTATAAATTAAGACGACATTCTTACCTTTCAGAAACCCAAAAACACTTTTAAGCAATAAATCCAATTAGGACCTGTGCATTTTCATTAAGCTCCAAACAACACCATTAGACTCCATCCGTCAGAGAAGGTTTTAAATCTGCTGTCAGTCTTGAATTCTCAATTTTCTCATTCGCAATAAAACTTTTTGCTGTCTAATATGAAAGTAGTTCAGCTTGAAAGTCACTGTCAGTAGGACATCATCATCAATGTCTCTGCAGTTTCCATCAGCGGAGAATTTATTCGGTTTATCAGTCTGAGAACAATTTACGTCTGTCAACAGCGAGTTACAACGTACTTTCCAACCACTCTTTTAATTATTTCTATCTCTGAGATGACTGATGACAACGCGTTAGCATTCTGTACCCGAAAAAGCCGATCCTTATGAAATTCGTGACACAATTTCGCGTCCATTATACCAACGGTAAATTAAATCACTTCTGCTACCACCCACTCTTTATGTGCTACTGCCCATACTATTGGGGAAAGTAGATTTCCGTGCCTGGCCCAGATGTGACAGATTCAATTAAGGATAATTATGTGCTTCATCAGAGGGAGTAATAGCCGTCAAGTTGAAATCATTATCATCATCATCATCATTGACGTCGTCGTTGTTCTTCAGATGTTCCCTTTCCATTCATCGATGGATAGAATAGATGAAGATGACTGAAAATACTACGACAGCCATCGTGGAATTGTGTACCATCCGCTGGCGCAACCTTCACCTTCATATTATATCCTTTTTCTTTGCTTGTCTGGGCATCTTAATAGTTCCGAAGCTTAACGTCATTTTCATTTGTGATGAAAATCTCTTAATGTGTTAGCGGAAGTCTTAGTCAAACCACCTCCCATCCAACATCCGGAACTCTGTCATTTTACTTACTTTACTGTATAATCTCGGTCCTCAACATACTCTATCAGTCGGTCGTCCATGGCCGAGTATTTCAATTCCATTCCCGACCACCCCCCATTGTTTCTACGTCAGAACTTAAGTAATTTCCAATTTGCGATGTGAAATAAGAAAGGACGACGAACAACGTCGTGAGGACGATAAAAATTACAGAGGGATGGTAAGGTGGTAAATGGTGTTAATATGAAGAAGATCCATTGTGGGGGAGGTATCGATTGGAGGAAGAACATCACACGCACATCGCCTTTATGAGGAAAGTTTCACAATTTACCAATTATGAGTGGCATTGGGAGCTATACGTGAAAGTTTTACATCGATGATTATTTAAATCAATATAAATATTGACAGGACAGCTGAAATTTAATTTATCAACAAAAAAAAAAAACAGTCTTCTTGATTTTTGAAAAAAAAAAGTATTTTATTGTAAACAACAGACTATTAGTAGTACCGAAATCAAAGGTATGCCCGCTACGACGGCTGACGATCAACTGACTACAGGCAGTGTGATTAATTCTCCTGCATTGTCAGGAAGGGCCGAATTGTCATGAGATTCTATCAACCCCTCCTACCATCATCGCTCCGTTGTTATCGGCCCTTCATGACAAGCAGACAATCCCGTCTACAGCATCCTCATCTTCATCTGAATCAACGAAATCATTACTCCGAAAGTAGAGGATGACCCCATCTAGTTCCGGAAAGAGTTGACACCATTTTTGACACTCGAAAACTGAACTAAATGGGCGCGATTTCCTTCTAGCATTTTCTAAATCTTCGATCAAATAGCGGTCATGTCTTAACTTGATACGATTCTCGCAATTTCGGCTCTAACTTCCGTGACTCACCCGTTGCTGCTGGCACATTCCGGATCACAACCAGATCTCCTTCTTGGTAATGATAAGAAGTTTTATGCTTGAAGTCAAAACGTTGCTTCCACTTTAAGCGTTCGGCATCAATATTTTCGGCTGCATTGGTTCGACGAGTCAGCATATCGGTAGTGTGGTCAACGCTTTCATTCGCTTGAAGTGATTGGATGAGATGATTCTGCAAGAGATCACGTAAATGGAAATCGAACACCAAGTCGTTGGGTGAAAATTTTGGTATTTCGTTCCTCTGAGAATTCAGAGTCCATTGAAGAGCTGAAAGTTTGGCATCCCAGTTGGATGGGTTCTCCGTTGTGGTCCTTAAACAAATTGAGGATGGATTGATTAATCCTATCCATACATACAGACATACAAATTCTAGCAAAACTTTTGGAAACCCTACTGAATCTAGAAAATCCGTTTTAGGCTAAGAGCAGGCACTCATTTTTAGAATTCCAGCTAATTTCCATTGTCAATGCACCCTGCGGTAGGGCGAGTTAAGCATATCCACGTCGATGAACCTAAGCCATATCTACTCCTTTGGAAATCGTCCCATCGAATTATTCGTAAGAAATGACCACTGCTCCCACCATGTCATTAGACCTACTCCCCTCGCCATTGGAATATTACGGAGTGATCTCTAACAAAGCTTTTGGAAACTTTACTGAATCTAGAAAATCCGTTTTAGGCTAAGAGCAGGCACTCATTTTTAGAATTCCAGCTAATTTCCATTGTCAATGCACCCTGCGGTAGGGCGAGTTAAGCATATCCACGTCGATGAACCTAAGCCATATCTACTCCTTTGGAAAACGTCCCGTCGAATTATTCGTGAGAAATGACCATTGCTCCCACCATGTCATTAGACCTACTCCCTTGCCATTGGAATATTACAGAGTGATCTCTAACAAAACTTTAGGAAGCTCTACTGAATCGAGAAAATCCGTTTTAGGCTAAGAGTAGGCACTCATCCTTAGAATTCCAGCGAATTTCCATTGTCAATGCACCCTGCGTTAGGGCGGGTTAAGCATATCCACGTCGATGAACCTAAGCCTTATCTACTCCTTTGGAAAACGTCTCATCGAATTATTCGCAAGAAATGAACATTGCTCCCACAATGTCATTGGACCTACTCCCATTGGAATATTTCAGAACGCTCTGTTCTTACATTAGTTTTCTGACGAACAATTTGTTTCAATGAATCCAGATACCCATTATGATTCTGGTCTGTCAAGCACACGCTAGTGATTGTTTCAATTGAACCACCCGTCTAGACAATTGTTTGACCAAGCACTGTCGCGGTGTTCTGCCAAGATGCCAATCCAACCTACAACAATGAAAGGAAAACATTCATTAGAATTACACACACATACATTCCGATGGATATGTTGTATTTTTTTTTTTGGTCTTTCGCAAAACTTTTCGCAGACATTTTGCTTGAACAAAATGGACTCTCCCCTCACTTAATCCATCGGATACCAAAAAACAAAATCTTTTCTCTTGATTAGATTCATCCTGACAGAGCTATACAATGTAGCCAACCCATTGCTCGGTTTCAAATCTCACCTAAACAACTTTGCACTCGAAAAATAGGAGAAAAAAAAAAGGATATCCTGGGTTCGCTTTGCATTGTCCAAAAATTTGTTGCAATCACGAGTGAAAAGGAAGCGCAAAATGCTTCATTATTATTTTCCAAAGGTGCCGTTGCTATTTAGCTGATAGTCCTTGCTATCGCTGAGGCATCCTTATTTCGTAACTGAGTCACGTAAGACGTGAACGGACGTTGACGAAGAAGAAAGCAAGTGAAACGACTTGAAGCGCAACTATGTTGGCATCTTTGCGAGGAATCTCGTTGCTTAAACACTCTCAAGTTTCATCCACACGTCCTTTGTAAGAAGGCTTCAGCTATACTCGAGGTAAGGTAATGTTTACCCTTTTTGCTGTCTCATTGCCGGCGGAATAGGGACGGATTCACAACTTAAAATGTTTGCTCATTCCTGCCCAAGGTGTATGCATCCAGAGAGCATACATCTTGTATGTGGGGTGGGAACGGGAGTGTTGAGCCAAAAACAATGAAGAGCAAGGACTCCGGTGATGGGAACGATGATGGGAACGATGCCACGTATCTTAGTTTGTCCTCTGCATCCAATTGAAGGAAGAGGCGGGTTAGTGAGTTGGAACTATCTGAATATACAGAATGTGTACGTGATGTTTTTTTTTTGCTCCGAATCGTTTGCCATTTTGTTTTTGGGGGTATGTTCGTGATGTATGCACCTGGTTGGCATTTCTTTGTGTGGCCATGTCTCTATTCCAAGCGAAATCAATGGGTTGGGTATGGGTAGTGGATGTAGGAGTATATGTCGGGGATACGAAATGAGATTCCCAGCATTTGAAACAATTTATTGAAGTTTCTCTGCATGTGATATAACAATGTTGGGAATATCAATGCACCTAGTAAGGCAAAGAACTGTAGATGCCAGGAGGGTGTTTAGGTATCATTTAGTAGTTTAACTGATTATCATATTACATACTATTTTTCTGGTATCAAGTGACTTCTGCGCTGGATGAGGTTGGTAAGCTTTGTCATGGCCAACAAAGGACCTTAAACCTGGTTTCTCAGCTCATCAGAAAGAAACCGCTGCTTTCACAAAGAATCCCAACAAACTGCAGTAGAAGATGAGAGTTACTAAAAAATCATCCGTTAAGTTTTATAAGCAAACAAGGGGGAAAGAACACCGGCTTTTCAGAGGTACCACTTACAGATACGTCACAGCCAGAGACGTTCATCTTGTTCATCTTCGAACAGAATCATGTCGAATTGAGCAATAAAACATCAAGGTTGAGGCACGGTCGATGCAGAGGTATTATTTTCGCCCCAAAGAAGAAGACCGTTAACGCCAAATCCAAGAGGCAAGTAAGAGAGCTTCTCATGACAGTGATTGGATGTTTGTCAGACATTCGCTACAGGTGGATCAGTGAAAAGGCATGTTCTCACTTTCGGGTTTGAGCCAGTTAGCCCGACAAAAGTTAAAAATTGAGTGGCATTTTCCAAAGAATTACCTATCAACAGAATACTGTTACAACCAAGACACTTTCTCAATATCAGGGAGGCTATAAGTAGTTAAAAGCAAAAATCCTAGTTTGGGCTACTTCGACTGGTTATCCTGGTTTTTGCCCAACAATCTGTCCTGCAGAAGGGGATTTGTGTTTTGGGTTCGCCACCCAATCCGTGTGAAGTTGCTAGTCTCCCATTGAGGATTCCTCGGAGGAAAAAGGAACGCTTTTTGAATATGAAGGGTAGGTGGTAAATGAAAGACCTGGACAAAAATTATCTAGAAGCTTCAAAGGTCCTCCAATGCAAAAACTTTCTCAAGTAGCAGCGAAACAATTCCCACCGTGGAATCAACGATGGCGTTTGCATTCCTAGTTAGGCTGGATGAAGTAAAATACCCTACATGTGCTATTTGGACCTGTTTTGAGAACATGACATTAGGAATTTCATGGTTTAGTCCAGCCCTTTGATTGCAACGCTTCAGGGGAGTTTGATTACGGAACTTGCATTCGGTGAACTCCATATGTAGGACAATCTTTTTGGTAGTCTTAACCTTCTTCCTGAAGATCGGATTAGTATGACCACGGAAAACTTGTTGTTTCCTGTCATAACGCCTCCTGCCCTGGGCCTATTAACGCTCCTTGGACTTCTTGTATTGCGTCGCCTTGAGCAACATATGGTAGTCTTAACCTTCTTCCTGAAGATCGGATTAGTATGACAACGGAAACCTTGTTGTTTCCTGTCATAACGCCTCCTGCCCTTGGCCTATTTACGCTCCTTGGACTTCTTGTATTGCGTCGCCTTGAGCAACATATGGACCTTGCACTTCTTACAGAAGGTACGTCTCTGTTTTGTTACGTTCACCATCTTGACAAATTTCATGCCCTAGGGGTATCTGATAAATTGAGCGTTTTGGTTTGAGTTAACCACACAATCGCGTTAGCTTGAAGTAACCAAGAGCATTAGAATGGACTGGCTTTATTGCTGGCGACAACTTAACTGCAGCTGGAATGTGAGAGCGGTTAGCAAAAAAGGTGTATCCGAAAAAAAAAACACTAGCAGACTTGGTAAGCTTCCAAAAAGAAGACATTACTGCTATCCAAAAAATACCATCGATTGAAAGAAAGGATAATGAAAAACTCTACTTTCGAAAGCTGCCTCATATCATAGGTTTCGAGGACATTAGCGAACGCATTGTAAAAATCTGCATCATGGCCAAATTCTCGATTACGCCCCGACAGAGCAAAAAAAATATGACATTGCTACGGTTTGTTGCTAGAAGGTCCGAACTCATGAATGACTACCGAATTTTTACATCTTGTTGGAATATTTTAACGGAACAACGAGAAATACAGCCTACACCTTACCAACTCATAGCCTAATTGGACTCGATGCGGAACGAAATGCCACTATAGTCAGCACACTTGTGATAGTCAAGAGACATTCACTCCGTATTTTGGAGCCCGATTGCTGTGTTTCGTCAGTCCACCAGAGAGAATCCTCTGGGTGTCACAAAGAATGCCAACGAATACTCGCAGCCGAAAATATGTCCTACAAGAAAATTCTGCAGTAGAGGATGAGAGTTAATAGAAAATCACTCGTTGAGTTTTATAAGCAAAAAGGAGCAAACAGCACCAGCTTTCCGGAGGTGTACTTAATTTAAGATGTTCGTAAGTTTTACCAAGATTTAGAACGTCACAGCCAGAGTCGTTCATCTTGTTCATCTTCAAACAGAATCCTGTCGAGATGAGCAATCATAAATCAAGTTTGAGACACAGTTGATGCTATAAATGTATTCGAACCACACCTGCAGACTGTTAAAACGAGATGACGAACAATTTTAGTTCAAAGCGACGGCATTCATAGAGCGATGTCTAATTTTGGTATATCGCCCGTTCCGTCCGTCTAGGATGATAATGGCGAATTCTCGCTGCTCATTCGATACCAAATAAGGACTTAGGATCACGCATTGTCATGCGATTTCTTTAACATGATTATTGAGAGGACTGTGCAAAACTCCAAAGCCAATAGCAGAGTCCGACCAAAGATGTGGAAAATGTGAAAATTGCGGGACTTTATCTCCCTCGGCGCTGCTATTAATCTGACAACGACGTCTCTTCAGAATAAATTAAGGAATTACTTTTTCCAAGAGAAGAAGATCCTACGGGGTGGTTAAATTTTAAGGGCCGATGTTGAATTTGAATAAAACACAAATTATTTAGAAAACTACTGTCATTTATTTTTATTACGATAATGTTGGTATTGTTCAATTATGTGTTGAACAAAATATCGGCCAAAAAGCCGCCGCGAACTCGGCGGCACACCTCCTTCCGATAGTCCAAATTTTCGATGACGCTGAGGCATAATTGAGGTTCTATGCCGTTAATGTGCCGAATTATCTCATCCTTTAGCTCTTGAATTCTTGCTGGCTTATCGACGTACACCTTTTCCTTCAAATAACCCCAAAGAAAGAAGTCCAAAGGTGTCAAATGACATGATCTTGGCAACCAATTGGCATCGCTTCCACGTGAGATAACACGGCCATTGAATTTGTCGCGCAAAAGAGCCATTGCTTCGTTAGCTGTGTGGCAAGTGGCACGTCCTGTTGAAACCAATATCGTCCACATCTTTATCTTCCAATTCGGGCCATAAAAAGTTCGTTATCATCTCACGATAGCGAACACCATTCACAGTAACTGCCTGGCCGGCCTCATTTTGGAAAAAACACGGTCCGATGATGCCGCCAGCCCATTAGCCGCACCAAACAGTCGTTGTGGGTGCATTGGTTTTTCGACAATAACTCTTGGATTATCATACGCCCAAATGCGTCAATGCTGCTTATTGATGAATCCATTGAGGTGAAAATGTGCCTCATCACTGAGGATGATTTTCTTCGAAAATTCGAAAATTGATCATCCACTGCTGCCATATCTTGCCACTATTCTGACCATTGACGACGCTTGAAATGGTCAAGAGGCTTTAGTTCTTGAGCCAATTGCAACTTGTAGGCGTGTAAATGCAAGTCCTTATGCATATTCATCGACGAAGAGCGTGAGAGGTGCAATTGTTTGGCACGAAGACAAGTTGAGGTGGACGGCTCTTCAGCCACACTATCGCGAACAGCAGCAATATTTTCTGCAGTACGAGCATGCACTGGTGTTTTCACATCTCCTACAGACCAGGTTTGCTCAAATTTTTGCACGATTTTTCCGATTGTACGCACATTTGGATGGTTAAAAAGAACAAAAAAAGTGCACGATGTGCATGTTGATTTGAACGCTCATTTTCATAATAAGCCTGAACAACTTCAACACGTTGCTCGATTGTGTATCTTTCCATGGTTCACATTGAGTTAGTCTGAATTTGAGAAATGTCAATTGAAATGCAGAAAAAAACTTGACGTTTAGGTGTGGTTCACATTCAACATCGGTACTTGAAATTTAACGTCGCCAAAGAATGGACCGTATCAGAAGCAGATTATGAATCCCTACTTTGGTTTAAGCGAAAATGTATTCCGAAGATATTCGGCCCAGCTTGTGTTAACCCTTAACCTCTCGATTAACACCATACCACCAGCACAGAATGTCGAAGAACAGCCGCAACTGATGTGCTATGTATCTCGCGCCCGCCACCAAGAAACCCTTGGTTTAATGAGGAATGCCGACAGATGCTCACAGCCAAGAACAAGGCCTACAAGGTTAAGCTGCCACTGAGCTCTATAGACAAAGTAGAACGGAAGAACACCGGCTTTTCATAAAAAAAGAAAAAAAAAGAAAGAAAAGCGCGCAATCGAGGATATAGAGATGTGCCACTCCAGGAGCGATGTTTGCAAGTTTTACCAAAGTGTAGAACATCAAAGCCAAGCATAGAAAGCTCAAACAGAATCTTGTCGAGACGAACAAGTTGAGACGAACATATTCGATGCTAAGAATATGGAAGAACCACTTCTGCAGCCTGTTAAACGGCGATGACGAACAACATTCCGCTGTCAGGCAGAACGAACGACTCAATATTGGCAACGACAGTATTGAAACCTCCCGACAGTATTGAAACCTCCCGACAATATTGAAACCTCCCGACATGAGTGATGTAAGGATAGCAACATGTAAACTCAAGCTTAATAAGGCTGCCGGAAATGACGGCCTTCCCGCTGAGCCTTATTTAGCCGGTGGATGTTACTTACCAAGACATCTTGGTAGGTAATTGGATGTTACTTACCAAGTAATCTTGGTATGTAACATTCACCAACGCAAAGCTTAATCTGGTCGAATGAAAATGTGTCGAATGAAAGGAGACCCTCTGAACTGCACCAACTACAGAGGCATAAGTCTCCTCAACATCGCCTACAAGATAATACATGCCGTAATATGTCAACGCCTGAAACCGCTAACCAACATCCTGATCGGCCCTTATCAGTGTGGTCTTACCCCAGGAAAGTACACAACCGATCCAATTTTCACACTTCGGCAGATCCTGGAAAAAACCCAAGAAGTCCGATTCTATGCCCACCACCTACCTATTCATAGATTTCAAAGCCGCATACGACAGCCACCGTGGGGCTTATTTCCGTGGGGGTTTTCCACTGCACCTGCACCTTTCATGCCTTAAAAGACAGCGAAGGTGCATTCTTTGTCTATCAGATATTTTTCTGTTCTTCATAAAATTTTGCTTTTATGCAAACACGACGCACATAAAACATATCCATTGGGTTAATTTTGCTACAAATAGGGCCAACAGCCCTTGAAATGTTTTCAAAACAAAGAGGGCTTACAGCATTGTTATCCTCGGCGGAAGTTATGGTATAAAAATTACTTTTATCTCCCTCCTTGATTATGTCCAATCATCCAACTATCATCATTGCATATTGCATCCACATTCTTAAGCCTCATCATTATTCGATTTAACTGCACAACATCAAGGAACTTCAACTTCGGTTGCGGTCTTAATTCACATGAATAATTCACCCACTTCACTTCATTGGGCACCATCAAACAATTGCTCTTAATGCCTTCCCGTTTCCAGAAGATGCAATCAATTGCCAAATGGCTCTCGTCCTATGTAATAAATCACTTTATGGATCCTTTTCAAGTTATATCTCCTTCCGTCATTTAACCAAGCGAGCCATATTGCACACATCCACAACACACCATTCGAGGAGGAAATAAAAATTCCTTCAAAGTTCCCTCAAAAGGACGAAGTTACGTATACACCATCCAGGGTTAGCCAAATTGAATGAGCTAAGAACAAGTATCCTTTCCTGCTCTCTTAGTTCAATATCACGCATGTAACTGTACACAAGGCAAAAGGATAGGTGAAACAACTTCAAACATTTGGAGTGTTGTGGATGTTCTTCTTTTTTATTAAATACATCCTGAGAGGGCAATGCTGTGGGAAGGCGGATGAGTAAGCAATCTACAGCTAGACATAGCCTCATACAAGGATGTACGTAGAAACATATAACAAAGTTTATAAAAGCCGGAAGTAATGCACTTAAAAAATGTTCGCCAAAAAGTTTGCAAGCAGAAAAAGTTTTCGAAAAAATAAATTCAGCTTGGCCTTAGAGTTGCAAGGGTGTGTTTGGGTCTGGAGTTGAGGGTAATGCGCGCTGGTGATGCGAATCCATGGATTGCATAGTGCACATTCGGTAAATAGAGTGGAAACTGCTGACCGTTGCTGATAAGAAGATATGAAAACTTTACCCAACAAAGATGTTTTCCATTCAGATGATTTTTTTTTTCGTGTGCTAGTCTTATTTAGTTTTTTTTTGTATCTTTTAAGGAAGGAGTTGAGATGTTATTTTCTATTGGGCTGGTGCGTTATGATTCCAATTTAGAATTGCACTTGGGTTGCCAGTACGGTATGGATATCATTAGATAGACTGATATGCTCAGGGCAACTCGCATCAAAGTTTTTATTTATAAAACTTGAAATCTACGTTTATAGGCTGCTGGTGGAGCCACGGCTTTACTACTGAATTGCCTTCTTAGCCCGAAGAATCAGCGGTTGGCAAGAGAATTCCTCGTTATACTTCTGACGAGGTAGAGAAAGTCCTGTACGACCTCAAAGTTATTTCTGTCAATGGTGATGTTCTGTCTAATTCGTCAATGTTGTGAATCCTTTCGTGTTGACAGCATATACCTAGTCTCACTCTAATAAATGCCTAGCGGAGGTAAAATGAGAAATAGGGGTTGGAAGGACAGGTGGTTTTAGTTCAGGTTACAGTTCAAATTCCGGCTTTCAAAGCTTTCCACCTACTTATGAAAAAAAAAACCTCATTTATTGGGAAAACCCATTTTTGCCACTTCCTTCTCTATATAAGCAAACGTACTATGACATCACGTTGATCCCTACCAATGATGTCAGTATCACCAGCGTATGCAAGAAGTTGCACCGATTTTTGGAAGATTGTGCCTCTGGTGTTGGGTCGGAAAATTTGCACAATCCTCTCTATAATCAGACTACAGAAGTCACATGACAGCGCATCGCCTTACCTAAATCCTTTTTTTTTCGGTATCAAATGTGTCGATGAGATCATTTCCGACCCTGATGGAACAGCAATAATTCTCCATCGTCATTCTTCACAAACGGACGAGTTTGGGCGGTATACCAAAACTAGACATGGCTCTGTATAGTTCGTCTCTATAAATTCCGTTGTATGCGGCTTTGAAATCGATGAATAGATGGTGGGTATCGTTTTGGACCTCTTGGGTTTTTTCCAGGATCTGCCGAAGTGTGAAAATTTGATCGATTGTGAACTTCCCTGGCCTGAAACCACACAGATAAGGGCCGATCAGGTTGTTGGTAAGGAATAACGCATTCACATATAACGGAAGAAAGGATCTTGTAGATGCTGTTGAGGAGACCTATATAGTTGGCGCACTTCAGTGGGTCTCCTTTTTTGTGGATCGGGCAAACCATGCTGAGGTCCCATTCTTGAGGCATACTTTCATCCGACCAGACTTAGCTTATGAGTAGGTGGATGTTTCTTACCAAGTCGTCTCCTCGGGCTTTCTAAAACGCAGCGGGAAGGCCGTCATTTCATGCAGTCTTGTTATGCTTGAGCTTAGTTACTGCTATCCTCACTTCACTCAGGTCGGGTGGTTGGCAGTTTTCGCTGTCGTTGCCAATGTTGAATGGTAAGTTCTGCCTGTCAGCGGAATATTGTTCGTCATCCCCGTTTAATGGTCTGCAGGAGTGGTTCTTCCATATCCTCAGCATCGACTGTGTCTCAACTACGATATTTCCTTGTTCATTTCGAAAGGATTCTGTTCGAGCCTTGTATCCTTGGCTTTGACGTTTTACACTTTGGTAAAACTTGCGAACATCTTTCCTGGAGTGGCATCTCTTTATATCCTCGAGCGGGCGCTGTTCTTTCTGAAAAGCCGGTGTTCTTCCCTTCACCTTTGCCGAAAGAGTTTAATCACAGCGCTCGTCTTCGCCTGCAGCTTATCCTTTTAGGCCTTCCTCTTTTCTGCGAGGATCTGTCGGCATTTCTCATCAAACCAGGGGTTTATTGATGGTGGGCGCGAGATACCTAGCACATCAGTTGCGGCTAATCTAATGGCCTGCTAGCATCGTTGCCATTGTTCTTCGACATTCGATGCTGTTGATATGATGTTAATCGAGAGGTTAAGGGAAACGCGTTGCGCGAAGGGCTTTGGCGGTCTCTTGCGATTGCACTCTTCTGACATTAAAATGTTTTACAGAATTTCTGGATTGTTGTGGCGTGGTGGATATCCGCATTCTAACTTTGGCTGCAAAAAGGTAGTGGTCCGTGTCGATGCTAGCTCCTCGGAATGTTCGGACGCCCAAAATACGGGATGCGTGCCACTTGTCTATTGGTCTATAAAATTGGTTTACATTTCGCTGATCTAGAGACTGCCATGTCCCTTTATGGATAACGAGGTGAGGAAACGGTGTGCTGGCTATAGTGGCATTTCGTTCCATAGCGAAGTCCATTAGCCTTGTGTGTTCCGGGGGTTCCGGTAATACTGCCGATGATGTCTTCTCTTCTTACCTTCCAGCGCGATTATAACATCGTTCTTCGGTAATCGCCCATTGGTTATGTCAAGGAGCTCATAGAAACTATCCTTAGCTATGACATATTTTTCCTCCGTCGTGGCGCGAGCTCATATAAGGCTTATGTTGCGAATTCGGTATTGATGCGAATTGTTACAATGCGTTCGCTCCTGTTTTGGAAACATAAGACTTCTTGCCTTAGTCTGGCACTTATAACAAATCCGCATCCGAATAGTCGCTGTTTCTGCTCACTATAACACGGTCCGTAGTAGATGTCACAGTTTTTCACCCTCTTTTTGCCCGGCCCATCCCATTGTATTTCCTGGATGGCAGTAATGTTTGCTTTGCAGTAGTTTAGGGCTTCCGCTGGTTGTTCGCTTGCACCTCTCCTGTTTAATGTTCTCACATTCCAGGTGCAGATACGAACGTCGTTCGCCTTGTTTCATGTAACGGGGTCGTCAACATTGAAATCTTTCCTTTCTAAGGCTATTGGTTGCTTCTTTACAAAACTGTTTTCCATGGGTGGTCAGTTCCAGTATATTAGAAACCGATAGGAGGCCAGGGCATAAGTATCCACTACTGGATTGAGCGCTGCCATCCGCCACCATTTCTATTCAAGGGGTCTGACCAACCCTTGATATTCCCAAATAACCTGTTGTCCAAATATGTCATACGTCGTGCTCTCAGATACCCAATGCTCGTATGGTACTAATTTCGATATTGTGCTGTGACCAAAGGGTTTGATACTAAAGTTACTCGCTTTTCTGAGTCGTGCTGCGCTTTTTGCTGCTGTCTCATGGATATGTTGGTCAATATTGGTAGATGGTTTAGAATCGTGGGTCTGGTGTGCATAGTTCTGATTATGAGTACATATGCTGTTCTTTTGACCTTTTTTAGTGCAATCATGTATGCTTCGTCTTTTCATGAAATTCCACTAGACTAGGCAACCATAGGTGAGGATTTGTCTGGCAACATCTGGGTGTAGCCATTTTAAGGTAGTTGTACTGTTGTATTGGCGATCAGAAAGTTTCCTGGTTTCAAAATGCTGTTGAATGCACCTATATACATCATACATTCTCTGTTTAGCACCTCTCTAGATCAAAATGGAAGCAGGAGGATCTATTATTGTGTATGTAAAAAACATTTCGAAATGAACAGTCTGTTAGAGCATCGCTCTCTCATCACCAGCAACGGCACTTAGCAGATCTCTATACAATTCGATCAGACGTCTGCCGAGCAATGAATCCCGCTGAATTCCGTTTGAGGTCATCTATGCTCCTTCCTGCCCTTCGGGCTCCATTGCTTACCGCAGATTCTATTGCTGTTATATAGTGCAATGTTTGCTTTCTTGACGATCAAGTATCACCCCAAAGTATTTGGCACTGGTTGACTGGTGAGATGGTGGAACCACCCAGAGTTAATACCAAGAACCGAACTAGTCCTTTTCGCTTAGAAGAGATCAGTCTTGTTAGTACAGAGGAACACTTCGGTTTTCTTCGGATTTACACCCAGGCCGCGTGGTTCTGACCATATACTGAGTACTTTTAGGCTTGTTTGCATGTTTGCGCTTAAAGTCGATGGGAACTTCCCACATGCCATTAGAACCACGTCATCTGCGTAGGCCACTGTTTTGATTGCAGTGATTGGTAGTCTCCTCAATGCTTTTTTGACTACCAGCAGTCAAAGAAGTGACGATCTCAGTGGCGCGATGAATTGCTGCGGAGAAGGTCTGGATTCGACTCCCAGCCTTAGCAACACCTAAATGATTTTTTACTGGCCCTCGTTCCGTGATCAGCTGCCAAATCATCCGAGTAGTATCAGTTGTCTAGAAAAGCTTATCTCAACTTCGCCGTACTGAGTCGGAATAAAACAGGAGGTCCCACCATCGTGGAAGAAATACACACGCACACATGAATGGTTGTGAAAATGCTCAGCCCTGGCTACTAATGAGCTGTTGCGTCAAAAATTTTTTTTTTTTTGAGTAGTCAAGGAAGTGGAGAAAGAACACCACCCTGTGGAGTACCTCTTCTCGTTGTTATCCTCTTGATACAATCGTCCAGTGAGGATGAAATGATACGTTTTGCACCCCGTCTGGGTCAATATCATTCTGATCAGCTGCATCACCACTTAAGTTGTGTTCGGAGATTTGTCCTGATGCTAAAGTGAATTCTATGATCCTATGGTCACAAGAACTTGGTTGGCTTGCCACTTCTCAGTCGGAAACTGCTAAGGTGTTTGAATTATAGGAACGCGTTTGGTCTAGAACTTCCCTTCTTATTTTTATAATGAAAGAAGGTTCACTTCCACCATTGTGTATCAAGCTTTCTAAGTTTGTCATATTGGGGAAAAAATAGATAACCGTTTTGGCAGCCCAAATAAAACATGAAACAGTCTCCGAAGACGATTTTAAACCTAAGTTGTGGTTTAAAATCGTCCTCGGAGACGTGTTTCAAAGCAAAGCTTTTAATTAAAGGAGATAACTACTTTTGTGTATAAAACCATAAATCGATGTTAACCAAAAATTAATTTTTCGTAAGGCCTTGAGTCATGAATTCACATTTTCATCCCGCAAACATTTTTGCCATCTCATACATGAAATTCACTTGCTGCACATCTTCTGTATAAAAATAATTACCACGTATCTAGCCCTTTCAACATTCCACAACACTTTCCCAAACCCACTAACCAACACATTCCAAAACAATTCCAAATGGCTGCCCCAGCATGCGCCCAAATCTAATTAAGTTTTCACATTTGTCACCGATGTGTCATGTTTGCACCACTAAACGCTTAAACAAAGCCGGAATCCTCCTTTTTAAGAAATAATGCCTCCTTATGCCTCCTCTATAGCAATCATGAAAATGACCAGAGTCCACATTAGTAATGACTTCCACACTTTGTCTGGCACTTTGCTAACCACTTTATCCTAAGGATACCACTCATGGTAATTGCCCCACACACCCAAGAGGCACCGATGAAATATTTTGTTTTATCTCGCTTAGTCTGGTTTCTTCGTTTCCGTCGTTGTCCTGTTAAAAAAAAAAAAACCTTAAATCCGGAAAATCCCTACAGGGACATCATGAATATTTAACTCATTTGCGGTATCCTTGATTCCTTTCCACGTGAATAATTTATTATCCGCATGATTAGGGAGCATATGCAATGTTTTCATTTTTTTTTTTCTCTGGAAGAATATGATTATGTTTGCATATCCTTTGTGAAAGTTCTAAAGACGAAATTCGCCTACGGGGCCTTATAAGTCATTTTTGAGATGAATAGAGATCGCAAATAGGCTTTTTTTTTTGTTGGTTGGTAGTTTGACCAATGGATAAACGCTTTTATGATAGGCAATTCCTCATCTAACAAGAATAACCTTTCAGGATCAAAGGGCAACTCGTAATCCACTGAAAGGGCAAATGTGTTTCACAGACAAATTTGCAGTTGTAAAACCCATTCACCAAACCACTTTTCGCAAAAGGTACACATATAGGTACACAGGAAAAGAAAAGTTTCACTGTCCCCGGAGAAGACTAACTTTGCCTATGTATCTAATGGATAACCTGTGTTGTGAAACAGTTGTCTACACAGAAACTATTCCCATTTTGGCGATAAACTTTTTAAGCTGATCCGAAATAGGGAAATGCATGCTTACTACGTTCGAGTCTTAAAAAGTGTTTTACTTAAACCCTAGGGTAGCGGGACACCTGTAAATACACGTTTTTGTAGTTTTCTTTGGATAAGGTTTAAAGTAGAAAAGGCAACAAAGTTCGGGATTAAATGATAAAAAAAATGTTAAACCATTCTGAAGGCAAACTGATTTCCTTATGGTTAATCGTATAAAACAGAAACTTTTTTAGATTTCAAGGCGTGAAGGCTGTTCTAATAAGATTGCCTATTTATTTGTTTTGCCTTTTGTTCTACAAAAAATGCTGCCTTGCATATTTATGGTACCTTTTAAATTTTCGATGATTCAGGGTTTTTCAATAAGAGTGCTACAAACGTTTTTTTTTTTAAATAAAAAAAAAGGGTTTTGGGTATCAATGAAATTCTTAATTCCTGTGAAAGTACGTTCGATGCCATTATGTATGGAACTCGATTTCTTTTGCATGGCCACCACGGGCACGCTTGCAGAAGTCCAGACGCTGAACCTAATTTTCGACGGTTTTCAAGCATAAATCGGCCGATACTGCTGCAATTTCACGTTCGATATTCGTACGAAGCTCATCAATCGTGGCTGGCTTGTTGGCATAGATCATAGACTTGACGAAGCCCCACAGGAAATAGTCTAACGGCGTCAAATCGCACGACCGAGGCGGCCAAGCGACTGGACCATTTCGTGAGATAACACGTTCTCCAAACTTGGCTTCCAATAAATTGATTGTGGCATTCGCTGTGTGGCTTGTGGCGCCGTCCTGTTGGAACCACATGTCCTCCAAGTCCACATCATCCAATTAAGGCCAAAAATATTCGGTTATCATTGAACGGTAGCGATTCCCATTCACAGTAACGTGCCGGTCTTGATCATCAGGGAAGAAGTAAGGCCCAATGACGCCGCCGGCCCATAAACCACACCAAACCGTAATTTTTTCGGGATGCAATGATGACTCATGGAGTACGTGTGGATTGCTACCTGACCAATACCGCATATTTTGTTTATTGACGAAGCCATTCAGCCAGAAATGAGCCTCATCGCTGAAGATGGTTTTTCGCTGAAAATCCGAATCATTTTCAAGTTGTTGATCAGCCCAATTCACGAACATACGAAGCTTCTGGTGGTCAAGCGGCTTCAGTTCTTGCGTCAATTTAATCTTGTATGGATGTAGGCCAAGATCTTTTCGCAAAATTCGCCACAACGACGTCACAGAGATGCCCAACGCTTAAGAAAGAAGTGTGAGAGACACATTTTGTCTTTCTTCCACTGAAGCCTCAGTGGCAGCAAAATTCTCGGCACTACGGGCACTTCTTTGTCTTACTGGCAAGGGAACATTTTGTACTGCTCCTGTGGATTCAAATTTTTCCACTAGACGCTCAATTGTTGATCTGCTAGGACGATTATGACGACCATAAATTGGACGTAGCGCTCTTAACTTTGAGGCCACTGACTCCGAATTTCGGTTGTAAATTTTAATAATTTCGACTCGTTGTTGGATCGTATATCTTTCCATCCGTCAAAAGAGCGGCAAGAAATATGGCTCCGTTTTCTGTCCCTGTCGCTCAGCTTTTGTAGCGTCCCTGTTGAAAAACCCGATATTTCATTATGTCGAGGGCTGAATTGTATGACTGACCCGTCGAATTTGTCTTTCACTTCAGGTATTTCCTTCGGCATTAAACTTTGTTTTGACAAAAAACAAGGGAAAAAAGCATGTTCAGTCTTTATGAAAAAAGCTTCCAAGCTTAAATGCATGCTTACGTACTCGTCGGCTGTTCAAGACGTACTCCAAATTGGCTGATCCATCTCTTCAATGAGACTTAATTCATGCAAATTCTGAAAAATTTAGAGAGAGAGTGCCGTGATATAGGGCCAAGCGTCATGAGCAATCTCTTCAATAAGACTTTGTTCATGCGAAATCTGAAAAATTGAAAGAGAAAGGTGCAGTGACATAGAGCTAAGCGTCATAAGGCCAAATCTACAAATTTGGTCTTATGACACTTTGTGAAAGTTCTTTCTGAACAGCCGGTGCTCCTCCCTTCTACTTTTCTTATACAGCTCAATGGCAGCTCTCGTCTTCACCTGCAGCTCAGCCTTGTAGGCCTCGTTCTTGGCTGCGAGCAGCTGAAAGCATCCATCATCAAACCAGGGGTTTTTTTTTTGCTGTTGGGCACGAGAAACCTAGCACATCAGTTGGAGGCTGATCCAATTGCGTTTTGGCATCGTTGCCACTATTCGTCGACATTTGAAGCTGTTGGTATGATGATATTCGAGAAGTAAAGGGGTAGGGGTTCCCCGAAGGCCTTGCCAGTCTCTTGCGATTGCAGTCTTTCGATAATCAATTTGTTTTATATGTTGCTGATCTAGAGACCGCCATGTCCATTTATGGATATCGAGGTGAAAAACCGTGTGCTGGCTATCAGAGTGTTTAACTAGAAGCTTAATTCCCGGGATCTAAGAGTATGGAAAGATGCCTTGCCCCAGTACACGTAGTGAGATAAGTGAGTAGAATGTGAACCTATCACGGCACTTGACTGTCTCGAAAACAACTCCAAATGCCTTGAGAGTATCCGTATTCCATAACACCATTTCAAGGAACATGATTTCCAAAAGAGGTTATAACCTGTTTACAGCTTTTCATTTATGCTCAAGAGCCCACTTGATAACGAACTTAAAGCTAATTACCACTACATGAACAGCGGAGAAATTGGTTCACTCCATTGTACTCGGCATGTCCTTAATCCCAGATAAAAGGCTCATTAAGTCGTTACTGCTCAACCTCGACATTCAGCCAATCAACTAATTGTCGAAATCCCTATTTTATTAGGTGTAATAATTTTTCCATTTACAGCTATTCCACCTTTTGCTTCCATTCAGCTCTCTCTCTCTCTCTGAGTGTAGTTTTACTCTCGGTAGTTTTACTTTTATCTTTATGGCGGTAAGCGGATTAAATCCGTTTCCCGAGAATTGGCCTCAATAAAAGCGGACGACGCGGTGCGGCTCAGCTGTGAAGGGCACGACACAAACGACACACACAAAAACAAAAATGGTGGCCAATTGCAATTTAAGATCTTACTCAGGGAAAAGGAAACGCTTAAAGGATTCCCCTTCCCCTTTACTTTCTACACCAACCACTCCTATCAGTGTAACACTCAGGCACTCAACCAAGTGCTGACCATTAGAGGAGTCCTGTAATTCCCATGGGGGACATGCCCACCAAAGGTGGGAGGTTGTCGGTACAGCGGTCGCAGGTGGGTGGAGGCGAAACATTCGCATTGGAAATTTATTGCCTTTGCGCTGCGAGGGATTTGCGTAAGTGCCCATCCTTTGGAACATCCTTCCTCCCGCAGCAACATTCAGGCCGGAGTATATTTTAATGAGCTTTTGCAGGAAGCTAGCTGCCCGACTATATACACACCGAACTATTTGAAGCTATTTCCTGAAACATGCTGTAGCTGTACGAAGAACAATGGTATTGCTGCGAGGGTGTTTCGAATTAAAGGACATGGGTGGCAGAGGCAATGGTTCCTGTTGTTAAAGGGGGTTAAGTCTCTCAATCTCATTTGCCAGCCGTAGGGTGATAACGTTAAGTTAAACTGTTTTCACGCACGCGATCATTTCGTCACATGTACCTACTCCGCGTGTATACGGTTGAGTTGCCTGACGGAAGTGTTGGTTGGAATTTATCGAGTTCGTTGTCCAGCGAACAATGCATCACAACTGGATGTGTTAAGTAGCGGACTCAATGGAAAGGATATTGAGGCGCTTTATTGCATTCACTTTGATGAAATTAATTAATTAAGTTAATTGATAGCCTTTTTTATTGGACACAATGGGACGTGTAAAGGATTGTTTAAGGCGCTTAAGTGGAATTTTTTTCGGGGGAGAAGTGCGTGTGTTGTTTTGGGTTTTCCTATGCAGGAGGTTTGTAATTAAAGGGACCTATTCCTTACACAGAGATATGAAATACGTATTTAAAGGTATTGAGGGTCATTTTTAGCCGAAGAACTGTTGTAATTCGACGAGTATCAGTAAAAGCATGTTTGGGGTTTATGTCATGTCACTAAGAAATATAAAGCAGGAAGGCCATATCTTCCTCGATGTGAAGCAATTTGTTAATCTTCTCCATTTGGAGTCGGTCTTCTTCAGAAAGTATGAGTAGATTTGTCTGTTAACCGCACCTAGCGGGATATGGACCCTTGCCGCAAGTGAGCCATGTAGAGCTGAGCCTTGTCTGGCCATCTCGTCTGCTCGCTCGTTTCCTTGAATGCTACTGTGCACTGGAACCCATAGAAGTGTGACCCTGAAGCGTTCGCTCAGGTGGCCAAGTTCGATCCGGCATTCCTGTACCATCTTGGGGGATATGCCCGAGTTGATGGCCTCAATGGCCACTTTACTACTTATGAGGAAAGCAATATTTAACATTTTCGTAGTGGCACATGCGATGAACTGCAGCGCAGAATGTCTGGGTTCGATTCCCAGCTGTAGCAACACCTATATGATTTTTCACTGGCCCTCCTCTCGTGCTGATCTGACAAATTATCCCAGTAGTATCAATTGTCAAGAAAAGCTTATCTCAAACTAGACGTTCAGATTCGGAATAAAATAGGTGGTGCCGCCATCGTGCACGAAGTATACACGCACTCATGAATGGAGAAAGCAAGGCCTTGGGTATTAACGATTCTGTTGGGCCCACAATTTGAATTTGTTTTAGTGTCACACCCCAGTAGCGTGCAAGCCTCTCGGATAGCCAGTAGTTCCTTCTGGAACACGCTGGAAAAATCAGGTAGACGGTGTGATACTGATATTTTCCGTGATTCCGAATAGACTACGGACCCCACACCACAGTTTATCTTAGATCTGTCGGTGTAGTCGACCGTGTTAAAATCTCTTACCACTTCCTTCCTCTTGCACTGAGCTCTATTATGAAAGCCAACGTGTAAGCCTTTCTTGAAGCTTAGTATAGGTGTTATGTAGTCTGTTTGAAACGTGACCATGCCATAACTGTGGCCATACGTCCTTGCATTTCAGCATCCTGACACTTTGAGTCTTACTGAGCTGTTAACACTGATATCTTTATTGTGTAGGCCGAGAGGCAAGAGATACAATAGCACTGGGCATCCGTTGGCGCCGACCTCAGTTTGCCAGTTCCTATACTGGCTGTTCTTTGCAGCCTTTTTAGTTTTGTGAGGTTGTAGCCTTTACCAAAGAGTATAGAACAACATAGAGTACGCATCACAGTTAAACATTTTGTAGCCGTTACAGACGCGGGAGGTAAGTGCGAAGGAGAAATTTTGTCGATAGTGGGGTATCAATATCAGTACCAGATGCGCACTCTATGTAGTTCTATACTCTTTGCATTTGCTCAATGCGGGCCACCATACTAGTGAGTCGTGTGTGAAAATTGGACGTACCCCTGCTGTGTTCATCCACAAGGTCATCGTTGGTTTCCAAAGGTTTTGCTGCAAGCACAGAAAGCAATCCACGCCTTTCTTGCTCTATGTTCGATGTTGTGTTTCCAGATAGGTTTTGGGTCCAGCATGATACCCAAGTACCTATCGCTGGAAGATAGTTGTGGTTGTGGTTGGCCATTAAGACGGGGGAACGTGAAATCGGGTATTTTGGTTTTGGTGGTGAATAACACCAATCCCGTTTTGCTAGGGCTTACACCGAGGCCACAACTTCCAGCTAAGGTGCTATCCCTGTCTAGAGAGCAGTTCCCATGATTTCAGACGAAATGCTTAAATTATTATTCTCAACATATTTTCATCAAAAGGTTTTTTTTCGAATTTTCGTAAAATTGTACCGAAACAGTTTATTTTTTTATGAAAAACGCCTTCGAAAAGTGGGCAAGGCAAAAACTGTTGTCTTGACGAAATATAGGTTTTGGGTAATGAGTGCTTGTGTTGGCTACATAAAATATGTTCTTCAGTGCATGAATGGTGTTGGGTTAGTGATTGTTTTTTTACTTTCAGTGTTGCCAAATGGCGGAATTCTGCTTTTCTGTTAAGTCCATGTTTTTAGAGGTTGGTTTTTCGAATAGAGATACAACTGACATTTTGTGGTCAAATCGGGCAACTCTAATGTCATTTATGTTCAGTTTGGTTTGCCATTTCATCAGCCGGTTGACAAATAAACAACGCTTGCAAATCGTGTAAATTTATGTCGAAAATAATGGTTCAGTTCGCGAAGTTTACCGCAAGCTCCGTCCATTTTATGGTCGACATAATCGTCGATTAGAGCAATTAATTCTGTTAACCATGGATCGTTTTCGAACTACGTTTACTCTAGGTATGTGATAATACGCATCCGCAGAGACTTCGAACAGTGCGCACCGAAGAAACAATTTCCGCTGTAGAGCAAAGTGTTGAAGAGGACCCGAATGAATAGATTCGCCACCGTGCACAGCAATTGGAGCTCTGTCCATCAACTTTACGGAAGATTTTGCGCAAAGATATTTGCTTACGACCTTACAAGATCCAGCTTGTGCAAGAATTAAAGCCGCGGGGCCGGAAATGAGATTGAACTCGATGCTGGTTTTCATCGCAAATTTTTTTTCAGTGATGAGTCTCATTTTTGGTTGAACGGCTGCGTCAGCATAATTGCCGCATTTGGAGTGAAGATAATCCATATGAGACCCTTGAGACGCAATTACATCCACAAAAACTGACTGTTTGGTGTGCTCTATGGGCTGGTGGAGTCATTGGGCCATACTTCTTCCGAGATGAAGCTGGAGAGTCAGTTACCGTTAATGGAGACCGATATATAGCCATGATAACCGATTATTTGTTCCCTAATTAGATTGCATGAATGTGGATGAGATGTGGTTCCAACAAGACGGCGCTACATACCACACAGCGCACGTAACAATTGATTTATTGAAGGAAACATTGACTCCGACAACAACATCTCGTCAGAAATTAAACGAAGAATTACTCATAACAACCCCTGTTCCTTCGGGCTAAGAAGGCAATTCAGTAGTAAAGCACTCACTCGAACTAATAAGGAGATCCTGCCGTAGAGCACTGGGATCAGGATCTTATGATCATCACAGTGCTCTACGGCGCTGAAGCATGGATAAAAGCGGATGAAGAAATCCTCGGTCGATTCGAGAGGAAAATTCTTCAAAAAATATTCGGTCCCATTTGCGATGACGAGCTATGGAGACCAAGATTCACCAAAGAGATTCAACTAGCTGTACAGCGAAATGCCGCTGGTCAAAAATCTCCGCATTGGACGTTTAAGATGGCTAGGACATGTATGTCAAATGGAAACCAATACTCCGCCTCGCAGAGTCTTCGATTCCCAGGCAGACGTCGGAAGCAGTAGAGGAAGACATCGCCTTCAGTGGCGCGCACAAGTAGAAACCGACCTCAATCAACTTGGAATGCGCAACTGGAGGCAGTAGCTAAGGACCGGGCCAATTGGAGAGGCATGTTGGTTGAGGCCTAGGTTCATTCCGGACTGTAGCGGACTGTAAGTAAGTAAGCAAACAAAATTCAGTAATTTATGGCAGTGTGTGTATCAGTACTACTCCTACTGGACGTTTGCTATAAGCTATACTGGTTCTTCGCACACAGAGACATACACGGCAATGAAAATGCTGATGAACTGGTTAAGAAAAGGACCTGCCACCAGCACTGCAAGAGGAAGAACTTTCCAAACAAAACATTTCGTTACCAGGAATAGAAATCGAGACCCTTAGCACGTTTGCACTAAACACTTCGTTCTGTCCTGAAAGAAGGAATATACTCTCAATTTGCATTCAGTATTGTATTGGTATATCGTAAGACGGCAAACCTTTTCTCTTAGTAAACACAAAATTGGTATCCGCAGCAACACTATTAAATCGATATTCCATACCAAACCAACAGCATTTGGCGGCAGTTTTTCAAACACCAAACAGCCATGGAGTTGGAAAAGCAAGTTGATTTGAATGTGAAAATCGCTGAAATTAAAAAAAGGATTCTTCTCACCGGTATGCCCTCCCCAAGAATTAAAATTTCAAATTGTAAAATTTCTCCATCCCCAATAGAGGGTCAAAAGACCGCAAATGCTGCAGAATGGCAGAAGCAGACCCGTATCAATTCAGAAACTCTATCCACCCTCAAGAAGGAGAACAAGGAATTGACAGGAAGACTAAAGAATCTGAAAAACCCAATCAATCGACGAATGGGCAAGGAACCAGATATCGATACTGGTGGCCTTAAACCTGTGTACCCGGTTGGTGCCAAGAATCCCGATGACGCTGTTTTTATCATGGACTTGAAGGTCACTGAGAACCGCAAGCAACTGGATATGCTGAGTCACAAATTCCGAGTCAGACAAAAGCACTACAATAAGCTGGTCCAGCACTATGAGGAGCTAGTCGCTTATAAGGAACATCAAGCCAAGGAAGTTGGCGGTAAGCCACCAGAGACTTTGGAAGAAGATGCTAATCGAAAGGTGAGATAGCCTCATGTTGGCAAATGATGTTCCTTAACGGACTTACTGATTTCCGTTCTAGTTGGTTATACAGCTTGAGAATGAGATTCATCGCAAGAATGTAAAATGGATTGAAGCCGAACATATTAAGAAGAAATACAAGTCCATACAGGCTTCTCTCATGACTGACGCCGAAAGATTTGAAAGATCATTAAAGGAGCTGGAAGAGGCACTGGCTGAACAACAGTCTGAAGTTAATCGACTACAGGTATGCAAGTTGTCAAGACTTTGAACTCAGAGACTCCATTACATGGCTATGTTCAGACGATTGTTGGATTGTCGGTCCTATCAATGAAAAATGAATCTTGCATCAGATTTGACATTCAGATGGTCTTCAGTTCTTATAGAGGGTCCTGACAGTTTAGTAATATCAGTCAATCTCAAGGCTGTTTTTTTTTTCCAAAAACTCTGTTTCCCTTCTTCCAGCAAGTGCACAACGAAGCTCTCGAAATGCGTGATGCTGCCAAAATCATACTGCAACGTCAAGAGCAACAAGCTAATACATCGCTAAAAATACGCGAACGTCAAGCCTTGGACTTTCGAAAGCAAGTTGAAACTCGAAAGCAGGAACTCGAGCGTATTGGTCGCAAACTTTTTACAGATGGCAAGACCTTTATCCACCAGGACAGTATCGGATCGAGCTCGGGCGACCAGCACACCGCAAATACTGAAAACGACGAAGATCCTAATTCGCAGTTGCAAAGTGTGACCGAAGAAATGGACGGACTATTCAAAGACCTAATGGAGATAACTGGTGCAACCTCACCAGCAAATGTTCTCGAGAGATTTCTGTCCCAGAAAGAGTCTTCATTGCGATTGATTTACCTTCGAAAAGCAGCCGAGTTGGAGAAGAATGAATTGGAACACCAGAGGGAGACACTGGCCAAGCAACTTGACTCCTCAAAGTTTTCCGAGATGAAAGAGAATGAAGTGTAAGTGCAAGTAATGTATAAGCGTTTCGTTTATTGAACAGACTTTCCGCTTTAGGAATCAAGAAGTTGTCGAGAAGCTGAAACTCCAGATTAACACTCTTAACCAAGAGAAGCAGAAGAACTTGGAAGCAGCCGAAAAGACAGTGGGCGTGATTCAGTTCATTCAAGATAGACTACGGGATATGATCTATAAACTGCAAGAAATCGACGAAAGTGACGTCAACATTGTGGAAAAGGCGAAATCAATATCGGCTAAGAATTTGCCAGATTTTTTGGTCGATGAGGCTACAGATGAAGACCTAATAGATGTGAGTTGAACAAGTCTTTTGAAAGGATGGTTCATACTGCAAATTTGATTAAGTTCCCCGCCAGCGATATCTGTCATTGCATTCTGTCCCTGAAGTTTGTTGAGCCTACTACAGCTTTTCTTTTGGTAAATTTTTTTTGATGTAGTTCGGGGTGTTAGTGGTCTGATATCCTTTCTCATTTGAAATAATTGCTTATCCAGACTTAGATACTTCATTCGACTTGGCACCAATCTCCATAAAATTGGAATTCTGTTGACCAATTCCCAACCATAGTTTTTCGTTTCGCATTCCACACCCCACTGTGTGTCCTTCGGCGATGAATTTATGTTTCTGAGGGTTCTGCTAAATATGTCCTCTAGGTTGATTTCACCAAGCAATATTTCAATATCTTTTCGGCGGTGGCTCATAAGTTTTGTGAAAGAAGAATACATCCCGTCAACGCGAACGGGACCGAATATTTTTCGAAGAATTTTCCTCCCAATTCGACCATGGATTTCTTCATCTGCTTATGATACGCTCTATGCTTCAGCGCCGTAGAGCAATACTGGGGTGATCAGGGTTTTATATAGGATCTCCCTGGTAGTTCGAGTGGGGCTTAACTACTGACTTGCCTTCTTAGCCCGAACAAACAGAGGTTGGCAAGAGTAATTCTTCGTTTAATTTCTACCGAGATGTTGTTGTCAGAGTTGAAAGCGGAGCCGAGGTAGACGAAGTCCTGTACTACCCCACAGTTATATCTGTCAATGGTGACGTTCAGTTCAATTCGCCTATGTTGTGTGTCCTTTCGTGTTGACATCATATACTTAGACTTACCATAATTCTCTGCTAAACCCATTTTCGCCGCTTAATTATCTATTCTTGCAAACGTGGTTATGACATCACGTTGAGTCCTGGCAATGACGCGGCGTATGCAAATAGTTGCACCGAGTTTTGGAAAATTGTGCCTCCAACGTTGGCTAGGGAGTTTTGCACAATCCTCTCAAGAATCAAGTTGAAGAAGTCACATGACAGCGCATCGCCTTGCCTAAATCATTTTTTGGTAGCGGATGTGTCGGTGAGGTCGTTTGCGACCCTGACGAATTAGCGATAACTCTCCATCGTCATCCTACACAAATGGATGAGCTTGTGCAGTATACCAAAACTGGACATGGCTTTGCATAGCTCGTCTCTATAAATGCTATCGTATGCGGCTTTGAAGTCGATGAAAAGGTCTTGGGTATCAATTTCTTTTTTTTTTTCTTGTTTCTTGTGTTTTTTACAGGATCTGCCGAAGTATTAAAATTTGATCGGTTGTGGACTTTCCTGGCCTAAAACCACACTGACGAGGGCGGATCAGGTTGTTTGTAATTGGTTTCGGGCGTTCACATATTATGGTAGATAGGATCTTGTAGACGATGTTGAGGGGACTCATGCCTCATTCGACCAGATTTGGCATATGAGTTGGTAGATGTTTCTTACCATGTCCACTCCGTCGGCTTATCATTTCCGGCTGCCTTATTAAGCTTGATGGTAGATATTGCTATCCTCACCTCACTCAGGTCAGGTGGTTGGTAGTTTTTGCTGCCAGTAATGATTGGTTCGTTCTGCTTGACAGCGGAATATTGTTCGTCATCGCCATATAACTGTCTGCAGAAGTGGTTCTTCCATATCCTCAGCATTGACTGTATCTCAACTACGATATTTTCCTGTTCATCTCGACAGGATTCTGCTCGAGCCCTGTATCCTTGGCCTTGACGTTTTACACTGTGGTAAAACTTGCGAACATTGTTCCTGGAGTGGCACCCCTCTATATCCTCGATCGCGCGGTTTTTTTTCTCTTTTTTCTTCTTTGTAGGAACCCCAGGTCTGATGAGGAATGCCGACCTCATCAGACCTGGGGTTTCTTGGTGGTAGGCGCGAGAAACCTAGAATATCAGTTGCGGCTGAACTAATGGCTTTTGTTGGCATTGTTGCCATTGTTCTTCGACATTCGATTCTGGTGGTATGGTGTTAATCGAGAGGTTTATTGAAACGCTTTGCTCTAAGGTCTTGGCGGTCACTCTCGGTTACAGTATTTCGAAATTTTATTTCTTGACAGTAATTCAGGTTTGTTGTGGTGTGGTGGATGTCCGCATTCAATCATTGGCTGCAACAATGAAGTTGTCCGAGTCGATGTTAGCCCCTCGGAATGTTCGGACATGCAAAATACTCGATGCGTGCCTCTTGTCTTTCGCAATATGAACATTTTGGTTGACCGATCGTTAATATGGAGACCGCCATATGGATATCGAGGTGCTGAAACCGTGTGCTGACTAAAGTGTCGTTTCGTTCGGTAGCTAAGTCGATTAGTCTAAGTCCGTTACCAGACTTGTTGTCGTGTAGGCTATGTTTTCCGACATACTGGTAAAGATGTCTTCTCTTCCCACCTTTGCGTTAAAATCTCCCAGCACAACTTCAGCATCGTTATTCAATAGTCTCTTATAGGTCTTGCCAAGGAGCTTGTAGAAGCAATCTATTGCTATATCGTGTTTTTGTCTCCGACGGAGCGAGAGCGCGTGTAAGGCTTATGTTGGCAAATCGGCCTTGATGCGGATTGTTACAATGCGTTCGCTAATTTCTTGGAAACATAAGACTTATTGCTAAATTGTGGCACTTATAGCAAATCCACATCCGATTTTCGCTATTTCTGCTCACTATAATACGGTGCGTAGTAGATGTCACAGTTTTTCATTCTCATCGTATTTACTGGACGGCAGTAATGTCTGCTTTGTAGCAGCTTAGGGCTTCCACTAGTTGTTCGCTTGCAACTCTCCTGTTTAATGTTCTCACTTTCGAGGTGCAGATACGAACGTCGTTGTCCTTTTTTTGTTTAGCAGCGCCGTCAACAATAAAATCAGTCCTTTCCGAGGCTATTGATTGCTTCCTTACTTTTTTTTTCCATGGGTGGGTAGCTAATCCAAAGCACAACCCCTAACCTGGAGGGCGAGTTCCAATTTATTAGATACCCATAGGATACGCAGTGGATACTAATCCATCACATGATTTAGCGCTGCAGCTGGCCTTTCGGTTTATCCGCCACCATTTTTGCTTAAGTGGCCCAACTAACTCTTGATATTCCTAAATGACCTATTGTCCGAATATATCAAAGCATCGCATCTACGGTCGCCTGGGACAGCAGGTCGGGTATTCCGTGCCAGCCTGAGCAGGCTGTTTAAAGTGCTGCTGTTTTTTTCTTATTATCATCAATGGTCGCACTTATATGTTTATCAAGTCAAATCCGGTTGGATGAGACCAGTATTCCATGGTTACCTCTTTGAGATCAAAATAAGCACGATCTGCGTGTAGTCAGAGTTACAAAACATGGGAATGTCCAGTTCAAAGCCAATCATAGCTACTCTCGTTCTACAACATCCAAACAATCTTCTCACGAACACATTTGCAAAATCCCGAATTCTTAAAAATCCTACAAGCCACATACTTTGGCACCGCTTTCTTTCAAATTTCCTTCTTTCTAATGACGTTCGTCTTAAAGGGCCGCCCAGAATGCGTATCTGTAGCTGGTATCTTGTATCGATGTCAAAATAGAGATACATTTTGCCCTCCATTCAGCTTCAAGCTACAGATTCACGAAGATACACATTGTGTTAGCTCTTACGGGTTAACTTGTTCTTAACTTTTTAATTCATATTCAAGCATCAGCTAGAGTTACCTACACATTCTGGCCGGCCCTTAAAGTATAGCTTGGAATATTTTTTTAGAAAATCTACACAATAAAAATTGTGACCCCTAAAATATTTTTTTAATCTTTTCAGATTTTGAAAGCTAAACTAGAGCGAAGTATGACTACCCAGGATGAAAAGGAATTAGAAGGAACTCAACAAATTGGTGATGTAGATGTGCGGTTGAATTACCTTCCCCACCTGTCTTTTATTGAATCCACCTATTTTCATTACCAGATTAACGAGCTGGCTGTAGCTCTTGAGCAGACACCTTCAGTGACGGCCGAAGAAAAGCCTCAACCCCTGCCGATGTGCTATTATAATCTAATTTCTGGTCGAGCTACTCGAACTTTGGGAACATCTTCTGGGTCTCCGGAACAAGGCCCACAGCCAGGTTAGTGAAAGACTAAAATTTTAATTCTGTCAAAACGATCGACTTTCGAAATTCCCCCTTAAGCTGTCACTGATGACGAAAGTGAGGTACCCTCGCGAAACTTTCTCAAACGGCAATCTGTTCTCATCGTGGACACAAAGTCAAGACGCAAAGCTTTTCGCCCAGTCCCACAGAGAAGGAAATAAACTTTTTATTACCCTTGTATCCATGTCGCTATATTAGATGTTGTTGAATAAATATTCCTGGGATTTTTTTTCCATCCAGTATCTTAAATCTTAACCGTGCTTATTTGACCATGACCGTGACAAGAAAATCTGGATCTTAACCTTAAAAAAAGAAAAAAAAAAAAAAACTCCATTTGAAAATCCAGACCTCGACACATTTGTTCCACCTCGACGACCGGTTCTCCTGAGTAACAATCACAACACAACAGCCACTTACCTTGGACAGTACTCACCGGACCGGAATTCCAGCAACGAATTGCCAAAGGAATTTCTTACATCGCACTTTTCGGAATCGGCCGGCTACGAAATTAAATTTATCCTTACTCCGTTGCATGGTGGTACCGGTGGTGGTCGTGAAGAGTTTAGGGATACAATGGACAATGTCGCTCGTAAACGATGACAACAGTTCACAATGGGAATTCCAAGTCGACAATGACGACGACGGCGACCGCAACGATAGTGGGCGTATAGGATTCACTGGGAGTAGTCGGCATGCTCCAAGGGAGAGGTGCATGACAAGAAAGGATAAAAAAAAAAAATTATCCTGCAGCTAGGTTCCTTATGGCTTGTGCGACTACAATGTGAATTGTGTAATACTGTGCAATGTAGACCGTTGCAGGAGCATCGGCCAGAATAATATTTTCCAGTTACATGACAAGCGGCACAATGGGTCAACCACTGGACGCACATACAACAACAGCACAACACGAAACAGTAACAACAATGGCCATGGACAATGGACAATTCCATTGCGCTGCCTGTTTCTTGTGTGCTTATGTCCCTCCAGCAGGAGGAGATGTCGGTCTTACCCGACTACAACTATGTTTGCGATGACCAATAATGTTGCTGCCGAATGGACATGGCACTGGGAGTCGTCTGACGTCGCTGTCGTCGTCCTAGTCGTAGCAATTCCTTCGGGTGGAATGACTAAACTCGCAACATGTAAGCCTGCAAGAAGTTAGGAAGTCGGAATTGGATTGTGGATGGGCGAGACGGTGGATGGTGGATAGTGCCATGGGATAGGTATGGTTTGCGTGAAGAGGTCTCGGTCTCGGCAAGAAGCGTGTTCGACGTCAATTCATTTATGTAGAGAAGGTTACTTATAGAATAGGTTAGGACAGGGGAGAAAATGCGCTGACAGTTTCAAGGGACATGTACGTTGCGCTTGGTCTTGGATGGAGTTTAATTCATTTGGTTGACGGTAATTGTTTAGTGTCCAAATCGATCCACCAGCATGTCTGGTGGATGTCATTGCCTAAATACTGAATATGTTGGTATGTCAAAAGTCGAAACTATTTTAACCTTCACCTTTAAAACCCACCAATATAAATGGAATCGAAGAATTTAAAGCTCCAACGGTGCTAGGATTTTTTTTTTTATTTACATATGACGCATTTCCTGCTTCAGGGCCGTAGAGTAGGACACTGAGAAGATCAGATGTTTGTTTGGAAAACGCTGACAATTGTTGGCGAACATATCATTCAATTGTGTGCTTGTTCTGGTATTTCGTTGTTCGTGTAGTTGATAGTTTGACTCTATGAAGAACCTTCTGAATTCTCGAGGTTCATCCTGCAACCAGGTTCAACTTACACTGAAAAAATGGCCATTTACGTGAAGGCTACTTCTAAAAAAAAAAATTGACTTCTTATTGTTTCAACATTTCCCTCATCACTGAAGCGCCTGCAGTTATTGTTGCAAGTCTAGGAGTTTGGCTGTCTTGGATGAAGTCTCTACGTATTATGTGATGGTTAGCAATTTGGACCTATTGGTCGTCGAGGTGTGACCATTAGTAATTTGCTGTTGGCAAACTGCGCCTCAAGCAACACTTTCCTCTAATTTGGATGGTCCTTGGCTAACCGTTTTCAGCTTCGGGCCGTACTGTAAGACTGAGAAGATCAGAGTTTTTTTTTTTTGGAAAACGTTGACAAGTGATGGCGAACATATCATTCAATTGTTTGATTGTTCTGGTATATCTTTGTTCGCGTAATTGATAGTTTGACTCTATGAAGGAACCTTCTGAATTCCTTTAGGTCTTGTAGGTTGAGTTGTTGGGTTAAAACTGAGAATAAAACTGAATTCATGTTTCTCGAGGTTAATCCGGTAACCAGGTTTACCCCACACTTAAAAAAATGGCCATTTGAGTGAAGGCTACTACTAAAAAATATTTGACTACTGATTTTGTCCACGTTTTCCTAATCACTACAGCACCTGCAGATATTGTTGCAAGCCTAGGATCATGCCTGCCTAGGATCAAAGATTATAAAGTCATACACATGACGCACTGCATACAAGAAAAATTGTTCTATGGCGGGGATAAAGTCTCTGGTGTTATGTGAGGATTAGCAATTTGGACCTATTGATCGTCGAGGTGTGATAATCAGTAATTTGCTGTTGGAAAACTGCGCCTCAAGCAACAAATCCCTCTAATTTGGATGGTCCTTGGCTAACAGTTTCCAGCTTCGGAACTTAAGTTAATAACGCTTGTTGTCTCCTTGTGGTAGTGGTCCGAGTCAATGTTAGCTCCTCGGAATGTTCGGACATCCAAAAAAAATGGATGCATGCCTCTTGTCTATCACAATGTGACCATTTGATTGAACGTTCGTTATTCTGGAGAGCGCCATGTCCACTTATGGATATAGAGGTGAGGAAACCGTGTGCTGGCATTTCGCTCCTTAGCGAAGTCGATTAGGCTAAGTCCGTTGCCAAACGTGTAGTCTGTAGGCTGTGTTTTTCCCGACAATACTGCTAAAGATGTCTTCTCTTCCTACCTTGGCGTTAAAATCTCACAGCATGTCTTAACATCGTACCTACTTCCTTAGTCGCTCATAGGTTTTGTCAAGGATCTCGTAGAAACAATTCTTAGCTTTATGATAATTTTCCTCTGTCGGGGGGTGATTGCATATAAGGCTTATGTTGGCGAATTGTTACATTGCGTTCGCTAATGTCATCGAAAGACTTCTCGCCTAAGTCTGGCACTTATAGCAAATCCGCACCCGAATAGTCGCTGTTTCTGCTCACTATAACACGTTTCGTAATAGATGTCACAGGTTTTCATCCTTATTTTTGCCGGCGTACTATACGATATCCCATCGTATTTCCTGGATGGCTGTAATATCTGCTGTGTAGCAGTTTTGGTCTTCCGCCGGTTGTTCGCTTGCATTTCCTTTACGCCCGCAATGTGCTAAAACATATAAAAGGTATTCATAACCCCTTGAGTGCGCGCAAATTATAAAAAAAAAACTCTCTTGTTTGACGTCACATTCCAGGTGCAGATATGAACGTCGTTGTCCTTGTTTCGTTTAGCAGGGTCGTCAACAATGAAATAAGTCCTCTCTGAGGCTACGTAACAAATGTTTTTTTCTTACCATGGGTGGATAGTTTACCCAAAGCATAACCCCTAACATGGAGGGAGAGTTCCGATTTATTGGATACCCCTAGGACACGGGGTCATCAGCATTCGCTATGGGATTGAGAGCTGCCGTTGGCCTTTCGGTTGATCCGCCACTAACTCTGACTTACCCAAGAAATTCCTAGGCCTAGAAGTCAAAGCAGCTTATCTAGGTTCGCCTGGGGACAGCAGGGCAGGTATTCCGGCCCCCCATTCAACTTCAAGCTACAGATTCACGATGGAGACACACATTTTGTAAGCGCTTACGGCTTGCCTTGTTTTTCACTTCTGACTCTTAATTCCCATGAGTGTTTATTTGAAGATTTAACAAGTTTCCCGTGTTCATTGACAATAACATCACACAATCATTTAATAGAAATAACACGTCTCCATTATTTGTGAGTATCGCTGAGCTCTTGGCAGGATGCCACAAAACCAAAACCGGATATAGTAACTACGTACCTATCTAATTCC
Source organism: Rhingia rostrata (assembly GCA_949824845.1). NCBI lineage: Eukaryota > Metazoa > Arthropoda > Insecta > Diptera > Syrphidae > Rhingia > Rhingia rostrata. The sequence continues at coordinate 23,139,487 of OX463758.1, forward strand.
ATTTAAAACTTTATCCGAGTAGCTCATTCTGGTCAAGTTTAACCAATCAATGTTCTATCCCCATCCAGGGGTATGGGTAGGAGAATTAAATGGGTCCATCCAGCTACATCAACTGCTCCCCGGATGCCGTCCATAAAAGCACACACAATGACTTATTAAAATGCGAGTAAGCTGCTTACCTGTCAATTCATTTGTTAGCCTGTTTTGTACAAACTACTAACACAAATGAGTCTCGTATCTCGTTAACTGTATATGGTTGTGAGGATAGCAACAAGCAACTAGGGATTGCAGCTCCTCTGGTCCCCAAAACAGATATGAAACATTTAATCAGTGCAACAACGACAATATTACACCGAAAAGGACAAAAACGAAAGCAAACATCAGAGGCGACACATTATTATGACCGAGGTATGTAAAAAAACCGTAAAAGGACTTACAAGTTCTGAAGGCATTCTATCTGTAAAAAGTTTATGCGTATATGAACGAGTCCATTTTTTTGTTTTCACCCAAACACGAAGAACCTACAAAAGCACACAATTTTAATTAAGGACTAAGAATGGTCCACTTGGAGATGCTTTGCCATAGTGGTTGGGTTGGAATCAGTCATGCGAGGAGCATGAGGTGGAGTGCTGCCAAGCGCACGAGTAGACTTTAGTTTGTAGAAGGGTTAAGACAGGAAGTTAAAAGTTTCGCAATAAATGTGGAAGACGAAGTAGTAATTTCTTAACCAGCAACAAATGAGGAAACGAGGAGTGAGGTTGGCTAGGTGAGAGATGGAAGTAAGTTTGACTTTTCGAATAATCTGTTAGGATTCTTGTCGAATTTTATTTTACTTAGATTGAATTGAAGAAGTGTTGGTATTTTTATTTTTTTTTTTTTTTTCAATACATATCGGTGTGGTGGTAATTTTGAGGCACCATCTGTAAGATATTTTTTGACGTGACATGGCTTGTGCTCTTTTGAACTCTTATGTACCACCATATATGAAAGGCCGATCGATTTTGTGTTGATTTTCAAAACACTTGGCATCCATGCTAGGGCAAATATTTGCTTAAAGGGAAAAAAAACATAGTTTAAGCCTTTGCCCTTCATTTAGCGTGAAAACAATATTTCTTCGATTTCTTTTCAGCGATGCCATATTTTGATCATATTTTGTGAGCCGTTTAATTCGGTTTTTATATTCCAAAAAATGATTTTATTGCAAAGTGACCATTCGTCGCAGATTGACATTAACTGTCGCACATTTGTCCCACAAAATTAGAAGATGTCCCACAAAATCGAACTTAAAATTTTTGAATTTTTAGAATGCTGTGAAACCCCGAAAAACTTAAGCACACGCTTAAGGTCTGCGTTTTTGTACAAGGTGGCGCAAAAATAACCTTCCGATGTTTTTTGGCTGTAATTTAGGATGGTGAAATATTGAACCACACAGGACAACCGTAGGCGATGATCGGCCTTATGAGGGCCATGTAGCAAATGACTTTCACCATTGAATCAATCTCCTTGTCAGAACATAAGCCCCCCTAGCCCTAGCCAGACAAGCATCTACATTTTTGTTAAAATACAAAAACTTGTCAAGCCAGATGCCAAGGTATTTGACTTCACTTCCCAACGCCAACGGCTGTCCTTGCTGTCCAGTTTTTTCTGGTATCGTAAGAAGCTCTATGCAATGGGGTCCTGAACAGAAACGTTTCGGTTTTTTGGAAATTGATCTTCAATTTCCAATCATCGCAATATCCCTTAATGTGATCGAAGCCACGTTGCAAAAGTGTGTTTATGACTCCGATTTTCGGACCTGATCTGTACGCCACTAGATCATCTGCGTACGCTATGGCGTGTCTGAGAGAACCTATAAGGTCACTTGTATAAATGTTAAACAATATCGGGGAGTTCACCGCCCCCTGCTGTAAACCGTTTTTAATTTCAAAGACTTTACTCGAAGTTACGTTGCCACATTTGACAACGAACTTTTTTCCCATAAGCATTTCATAAATCATATATAGCATGGGTTTCCGCATGCCCATTCTGGTCAGCTTGTAGAAAAGCCCCTCTTACCATACAGTGTCGAAGGCCTTCTCAAAGTCAACCAGACAGGCCCCTATGCATTGTCCTTTGGATTTATTCCATTGGATGTCGGACACTAGTTTCGACGAGGCATAACATCGCTCGAAAACCAAACTGATTATCCAAAATAATTTTGTTTTCCTCAACCCACATAAGCAGAGCTCTATTGACTATCTTCTCGAATACCTTGCTTACATTCGGCAAAAGGCTTATTGACCGAAGATTAGAGCAAGAAATGGTTCTGCATCTTCTGTGGACATTAATTTAACGCTTTGCGCTGAATTAACTTTCTCCTACAAAGAGAAAGATATTGTTTTCGTAAAAATTGATGACCTCGAGATTTTGATTGATTTTAACATAACGATGATAGCGGAACCCAAAAAAGTGGTTTTTGGAATTCCGTCCGTCGATTCGTCGGTCCGTCTGTTCGTACTGTTCTCTCTAGTCTATACGACTGGACCGATTTTCTTTAAACTTTTTTTTGGTTTACTTTTAGCCGGTAACTGCTATGTAAAAATTATACATAAACTCAAATTTCTCAAAAACGGTTCTAACGATTTGGATTAAACTGAATACATACTATAAGCATAAAAACTGCATACCCAGTTTTTTTTCGAGAAAGTCCATATAACGGATTTTTTTTCACTTAGGCTATTAAAATTGTCAATTTATCGCAAACTATTTGACCAAATTGAATGAAATAAAATTTTTTATTTTCCTGAATTCCACATACGTGCACTCGCGAAAAGGTGAACTAATTCAAATCAAGGATGTTCACGTTTTGGAATAGTGAAATTTCGGGGAAAATATTGTTTTAATTTTCATCATTTGAAAACGTTTTTTGTGAAAAACAATTGACGAGGGGATTCATTTAAAATTATTTTTTATTGATTCAAATGGTTGAAATTTAAGTATATGGCATATAACGGGAGATTTTTTAAGCGTAGTTTTTTTTTTTTAAATCGAATAAAACACTCAAATTCGCATCAAATATTTAAAATTTTTATTGTAATCGATAAATAGGCCTTTGCCATTCACGTTTTAAGGACAACTTCATGTTAATTTCAAATGGTCCATGCGGAAGGTCTATTCTACGAATTATGTTATCCTGTAAGGCTTCAATCGTGTTCGGCTTATCCACATAGACTAACAACTTTACATAACCCCACAAGAAATAATCAAAAGGCGTTAAATCGCCAACTCACAGGGCCATTCCGAGAAATAAGCTGCTCACCGAATTCATCCTTCAACATTTCCATTGTTTCACGAGCTGTGTGGCATTTGGCATCGTCTAGATGAAACCACATGTCGACCAAGTTCAACTCAGCCAACTAGGACAAACAAAAAGTCGCATATCATGGCTCGATACGTTCGCCGTTGACGGTAACGTTTCTTCCACGGTCGTCTTTGAAGAAAAATGAACCGATGATGCTACCAGCCCATAAACCACACCAAACTTTTGTTTTTTTTTTTCGGTAATTCTTGTATGGCATGTGGCTGTTCATCACTCCAGTTGCTACAGTTTTGCATATTTACGTATCCGTTGAGCCATAAATGAGTCTCATCGCTGAATACAATTTTTCAATAAAGCAGCGGATTTTCATGGAGCCGTTCTAAGGCCCATTCACCAAAAATTAGACGTTGTGGTAGGTCCTTCGGCTTCAATTCTTGCAGAAGTTGAATTTTATAGGTTTTCAAACCCAAATCGACACGTAAAACTTTTAATGTGGTTGAGTAACACATGCCCACTTGCTGCGAACGGCGACGAATTGACTGCAATATTCTCTTCGGTACGCACTGTACGCATGCAAGTCGATAATTTACTGATCAACAAAGTAAATTTGGTGCGAAATTTGGTGATAACAACACGAATTGTTGATTGACCAGGTCGACTATGACGACCATACTATGGTCGTAACAAAAGGTGCACATTTGTCACAGATCACGAATTTCGATAAAAAATTTAATAATTTGCTAAAATTTTAATGGTAGAGTAGAGTATACTGACAACTTCTCACTTTGACAGATGACGTTTGGACGCCAATACTAACCAGTGCTGCCAGCAGGAAAAACTTAGCTTTTAAAAAATCTGAACAAGTTCTGAACAAAATCAAAGAATTGAACAGCGCTAATATCGGGTGTTTTTTTTTTTTGTTTAGGGGTATAAAACTTCGAATTGAAATCAAACACTAGAAAATCGTTTTAATGTCCATCAATTTAGCTTTATTGGAAGGATAATTTTATGCCAATGATATTTGAATGTAATTGGGCATGTGGCCGCCGCGGCTGGTTCGAATAAAGCCAAGTCTAGGGGCAATAACGCCACGAAAGTTGGCTTCCACGTTTCTGGTTTGTTGGCGTAGACGAGCGACTTCACATACCCAAAAAAAAATAATCCAATGTTGTCAAATCACACGATCTTGGAGGCCAATTGACAGGTCCATTCCGCGAAATTATGTGCTCATCGAATGTTTCCTCCAATAAATCGATTGTGACGCGCGCTGTGTGGCATGTAGTGCCGTCTTGTTGGAACCACATCTCACCCACATTCATGCCATCCAATTGGGGAACAAAATGGTCGATTATTATGGCTCTATACCGGTGTCCATTAACAGTAACTGTCTATCCAGCAACATTTTGGAAGAAATATGACCCAATGACTCCACCAACCCATAGAGCACACCAAACAGTCTGTTTTTGCGGATGTAATGGCGTCTCAAGGGTCTCATGTTGACGTAGCTATTCAACCAAAAATGAGCCTCATCGCTGAACAAAATTTTGCGATGAAAATCAGCATCGAGATTAATCTCATTTCGGGCCCATACACCAAAATCACGACGCATTGCATGGTCTCGCGGCTTTAATTCTTGCGCAAGCTGGATTTTGTTAGGTCATAAGTCAAGTCAAAGTTGATGGACAAAGCTCCAATTGCTGTGCACGGTGGCGATTCGATTCATTCGGGTCCTCTTCAACACTTTGCTCTACAGCGGCAATTGTTCCTTCGGTGCTCACTGTTCGACGTCTCTGTGGATGCGTATTATCACATACCTAGAGTAAACGTAGTGCGAAAACGATCCATGGTTAACCGAATTAATTGCTCTGATGGACGATTATGTCGACCATAAAGTGGACGGAACTTGCGGTAAATTTCGCGAACTGAAATTATTTTCGAAATAAATTTCCACGATTTGCAAGCGTTGTTGATTTGTCAACTTGCTCAAGATGATGAATTGGTAAACCAAACTGAACATAAATCACATTAGAGTTGCCCGATTTGACCACAAAGTGTCAGTTTTATCTCTATTCGAAAATACAACTAGCTGCCTTGCCAACTAAATTGAGAGAATGACCACAACATTGTACAAACGCCGATAAATGATTTCGATTTTTGAAATCTTATGTCCGTATAGACGATCGAATACATGCTTCCACTGAAGCATTTTCCACTGAGATCGATCTTTTGAGTGGATATTAACTTACACACATAAAAGTAAATTTTCCCCTGGAGAAAAGCCGAGCCCGATCCGATCCAGCAGTCTCTCGATTTTTTTTATTGCACCTCATAGAACAATTAGACCTAACATCAATTTTGTAAAAAAAAAAACTGTACACAGTTTTTCCGAGAATATTGGATTTTTCAATTTACCACACCAATCTCTTCTTTTTTATCTTTCCTTTTGTTGTGTTGGTGATTTCAAAAGATCTGTTAAGAAGCCCTGGATTCCTTCTACCATAATCAGGCCTATAGCAAATTAATTTTCCCAGGAAACTATTCCCATTCAGCAATCTGATTTACATTGCTGACAAGAGAAAAATTCCCGGGAAATTTTTTTCCCGATAGTCTTGACTACCTCAACAAAGGGTAGAGACAAAATATGTCGCTTATCTCATTTTCAGGGCACCAATGTTTTTGTTTGTTAAGCCTCACAATTAGCAACAAATTAATTGGCATGCAAAAATAGCTGAAATATGTTTGTAATTTTCATTCCATGGCTTCTAAGGACTCCACTTGTACTCAAAATCACATTCCAGCAAATCCAATTAAGAGACATTTATACTGTGGCTAACAAGCCGTCCAATTATGATATGATCAACAACCCTAAATGACAAACATTAAATGGTAATATCCTTGTATACTAATGGTGACTCGTTGACGGTTGAGGTTGTCTGCACAACACGAGTACAACATTCCTACACACTACACATATGCGCAAAAAACAATCTCCTTAGCAGATTTACATCAAAACAACATCGTTAGCGAATACGTATACAGAAGCTCCGTTTTTTTTTGCCTCCTTTTCTGTTGAGATATTAATTTGCAGAACATGAGGACAACTCGTGCATACGAATTTATATGTCCGACAAGCAGCAACATGCAAATTCGCTGTCCACCGCCCAGACTGAATCCTTTTTTTTTCTACTCAGTTCAGTCAGTGCTCCTGCTCATCCTAAACATTTTGTTTTGTTTGCATTTCATTAGTGTGTGGCAGTTATCATTTAGCCAACACTCTCCACCCACCTTCTTTTTGAAGGAATCAGCAGACGACATGACAACTCAACTACTGTGATCCTTTCGTCGCAAATGTCTGAAATTTTACGGAACAGAGAAATAGATAAAAATAAAAACACCACGGATGTGGAAATGATGATCAAACGTACGAATACCAGTATCTATGTGTATTTATGCATATGACGTGTGTGTGTGTGTAAGGGAAGGTTTAGCCTCCTGTTGCGAGTGCTTAGCATCCAATTATAGGGCGGTCAAGTAAACAACATCAAATTATATGCTAACATTAGCTGGTGCAAGGACTGCTGAGATTTCACTAAGCACAGTCGTGTTGGATGAGTCTTCAGCTGGTAGTGGAGTAAATTAGTGCTCATGTTGGCCTAACGCTTGACTGGGTGCGGGCTAATTACCAATTGAAGAGACTTTCGAGCATTCAGCTCTAATGCAACTCATGACAACTGCTACGTTGATGGATACCAAGTTAAATATGATTTATGCTTGAAATTCACCAGAAGCTCTGACATGGGTTTACCTTTGGCTGGAGGGATAGGCACCTGATGATTGCTGAGACAAAATAGTACTTCATGCATATTATATGATGAGCGTTTGATAAGAGTGTCCTTTTTCATGTGTCGTTGATCCTAGATTCTTTACTATGGCAACAAAAATAATTCATCGAAATAAATAATTAAGCAGAAGCTGAATTTCTGAATTTCTGTGATGTGGTAATAACGACCAAATTTTCTATGAAACTGCCTTCTACTTACTTAAATAGCGCTACAGTCCGAGTTGAACCTGGGCCACACCCAACATGCCTCTCCAATTAGCCAAGCCCTTAGGTAACTGCCTCCAGTGGCGACCTCAAAGTTGATTGAGGTCGGTTTCTACTTGTGCCAGCCACTTAAGGCGAGGTTTTCCTCTACTGCGTCCGCGGTCTGGCTGGGAATCGAAGACTCTGTGGGCCGGAGAATGGTTTCCAATTGTTCTATATGTCCTAGAAAATATTGTTAAGCCATACAGATGACGCACTGCATACAAGAATAATTGTTCTATGGTGTGTCGTACTGGCACAGCCCGCCATATAGAAGGTGGGCCAAAAGAAGTCATCCGATGTTGTTTGGCCTTCAGAATATCGGTTGTTGCTCGCGCAGTGTGTACCGTTGCTCCGTCCTGTTGGAACCAAATGTCCTCCAGTCCTAATTCGTCCAATTGCGGCAAAAAACTCGGTTAACATGACCCTATAGTGCGCACCGTCCACTGTTTTCGTTTGACCAGCGGCGTTCTCGAAAACAAAAATGGCCCGATGACTGCTCCTGCGTGAACAGCGAACCATGCAGTAACTTTCAGCGAGTGTAATGGCTTCTCGTGCATTAATCGTGGATTTTCGGTGCCCCAGAAGCGATAGTTTTGCTTGTTCACGTACCCGCTGAGGTGGAAATGAGCCTCATTCCTGGGGAGTGTATGGCTCCATGGTTTGTTCACTTGTATTCGCCAGTGTCAAATCTGTTTGGACATATGTGGACTAGATACAGTCCACATATGTCCAAACAGATTTGACACTGGCGGCCATTTGCAAACAAAATATAGTCTTCCAATAATGTCATCTCTTTTGGCCCACACCGCCCGCCCGTACCATGAAGCCGCTGAGCAAAAGTTGCTGTTTTTTGTTCTCAATGCGTCATCTGTATGGCTTTATAATCTTTCGTCCTAGCCATCTTGGACGTCCAATGCGGATTTTTTTTTCGCTGTACAGCTCGTATAGTTTTTGGTTGAATCATCGTCTTCATAGCCCGTCAACGCAAACCTGACCAAAGGTTTTTCGAAGAATTTTCCTCTCGAATCGACCAAGAATTTCTTCATTTGCTTTTAAGAAGTTCCATGCTTCAGCGCCGTAGAGCAGGACTGGGATGATCAGGATCTTATATAGGATCTCCTTAGTAGTTCGAGTGAGGGCTTGACTACTGAATTGCCTTCTTAGCCCGAAGAAACATCGGTTCGCAAGAGTAATTATTCTTGCCATCTCCATCGTCATCCTTCACAAACGGACGAGTTTGGGCGGTTTACCAAAACTAGACATGGCTCTGTATAGTTCGTCTCTATAAATTCCGTTGTATGCAGCTTTGAAATCAATGAATAGATGGTGGGTATCGATTTGGACTTCTTGGGCTTTTTTTTGAAGATCTGCCGAAGTGTGAAAATTTTATCGGTTGTGAACTTTTCTGGCCCAAAACCACACTGATAAGGGCCGATCAGGCTGTGGGTAAACTTTTGAAGGCGTTCACATATTACGGCAAATAGTATGTTATGCCTCAGTAGTTGGTGCAGTTCAGAGGGTATCCTTTTATGTGGGTCGGGCAAACGATGCTTAGGTTCCATTCTTCAGGCATACTTTCTTCTGACCAGATTTGACTTATGAGTTGGTGGATGTTTCATACCAAGTCATCTCCGCCGGTTTTATAAAGCTCATCGTCATTTTCAGCAGCCTTGTTAAGCTCATGTCGGCTAGTTGGTAGTTTTCGCAGCCAGTATTGATTGGTCCGTTTTGCCTGACAGCGGAATGTTGTTCTTCATCGCCGTTTAACAGTCTGCAGAAGTGGTTCTTTCATATCGACTGTGTCTCAACTACGATATTTCCTCGTTCATCTCGACAGGATTGTGGACAAGCCTTGTATCATTGCCTTTGACTTTTTACTTTGGTAAAACTCGCGAACATCGTTCTTGGAGTGGCCCCTCTCTATATCCTCGATCGCACGCTTTTCTTTTTTCTTCTTTCTGAAAAGCCGGTGTTCTTCCCTTCTTCTCTGCCTATAAGGCGCAACGGCAGCTCTCGTCTTCACCTGCAGCTATGCCACGTAGGTCTCGTTTTTGGCTGCGAGCCTTTGTCGGCATTCCTCACCAAACCAGGGGTTTCTTAATGGTGGGCGCGAGCAACGCAGCACAGAAGTTGCTGCTGATCGAATGGCTTGTTGTCATCTTTTCCATAGATCTTCGAAATTCTCTTCCTACCAGTAATTCAGTAGTGTCTCATAGGTTTTTTCAAGGAGCTTGTAGAAGCAATCCTCAGCTATATCATCTTTTTCCTCCGTCGGGCGTGAGCTCATATACAGCTTATGTTGACGAATTTTGGCTACATGCGGATTGTTACAATGCGTCCGCTAATGTCTTGGAGACATAGCACTTCTTGCTTAAGTCTGGCACTTCTAACGAATCCTTCGAAGTTTTTTAATCCTCGTTTTGCCTAGCCCATCCCATAACTAGATAACCTGTTGTGCGAATGTGTAAGAAGTGGTCATGTAAGTCGTTCAGAACTCAGGGAACATCAAGTCATGACAATGTCTTAAGATCATCACGAAACTGCATGTCATGTGGCGGGGGGTAGTCAATAAAGCAGCAGTACCTTTAATTAAGCAAAAAAAAAAAAGAAAAAAAACGAAAAACAAGAACCTCTACATACTTCCAATAAATTGAATCACGAGAAACAAAGGAACCTTAAGGATTTATTTTTTGTTTCCTTCCTTTTTCACTGTTCGAAGTCGAACACAGAATTCGTGAAAGAAGCGTTTCACCCTGAAAAAGCAAGGTGGACTAAATACAAATCTCAACATTTTCTTATCAAAAGTTTGTCCTCTACAGTGTCCGCACTTGAGTGCACTTTTTTGTTCTGTTACTTTCATCTTAATCACCACTAAAATGTCCTTATCTTTACATTGTTGTTACCCAGCCATTATACTTGTGTTCTTATGAACAAACCATACCCTTTGTTGTTATTGTTCATTGTTGCACGCAGACATTTACTAAGACTTGGTTAAAGTAGAACCTCCTGAAGTGGAAGAAGAAGAATGAAATTATGAGTTGTTCAAGTAACTGCGAAAGTAGATAATAATTACCACTACCATGACAACAAACTATGGACTTTGGAACGGGTTCTCTAACCGCGTCATCTTAGCTGCTGCTCTGAAGAGGTGTCCTTATGAAACGAAAGGACTCCACGATAACGAGGTTAGAATCGTTTCTTTCGTATTGTCAAAGGTCACTTTAAAATATTTTATGAGAATATAATGATTAAGAGGGAGGGATCCATTTTGTTAATTTGCAGTAAGATAAGAATTAGAAAAGAGTTTACCACTGGTACTGTTAACACAACTCGATACTGTTTTCGCAGAGTGCAAACCTGGCATTAGAAAATATCTCACTTGTTCAGTATTTGTAATGGGAAGCTTAAGTTGGATTCCCATGACGAATCCATATTGAAAAGTGTGATTGGCTTTAGATCAGTTAGTGATGACCTCCGATGCTGATTATAGCCAGCCACGTTTTTTTACTCTTCCCAAGAGATCAAATTTATTTAAAGTTTTTTTTTTAAATACTGCAAGGATACATTTTACGAATTATTTTTTGAACCACGATGCCTTGTCCTATGTCTTCCGGAAGTACTTCGACGCTTCGAGGCTGTGTTCGACTGAGTCTCCTTCGCCGTAGTGTAGGATGTGAATCTTCGAGATCAAGTTCTTGATAGATGGAGTTAATATGCAGACAAGAGCTTTTCCGAAATAGACGGGCTCGGTGGAGCGATGGTTGGTTCATTGAACTGCCGCGCAGAAAGTCTGGGTTCGATTCCCAGCCGTAGCAGCAAAACCTAAATGATTTTTCATTGGCCCTCCTGTCGTGATGATCTGACAAATCATCCGAGTAGTATCAATTGTCAATTTCACCGTTCGGAGTTGGCATAAAACAGGAGGTCCCATCGAGCCGTCGAGCTAGAAGTACACACGCACACAAGAATGGTTGTGAGAAAGCTCGGCCCTGGGTGCACGAGGAGCCATTTTACTTGCTCAAAGTTACTGCATGGTGCGCTGTTCACGCAGGAAGAGTAATCGGGCCATTTTTGTTTTCGAGAACGCCGCTGGTCAAACGACAACAGTGGACGGTGCGCGCTATAGGGCCATGTTAACCGAGTTTTTTTTACGGCAATTGGAGGAATTAGGACTGGAGGACATGTGGTTTCAACAGGAAGGAGCCACGGCACAAACTGCGCGACCCACAACCAATATTCTGAATCCCAAACAACTCGGATGACTTCTTTTGGCCCACGAATGTACTACTTGTACCACACGAATCTTCTTGTATTTAGAAGACTAGTCCGATCCTTTCAAAATAAGCCTAAGTAGGTAGGTAGGTGGAAGTAACGGTTTTGCATGAACCAAAGTAGTACTTATGTGCCTTTTTGTTACCATGACTCGTGTGACTTTTATTAGGATTGTTGTTGTGGCATGTGGTTGTGATATAGACGGTCTCTAGATACAGCCTGTGATATTTAGGAAACTGATAAGATCTTGTATCCCTTTTCCCGAGATGTCGCTTAGGTTGTCGAAGAATGGTTATTCCAACGCCCGCAGTCTGGGTCTTGCTAGTGCCGGACAATTTCACATAAAATGGGAGAGGGTTTGTCTCTCATTTGTGTTCCCGCAACTGCAGCATTGAGGGTCGTATGGGATCCATCGTTTGACCGCATGGTTTCCAATTGGCCAGTGTCCCGTGACTATCGCCGTAATTCTTGCTTCTTGTTTTTTGTCGTAGGAGGGCCATATCGTCCTCGATATGATGCAAATCGATTGCCTTCTCCATTTGGAGTCGGCCTTGCTGATCTGGTCAGAAGAATCTTCGAGCTCCTTAGCGATAAAGCCTTAGCGATTGAGCAATAACGGACGCTTGGATCAACCAAGGTCTGAGATCTACCAGAAACTGCCTGAGTAATGGAATAAATTAGTTAGTGCGGGGCACCTCTATGTAACGCCCGATTTTGAAGATCTCGAGTTTGATGTTTATATGATCCCTATTGAGCATGGGAAATCCCTTTTCCGATGGTGTATTGGCGTTAACCAACTGACTTCGAAATCCGCACAGGAATTCCCCATATGAATATCGTAAAAGTTTTTGATTTCGTGAATTATTATAACTGAAGCTCTTGATTGACAATCCTGATATGCACAATGCACCCAAACCAAAAACAAACCTCAAAGCAAAAATATGATACTCCTACGAAATACCACCACCGAACCCTTCCTATTTTATGTAAACCTCATCAACCTCTGATTTGGCCAATAATTTCCATGTTACAGAGTCAAATTATTTCCGACCTTTCATTGTCGCTTGGCATTCATTCAATAACCCTTCATTAAACGTGTACTTCTGCCCCATTACCCTAGCAACAATCGATATCATCATCCCCCTCTGAAAACCGCCTTTCCACTGGCTCAGCTGATTCATTTACGCCAAACCAGCTAGGTAACCTAAAAATTTAAAGAGAACTTTAAATTTCATCACGTTGTTGGCACCCATACAGGTGCACACACACCCATACACACTCCGATAAACATGACAGTCATTAGGACGGCATAACGACCAACCCTTGTGCACGTTATATAGGCTAGACAGGTACTGAGTTAAGGTCTCGTCTATACGTCAGCGAAATTATTTCCCTCACATCTCATGCGGGTGGAATTTTTGGACGCAATCGCGTTCCTTCAACACCCACGAACACTATTACAATCTCATAACTGAAGTAGTCCGCTCTTACTTACGCTCCTTGAAGCTGAATGCCAAGTTCTTCCATGTTTATCCCCGCCAAAGTACAAAGCTTTCCTCATCACGATGCTGCTGGTGCTGCTGGTGCTGGTGGTGCTGGTGGTGCTGCTGCCGCTGCTGCTGGTGGTGGTGGTGGTGGTGGTAGTGGTTCTTCTTGGAAAATTGTGCTGCAATTTGGGTGAGTTATTACAGTTGCAATTAAGGCTGGCTGGCTGGTTAGGTTTGGTTTTGTGATCCTTCCCCAGAATACACCACGTACATTCGTATACAATATGGGATAGCAAAAGTCAGGCGAATATAAGGGTTGAAGATACCGCAACCGTTGAGCACGACCACTTGAAAATGGCATAAGGGAGTCTGTTCAACGCAAGGAAATCGTAAACGAACATTTCGCATGTCGTTCATTAACATCGTCGTCAGTTATCCAGGGTGGAGCCGTGTGGGTGGTGAACATTGCTTATAACGACCTTTCACGGCAGACTAAGACAGCTATGCTTGTGTTTTTTCCCCGCAGACAAATAAAAGTATACATCCCTGGATATTGTGTTTCCCAATAACTAACCTTAACTCAAGAAAGTCTCTCCTCCTCCCCAGAGAAAATGGGTGCAGACTCTCTGGACGAGTCAAGTCCCCCTGACTCGTTGCAGCAGAAATTTTTGACATTTGAAATGTTACAGACATTTGGGCTGACATCCAGTATTACATATATCCACAGCCCAATAGATATATTCTATGCGATAATTAGGGTTGAACAAGTCCTTGCCCTCTGATACCATTCGGCTGAATGTCAATGTTGAATAGCAGCTTGTATCTGCAGCAATATAGTTGGCAGGTGCTTTTGACAGTATTTGAGAATCCCTGACTGACACAGTCCTTGAGATAATTATGTCCCTGCCAAGATTTCAAATTGCGAACGATTCAAACCACCAGCCAACAGTCTATCAAAGGCCATAAGTTCTGGCCAAACAAGGCGATCATAATAAATCAGCTGAGAGTCAGAAACCTCGGTAATGAAAAGGACACTGACCGCCTAATGAAAACCAATGGATGTGACTTTAAGTGGAGGCGGATGGATGCGGGCAAAAACTTCTGGCCGACCATGTCAACATTTGAGAAGTAACTAATCAATCATAGCACAGTTGTAGGTTCCTTTCTTCTGTATCACACAGATGTGTGTCCGGGGAAGTAAGGCGATTCGCCTTCCTAGAGGACCAGAGAGGTTCGCTTGTATTTTTTTTTTCCTTTCCCCGATATCGTCCTTGTAACTATGAGAAATTACAACGTTGTGCTATTGTCCTGCCCCGAGGCCAGTCATGCAGTTGAGTTTCGGTGAATGCAAATTTACTAAGGGAAACTAGAGATTTCAATTGTTTCCTTTGGAAACGAGAGAAGGATACTTGGATGTAGCAAACAATTGGGGAATGAGCGTAGAGCGTCCGATTGTTTGTAAGATAATGGGATGTGGATTAGACAATGGATATTACAGCTGGGGGACATCGAAACTGGGGATAGTTTTGAAAATATTTTCGTGGGGAGGGGAGTTGATTTATAACTTTGTTCAAGAGGATTTAGATGTATACTTACTCTTGCCCTTATCCATGATTGAATTAAGATCTTGGAAAATATATTAATCCGCGTTGTTCTGACCTTAAGTAGCATCTTTGATGACACTGTTCCGTTGACGATTTGTGACCTGATGAAATAGTATTAGAATCCCAGCGAACAACATACTTATGGTTATCGGGGATTCTTTTCCCAGGGAATTTTTCACATTTGTAAATTAATTTCTAAATGGGAAAGAATTCCCGGTAACCCTAACTATATAGGGAGCGCCATCTTCTGTGTCGGTATGTCAAATCATATCTCGAAATCAAGGTGGCAAGTCAATGTCGCCATTTTTTGAACAGCCTAAGTTCAGGGAATTTTTGTTTCACTCTTGTTGAAATCAGTAACCATCCATATCTTTTTCATGGATCCCATAGGGATTATCCGTTACCTAAATGTGTCAATTTTGCTTGTTATCGGCACAAGAGAAAGTGAAATGGGCCTCGTCGGTCATCGAAATTTGGTTCCAAAATCAGGTTCTTACTTACTTAAGTGGTGCTACTTTCCGAAATGAACCTGGGCCTCAACCAACTCAACCAAGGTGGGTTTCTTCTTATGCACGCCACTTAAGGCGAGGTCTTCATCTTCTACGTCCGACGTCTGGCTGAAAATGTGAGCCGGAGTATTGTTGTCCGATCATTCTACAACGTCCAATGCGGAGTTTTTTGACCGAGTGCATGTCGCTGCACAGCTCGTATAGTTCTTGGTTGAATCTTCGTCTCCATAGCTCGTCAACCAAATGTGACCGAAGATTTTTCAAAGAAATTTCCTCTCAAATCTGCAAAAGATTTCTTCATCCACTTTTGACATGGTCCAGGCTTCAGCTCCGTAGAGCAGGACTGGGATGATCAGAGTCTTACAAGTCCGAGTGAGGGCTTTACTACTGAATTGCCTTCTTAGCCATAAGAAAAAGCGGTTGGCAACAGAATTCCTCGTTCAAAGACAAAGTCTCGCACTACCTCAAAGTTATATCTGTCAATGGTGACTTTCTGTCCAATTTGTCAATGCTGTGTGTCCTTTCGTGTTGACCTAGTCTCACCCTCATATGTGCCTAGCGGCGGTACCATGGGGAACACGGGTTGGAAGCAAAGGTGGTTTTTGTTCAGGTTAACGTTCACACTCCGGCTTTCGAAGCTTTCCACGTACTTATAAAAAAAACTCATTTCCTGGGAAAACCCATTTTTGCTGCTTCCTTCTCTATGCTAGCAAATGTGGCTATGACACCACGTTGAGTCCGTCCAATGATGTCAATAACTTCGGCGTGTGCTAGTAGTTGCACCGATTTTTGGAAGATTGTGCATCTGGTGTTGTGTCGGGAGTTTTGCACAATCCTCTCAAGAATCAGATTAAAAAAGTCACATGACAGTGTAACGCCTTGCCTAAATCCTTTTTTTTTTTTTTTTGGTATCGAATGTGTCGGTGAGGGCGTTTCCGACCTTAATGGAGCAGCGAGAATTCTCCATGGCTATGGAGAATTCTACTAAACTAAAATACTTAAACTCAACATTTGTATAGTTCGTCTCTAGAAATGACGTCGAATGCAGCTTTGAAATCGATGAATAGGTGGCTATCGATTTGGAATTCTTGGGTATTTTTATTTTCAACGACGTGGATGATCTGTTGGCAGTATCCTTTGACTCATTTGCATACAAGGTGGGCCAAAAGAAGTCATCCGATGTTGTTTCAGAATATCGGTTGTGGCTCGCGCAGTGTGTGCCCTTACTCCATCCTATTGGAACCACATGTCCTCCAGTCGGTTAACTCGGTTAACATGGCCGAGTTGCAACGTCCACTGTTGTCGTTTGACCAGCAGCGTTCTCGAAAAAAAAATGTCCCGATGACCTCCAGCGTGAACAGCGCAGCATGCAGTAACTTTGAGCGGGTGTAATGGCTCCACGTGTATTACTCGTAGATTTTCGGTTCCCCATGAGCCTCATCACTCATTATGATTTTGGTCGAAAAAGCGTCCACTTCGATTATTCCGTATTCTTCGGGAGTGTATCGCTGCATAACTTCTTCACTTGTATTCTACATCTTTCTAGTCCACAAATGTCAAAACAGTGTTGACATTGGCGGCCATTTGCAAAAATAAGATCACCTTCCAATAGACTGATCTCTTTTGGCCCACCTTGTACATAAAGGAATGCAAATTATAAATCAAAATGCGCAGCAATATGTTTATCCTGACGGCAGCATTCTGAGCGGGCGTGACAATAAGACGCAAGTGTGTTATAAGCAATTCTCTTACCGCTTTAACCAATTCATTGGAACGTCTTTTTTGATGACGAGTGGTATTTCGCCAATTTCCCACTGTCCATCGACAAATAGGGTTTCTGGTTGGCTACGTTCAGAGCTTGGTAAGTTCTTCTTAATGAAACGGACTAGACTTCCGCCTTCCTTGTTTGTCAAATCACTGAGATTTTGAATGAAGTACCGCACCAAGGGAAAGCTTCCTTTTGTTTGATAGTGCCGTGCATCTACAAAGAAGATGAAATCTTGTTTCCTCTTCTTCTTCTTCGTCCAAACAGCTCCTTCAGAAATCGTTTGAGTGAAGGCCTAGCCTTTCTGCGTTCCTACCAATTAGACAGTGTCCAGGGATAACAACTATGGTGGCACTAATGTCTGGCCTAGCGAGCGAAATCAGTCTCTTAGGTCTGCTCAAATCCATCTGTGCCCAAATGTGTGGCCGAGATCAGTCCCTTGGATCTGCACGAATCCAGCATTGCCAGATTATTCTTTGTTTGATTATTTGACTCGTCGTGCCAAGAATTTATCTGTGATTTGGTTTGCTGTCAGTATGTTATGCTAGCAAGCTTTTGCATGTAGCGATGGGAGTACCTTGTGCACTAGGTAAGACTGGTAATTTAGTTTTTTGTCTGGCGAGTTTATCAGCCATACAGTTTACTGGAATGTCACTATGCCAAGGCACCCAGTATAGATGAATTGTAAACTTTTGAAGAGAAGAGCGGCAATCTAGGGTTCTCTTTGAGTTTGCTGAGACTGATTCCATGGATTAAATGACCTCTTGGCTGTCCCAGAAAATTCTAATATCCTTGGCAGATATTACATCAACCCCAACGTTATAATAGGAAGTCAACATGAAAAAATCCCTAATACTTCCGCTTTGCTGACAGTCAAGGAATTTAAAAAAGTTGAGCCACAACACAACAGTCTCTGATGTCAACAAAAATGTCTGTTTCCCAAGGATTCGCGCTGAGTTGTCTATGTATTCCTTTTCGTTAAACTCCACCACCCCCTTAATGACGGTTCGCATGGCAGATATGGATTTCAGTATAATTAAGAGCTCCATGGTACATTTGCAATCGATGATATTTCATACGAGCCTCTCGTCATCGCTACCACCCTCATTATCACCAGGGAAATAACGGCAAGGGATGCAATATACCTACAGTTGGATTAATTTCCCTAGCGCGAGTGCGTATTCCTCATCATTTTCTCTCCCCCAACACAGCGAGGTACATGTGTATGTGTATGTTAAAAAATTAATTTCAGCTGAAATGACAGTTAACAAAAAAGCTAAAAGAAGAAAGCCCACCCCTGTCCCCCATCCGACTGTGTTCTGGATAAGAGTGAGAGTTTGAACTTTGGAAAAAGTAATTTCACATCAAAGCAGCACACCCTTCCCGACACTGCAATTTCCCCAACATATTTTTTTTTCTCCATCCTTTTGCGTTATATTCATGGAGGAAAAAGTCCCTCCTACCAGTGATGCTTTGCATTTCAAACAGGAGTCAGTCAACTTTCTATATGAGAACATTTCGCCTCCACCCGATGGTTATGGTTCACCTAGTTTTTTTTTTCTACAAAGGCCAAAGGATATCAAATGGCCATGGTCAAAAGGAAAACACATCTCAATTTCGGACCGCATTAATTTTCAACCCTAACAGAGATGGCTGCCGACTTCTGACAAAAAGCACTTTGCCGTATCAAATTTGAAAGAAAATTTTTCATTTCTGGTCACCGCAAATTATTGGACGACCGAGAATATTTCGTCAGAGTAAGGGATTCTGAGTCTTCCCAGAAACACAAAAGAGGACGGTGGAGAAATCGTTTTAATTTATTGGGCTTCCTGTTTGCTATTCGCATCGATCCATTAGGTTCTTTTTTGTGGAACAAAAAAAAAAAGTTTGCTTCCAAGTGCACAACGGTTGAAGATTTGTTTTTGTGAAATTCATTTGGCGGCCAAGTTTTCATGAAACTTTTTCATTTTGAAATACTTTAGGAAGTTTGATTTCTTTTTTTTGACTTCAGACCTTTTGCTCTTCAGACCTTTGAAGAAGGCGGCAAATTTTTTTTACAGAAATTATGTAGAATACGAATTCTTTTCAACTTAAATTAGTTTAAATTGATTTTAACAAAAAAAAAAAGTAAAAAAAAAAACAATATCGGATCTCTTGATTTATGGACTTCTGAATTGGATTGTGAAGTTCTTTTGATTATTGGTTGGCTGTGTGATATTAATCTTTTTTTTACAGTCGGAGAGCCCTGTCAATACAGTAAGCAACGGTCGTTGAATAGAGACCTTCAAATATTTGTTTTTCGAACATATGTCAACAAATAAATTGTGACCCAAAATTTGAATTTCGCGCCATTTATTAGTACTGTACTGCCAACGGAATAAATGATAACGATTGACAGCTCACCGTTCGAGGTTAGTTAAAATGGAGCGGTACACGAAAGAACAACTTATTTTGAAAATTACGGAATGAGTACCCCTGTAGTCTGTACAGCACACATAAATTTATACACAGTAAGCCACATCTAGTATTGGTGTCCATTTGCTCTGCATGCCTTAGCAATCTTTACGTCCAATGCAAAGATATTTTCAACAGGTCTACGTTGCTTTACAGCACGTAAGGTTCTGAGTTGAATCTTCATCTCCACAGCCCGTCAACAAAAACGGGCCCAACAAATTTTTCGCTCAACACCACCAAAGATTTCTTCATCGACTTTTGATAACCTACATAGCTTCGGCAAGGTAAAGCAGGATTGAGATGGAAAAGGTCTTATTTACGATCACCTTAGTTATTTAAGTGAGGGCTATGTTAGCAACTTAGCGAGGGTAATTCTTCGTTAAATTTCTGACGAAATGTTGTTGTCAGAGATAATAGCTGAGCCGAAACAGACTTTCCCCTACCGACCAATGATATCAGTATCGTCGGCGTATGCTTGTTTAGTTGCACTGATTTATGGAATATTCTGGCTCTTGGGTTGGCTTGGAAGTTTTGCACAATCATATCAAGAATAAGATATAAGAAGTCATATGAGAGGTTGTAGCCTTGTCTAAATACTATTTTTGGGTATCGAATGTGTGGGTGAGGTTTTTTCCCACCCTGTTGGAGCAGCGATAATTAAACAACATGATCCTGCAAAGAAGGACGAGTGAGTTTGAGCAGTATAGCAAAACTAGACATGGCTCTGTATGGTTCGTCTCTATAAATGTTGTCACACCAGGCTTTGAAATCGATGAATAGCTGGTGGGTATCGATTTGGAGTTTTTGGGTTTTTCCAGGATCTGCTAAAATGTGAAGGTTTGATCAGTTGTTGACTTTTCTGGCCTAAAACCGCACCGATAAGGGCCGAACAGGATGTTGGTAAACGGTTTCTGGCGTTCACATTTTACCGCAGATAGGATCTTGTAGGCGATTTTCAGGAGACCTATGTCTCTTTAGTTGGCGCAGTTCAGAGGGTCTCCTTTTTGGTGAATCGGGCAAGCGATGCAGAGGTTCCATTCTGCAGGCATACTTTCATCCGACCAGATTTGGTTTATGAGTTAGTGGATGTTACTTACCAAGTCATCTCCGCCGGCTTAATAAAGCTCAGCGGAAAAACCGTCATTTCCGGCAGCCTTATTAGGCATGAGTTTAGAAATTCTGCCCTCGCGCGGTATCCGTCAGAGCGGACAATTTTCCGCAACGCATACTTCGTCGGAAGTTGAAATTCCATTCGAGGTATGTGTCATCGGAACAAAAATCACTTTACTACAATTCTCAATAAATCCTGCGAAAAATTTGAAGAAGAATTGCACTTAGCTGTCAAAAATTGCACGAAACTTCAACCCAATTCGGCGGGATGCGTTACAAAATGTCGGAGAAATATTCCGAAAACCTTTTCGGAAGAATATCTGAAAGCTAAAATCCTCCGAATCGTACAAAATCGCAGAATTTTCTTCTCCGGCGGATTCCTCGATAGGGCTGATTACCGCAGATAATATCTTGTAGGTGATGTTGATGTTGTTCTTCAGGAATACTTTCATCCCACCAGATCCGGCTCTTGAGTTGGTGGATGTTACTTACCAAGTAATCTCCGCCGCCTTAATAAAGCTCAATGGGAAGGCCATAATTACTGGCAGCCTTATTTAGCTTGAGCTTAGTAATGCTATATTCACTTCACTCAGTTCGAGTAGTTGGCAGTTATCGCTGTCGTTGCCAATATTGAATGGTTCTTCCTGCCTGACAGCGGAATGTTGTTCGTCATCGCCGTATAACAGTCTGCAGAAGTGGTTCTTCCATATCCTCAGCATTGACTGTTTCTCAACTACGATATTTCTTTGTTCATCTGGGCATGATTCTGCTCGGTCCTTATATCCCTGGCTTTGACGTTTTACACGTTGGAAACACCAGGAAACATCTCTTCTAGAGTGGCATCTCTCTATCATCGATCGCGCGCTTTTGTTGCTTATTTCCTTCCTTCTGAAATGGTGTTCTGGAGTTCTTCCTTCCTTCTTTGCCTATAAAGATCAATGGCTTCATGGCTTCTTCACCTGCACATGAATCTGGTTTTAGGCTGAGAGCAGCTGACGGCGTTCTTGATAAAAACAAGAGTTTCCTGCTGGTAGTCGAGGGAAACCTAGCACATTAGTGGCGGCTAATCTAATGGGTTGTCGGCCTCGTGGCCATTGCTCTCCGACATAAGATGCTGCTGGTATGATGTTAATCAAGAGTTTTAGGGAACTTGACGGTATCTTGCGATTGCTTCCTTTGGAAATAATTTTTTTTTCACAATATTTCGCATTTGTAGTGGCATGTCGGTCCCAGTCTATGTCAGCCGTTCGGAATATTTGGACTATCATGGCCCTCAACAGTCTAGTCAGTCACTTCCGGAGGCTTTTTGTTGCATCATGATGTAATGGAATAGCTTTAATCAGCTTGAAGGGATAACTCCAGCTTATCGGATTCTTCTTCTATCTGTCTTTCGAATCATTCATCACAATCTTCATTATTAATTCTGATTCATCTTGGTCTTGATTCATTCTTAATGCATGATTAACTCTTGAAATGTCTATATGTTTATGTCTTGGCAAAATTGACAGAGTATCTCATTCCACATATACCCAATGTATTCTCAAAATTTGTTGACTACCGTCCTATTGAGTTTTCACATCTTCCCTCATATGGCTCCATAATGTCTCAACGGAGCCTGCTTCAAAAGTGTTAACAATGTTTCAATCCGTCCCTTCTTATAAAGGGTGACGACTGCAGCTGTGCACTCTTAATAAGCACCCATTTCTCAAAGGAAAATCAGCAATAATCACAAGCCCACCCCTTACACTATCCGGATTAAGTTTAAAGGCATTTAATATAAAATGAGACAAAAAAACAACCCTCCCCAGTTCAAAGCCGCACAATTAATGCACAGCTGACATAAAAAATGTCACATCGCACATCTTCTAACTGAATGAGAGCTAAAAACGTTGGAAAATATACTCAAAGGGGCATTTCAGGGCGCTCAATTCAATTTCATCCCAGAGGGGTAGATTGTAATTAACATTTTGTTGTATGCAAATTTATTAAACGCGCGACACCTTTCATTCCTTAGCACTCGGTGCCGCTGCCATGCACACTTGGTTCGGAATCACAGTATCCTTGGTAACCACATAAACACGGCTGAGGCATAGTGTTGTGCTTGTGTTGCCATTGCCAGCGCACCCACCACCCCCTTTGGCACTTTTAATTTTTAAGTTAACAACTTCTCTGGATCCTTGCGGGGGATGGAAATGCCAAAGCTTAACCATGGAAAACAAAGGCAAACCCCTTGGTTTCGGATGTAACCTCACCTTTTTTTTTTTTTGTTATGCTGCCGATGTAGGTGTTGGAGCAAAAGTTGATTTAACCAGGAGAGCAAACAAAATAAAAAAAAACTCGACCAGGAATTGCTGGTTGAACAAAATCAAAAATGGCGTCGCAACAATAACACCATCTGTTTGCGGTCGTCAATTTGAGTATTGGGAAAACGATGGCTCCAAAAAGGGGGGGGGGGGTGTACTCTGGCTCTGGCTCCGGCTGTTGCTCAAATGTTCATTTATGTGTGTAGGTGCGTGGGATGACATTATTGTATATTTTTTCAGTGTCACTGCGATGAAATCTCCTTTATCCTGGCAACAAGAGAGGAAATTCATAATTTTCTGTTGCATCCAGTCCATATCGTAAAAAAATTGATATTTCAATTTTTTTTTTTTGCATTACACCAGAGGGTGACTCCTGGTGACGGTGATGAGTATTTTTGTATCCTTGACGTGTGAGATTTTTTTTGCACCCCACTCTGGGCTATGACTGAGTGTAACGAACAAAAACTGTCTGAATTGAGTGACGAAAATAGCAAATTGTGGAGCGACTGACTGTGGAAATAGTCATTGCACCCCTGCGAAGAATGTATGAGGATATGAGTGAATGGTTGGTATATTCATGTGTGTACGTAGTAATCTGTATATTTTTTTACTTGGGGTGGTTTCTATTGCGGGGATGGTGATTCTCACTTAATAACTGTGCACAGAGTAAACATTTTTGAAGTTCGTTTTCCAATGGTTTAGGTGGGACTTAGTCTGTATTCCACATCGAGACGTGCTCATATGGCATTGGAATGGGGGTGGTATAGAGAAGTCGCTATGGTGCGAATGTTGCTGTTGCTTAGGTTGTAATATGGAATTTAGGTTTATTATGCTGCAAGGTTCATTCAGCTTTCAGCAAAGACGAAAGGCGTAATTGATCAAAAATAATTCCAACGCCCTTATGGCATGCAAATGGTAGGGATATATGGATATAGGATCAAATGGTTGAAATGAAATGTGCATTAGCTAGATATACGTTGATGAGGTAACAAAGTTGAAGTTTTTTGTCTTTTGAATTTCCCAGTTTTAATGTTTCAACCAGTACTAAGGAATGAATAAAAATGGACAGTACATTTTAAAAACCCTTACCTGAATGTTATGCTGTTAGCGTTACGGATGAAAGGATTTTGCGTAGTACGAAAATCTATTCTACCTAACTAGAGCAGGGTGTAAACGCCATGTATCTGCCAGGTCAGAGTTTGAATCCTTCTATGGTCAGGGCATAGGTTTCCTATTAGTGTTCAAATTATGAGGCGTCTATAAATACAAAGACAATAAGCGCTGATGAATATCTTCACTTCACAGGTATGTGTGTTATTAGAGACCTTTGTTGGAACGACCATATACTCGAAATCGCTTAAAACGAAGCAAAATGTTTAGGTTTTCTCAGTCGATGTAAGCAATATTTTACCCCTTCTGATCTGGCCTCAATATATAAAGCTTACATACGCCCCAAACTTGAGTTTAATGTCCACATCTGGTCAGGTGCAGCATTGCCACTACTGGGTAGGATACAAAAGCGTGCGATAAAGCTGATAGGAAATTCAACCGTACCGAACTTTATAATTTCGTTAGAACACCGTAGGAATATATCCTGCCTTACATTTTTTTTACCGCTATTTGGATAGAAAATGTTCAAACGAAGTAGCCAGCTACATTCTGCCCATTCAAACATTCAACCGTAGTTACTCGCCATGCCATGAATGCTAATGAATTCACGCTCAGGAATATCGTCGAACATACTACGAAATATTGATATTCATTCCTAACCGTACAAAACGAATGTGGAATGTCTTACCAAACTCAGTTTATCCTCCACGTTACAATTTGAATATCGGTATCTCGTCTTTTCTTCCCTCAACTAATTTAATGCCAGCGCTGTGCTCAAACAATATGAGAGAAGGTATTCATTAACCCTTTAGCGCGTGGTATTTATTGAAAAAAAAGTGCTCTAAAAGTTTGGTGAAAAGGTGGCCGATTTCCGAAAATAAATTCCACAACTTAAAAACGTTGTTCTGGTGTAAGTCTTCACATGGTGATTTGCCAAAGTATACCGACTGAAAAACAAAGTAAAATAAAATTTATTAGTATGACAGCTAGTTTGACAGTTACTCCTATAGGAAGTCCTATCCCTAAATTAACTGGACAAATAATTCGCAAAAAATTTACATTTATCCTTATATGGCCTTAAACCAAGAAATCCTTGGTATAGATTTGCTTGTGATTTGCTTGTGTGTATGCTAATGCAATATCGGATTTGAATGTTGATGACTCGCTGGGATTGCTTATAAATCAGCTCCTCATAGTCAGAATTATTAACACAAATCTTAGCACATCATCCGCACGCAGATCTGTTAGCTGTGGCATCCCACAATGGGGCGTCTTGTCTCCTCTTCTGTCGAATCTAATCGTCAACAAGCAAACTAGTTACTACGCAGATGATCTGGCAATAATTGTATCAGGCAAATACCTTAATACCCTTAGAGATCTATTTCAAAATTCGATCTCTGTACTCTCTAAATGGACTCGGCTCGAAGCCTTGAAAAAAACGAGTTGATCCTTTTTAGCATACAAATACAAAGTCCCGCAGTTTGATCCTACCAAACTTGATGGCGTCAGTCTCAAGTTCGCAGAATCAGTCAAATATCTGATCTGGTTGTGGATGGGAAACTAAACTGCAATGCCAAAATCCAATAACGCGTTAAGAAAGCCACTGTAGCCTCATACTCTTGTAAAAAGGCAAATTGAAATGGTGTATGCAACCAAATATATCTTTCTGGATTTACGTGTCTATCATTAGACCAATAATCCTTAGTCTTAGTCTGGTGGGCGGCTTAAGAAACAGCCTCCAACCGCAACCTACTAGGTAAAGTTCAAAAATCCGCTTGCATGTGCATTGGCGGAGGTTTTAGAACAACCCCCTCAGCCGCCTTTAGTGATATCCTATATCTAGTGCCCCTTGATATCTACGGCAAACAGACCGCAGCTTGTGCAGCTGTGTGACTGAGAGCCTCAGACTGATACAGTGGACACACCCTATCAAGTTGTACATGCAAAGAATTTGAATTACCTTAACATTACAGAAAACACCGAACACACCACTATCATACTCAGTTTTGAGCATAACTTCAGGACAACCATTCCCAGTCGCCTTGAATGCTAATCGGATTCATACGGAACCAATAACTTAATTCACATCTACACGGCTGGGTCTAAGACAGTATCTGGAATGGGTGGAAGTGTTTTTTTTCCGGAATGCATATTCGTTCGTCTTCCCGATCATAGAAGCGTTTTCCATTTGGAAAACATGTCAATCAATGAAGACTTGTCTTGACTGAAAAGGAATGTAATATCTACGAAGCATATTAGTATCTGCAGCGACAGCCTAGCGGCAATCAAATCCCTGGAAGCAATCTCGTTCAATACGAAATCAGCATACGAATGCCGACTTTCTTTAACGAGATGGCAGAGCGTTTTACCATTCACCTCTTTTGGGTGCCAGGCAACAGAGAAACATCAGGGAATTGCAACGCAGATGAGCTTGCCAGACATGGCACTAACCTAGACATTCTCCCGCCGTAAATGTGTTAGGTATGCCCTTTGCTACATGTCAGTTACTGATCAAACAGGATGCGATCAAGAAAGCAAACCGCAGATGAATATCAAATATCTATCAACTCTGGCCTTACTTCAGCCAGAAGCGCTCCATCTGCTTAACAATGCTGAACAGATCAGACATCAGCACCATAATCGATGTTCTCAAAGGGCACTGGCCTACACTCAAAAAGACTAGGCCTTTTCAGTAATGGCCTCTGTAGAATGTGCCTGAAAGAGGAAGAGCAGGAATATATTATTCACCTTCTATGCTCGTGTCCAGCTCTCTCAGAAAAAAGTAAATTTCGTCTGGGACAGTTCTTCGATAATAAAATAAAGAGGAAAAATGTCCTATTTTGTTGCCAAAAAACTGTGTACACCAAGTTTTAAAAAAATCAGCCAATCTTTTTAGCCTGGAGAAGCCATTACGGGCAAACGATGGGTTCCCCACCATCGCGTAATGTTCGAATTAATCGAAATCTCGAGGTCGAACATTTTTATGAAATCAGTATTTTGTAAACCAGCAATTTGAAACACAGATTTTGAAAACCGTAATTTCGAGATCACAATTCAATTAGAAGAACCTTGACCGATCCATAGTTTTGACCTTAGATCTCAACCCTAAAAATGGTCCTAAATTACTGCCAAAAAATTGGTAAAATAAATGATTCACCCCAACTGAATCGAAATTGTAAGTTGGGTAAGGCATTGAACATCCAATTTGATGACTTTGTAAACGATTTTCCATAAACCTTAATACCGTCCTTATTTAAGTCGTCGTTGATTGATCCTCTTTGTCTTTCCTTCCTCGAAATATTTTTTTTTTTAAATTTTCACAACATGACATCTTGTCATCATTATTTTTTATTTAACTTTGATATACAATTTCTCATTAATTTATATTTTATAAAATGCTGCAAATCCTGATTTGTCATGACTTTGCTTAAATGTCCTTAAATGATGTCATTACAGTAAAATCTCACGTATATGTTGAAGAAAAAAAAAACTCGAAAATGATGTCGATACATAAAACAAACACAGATCTTGAAAACATCACTCATTTCATAAATGCGCACGTATTTCCCTCATGCGAAAATTCCATCAAACTCGCTTTTTCATTGGAAAAAGTCCTACGCCACCACTTGGCACTTAATCCTTCTATTAATTTTGCAAAAAAAAAAAAAAAAAATCAGACGAAACCATCTTGTCAATGGCCATATAATGGCGTGCACCCCTTCAGCTTGTTCTTGCTATGAGGCCTTAGCCTCACGCCATTTACATGTAATAAAACTTTTAATGGCGAATAATTTAGTCCTGCATAAGTCTCAATCAAAAAGGAGTCTCTGTTACACAGTAAACGCGATGGCTTTGCTTGTTCCATAGTAGCGTATGCCTCCTACATGTAGGACTCTTTATAAGGCATTACGGCCGATACACGCATGCTTCCATAGAAGGAAAGAGTCAGTTTTAAGTTTAAATAACGGTTTCGTTGCCCTCCAACGTATAGTCGACAATACGGTGGGGTGGAGGCAATTCCGCCTAACGAA
Organism: Rhingia rostrata; assembly: GCA_949824845.1. Taxonomy (NCBI): domain Eukaryota; kingdom Metazoa; phylum Arthropoda; class Insecta; order Diptera; family Syrphidae; genus Rhingia; species Rhingia rostrata. Next base: position 23,167,517 of record OX463758.1, read on the forward strand.
CATTTGCATTCGCAGATTACATCACTGTATAGGAAGACGGATACGCTCCTTTCTGCTGCTGCTCTAGCACCACTCTCTTATGCGAGGTACAAGCGGATTTTTCAAATGCCTGTTAGGCAAGGGTAAAACTGGTACGAAATGTCTCCCTCTGTTGAAATTGCTAAATAATTGCCAACAATTTCTTTCGATTATGGATTAGCATTGTTCACGTGCTACAGTTTAAGTGAATGTCTAACGTATTCGTTGCGGATTTAGAGCAGAGATGTAGGTGCGCACCTAGCCTGATTTGCTTACAACCCCCTTATGTTAATTATACGATGGTTGGTTGCGGAAAACACATTCAAAGGGTGGATTCCGCCACAATGAAGAAAAAGACAACAGCTGAGGACGTTTGTGAGGGCGTCGTTAAATTATATTTTAATCCTGTAAGGATTGCTTGAAGCCCTGTTAGAGCAGATGACGACATTAATTTTAAGCGACTATCAAAATGTTACCCTTGCTTTTGTGAGGGGTTGGACATTTTGTTTCGTTTATAGATTTTATTCGTGCTAACATTAGCACTGATAGGTAATTAACGTTTAGAAAGCGTGTGCGTCTTAAACATTTGGAGACGTTAGATTACAAAGGAGGTAGGTATCAATACGTAATTGAATTTCAGTTAAACAGGCATACAATGGTGAGGAGGAAATGGCTACATAAAATGTGGCCCCAATAAAAAACTACCCCGAAATAAAAATGAAAAATGGCCCCAAACATTTTTATACAAACAAACAGCAACAATTCGTTATATTTTCACCAAAACTGCGATGCTACATAATTTTTTGCGGTCATTTTCAAGTGCAATTATTACTTTCTCAAGTGGCGCTACAATCCGGAATGTGAATATCTGGGCCTCAACCAGCATGCCTCTCAAATTGGCCCTCTTAATTAGCGGTCCTTAGCTAACTGCCTCCAGTTTCGCACTCCAAGTTAGTTAAGGTCGGTTTATACTTGTGCGCGCCACTTAAGGCGAGGTCTGCCTCTACTGTTTCCGGCGTCTGGCTGGGAATCGAAGACTCTGCAAGCCGGAGTAGTTGTGACCATTCGTTCTAAATTTCCTAGCGATCTTAAACGTCCAATACGGAGTTTTTTTTTGACCAGGGGCATGTTTAGTTCTTTGTTGAATCTTCGTCTCCATAGGCCATCAACGCAAATGGGAGCGAAGATTTTTCGAAGAAATTTCTTCTCAAATCAACCAAGGATTCCTTCATCCACTTTTGACATGGTCGATGCTTCAGCGCCGTAGAGCAGGACTGGGCTGATCAGGATCTTATAAGTCCGCGTGATGGCGTTACTACTAAATTGCCTTCTAAGCCCGAAGAAGCATCGGTTGGCAAGAGTAATTCTTCTTTAATTTCTGACGAGATGTTGTTGTCAGAGTTATATAGCGGAGTCGAGGTAGATAAAGTCACGAACTACCTCATAGTTATATCTGTCAATGGTGACGTTCTGTCGAATTCGTCAGTGTTGTGGGGCCCTTTCGTGTTGACAGCATATACCTCATAAATGCCTAGCGGCGGTATCATGGTGAACAGGGGTTGGATGCAGAGGTGGTTTTAGTTCGGGTTAAAGTCCAACACTACGGCTTTCGAAGCTTTCCACTTACTTGTAAAAACCTCATTTATTGGGAAAACCCATTTTTGCCATTTCCTCCTCCATATTATCAAACGTGACTATGACATCGCGTTGATCCCTACCAATGATGTCAATATCGTCGGCATATACCAGTTGTTGCACCGATTTTTTGAAGATTGTGCCTCTGGCTCGGGAGTTTTACACAATCCTCTGAAGAATAAAATTAAGGAAGTCACATGACAGCGTAACGGCTTACCTAAATCCCTTTTTTGGTATCGAATATGTGTCGGTGAGGAAGTTTCCGACAACTGACGTAGCAGCGAGAATCTTCCACCGTCATTATTCACAGACGGATGAATTTGGGAAGTATACCAAAAGTAGACAAGGCTCTGAATAGTTTGTCTCTAAAAATGCTGTCGTATGCCGCATTTAAATCGATGACTAGGGGGTGGGTTACGATTTAGGGTTTTTCCATGATCTGCGGAAGTGTGAAAATTGGATCGGTTGTGGACTTTCTGTCCTAAAACCACAATGATAAGGGGTGATCCAGGTTGTTGGTAAACGGTTTCAGTGATTCACAAATTACGGCAGATAGGATTTGAAGGCTATGTTGAGGAGACTTATGCCTCTGTATGATGCTGAGGTTCCATTATTTAGGCATACTCTTATGCTACTAACAAAGTCATCTCGGACTCAAGGGCGCGGTGGTTCGTACGATGAACTGCCGCGCAGAAGGTCTTGGTTTGATTCCCAGCCGTAGCAACACCTAAATTATTTTTCACATGGCCTCCCTTTATTTTCATTTTCTCCTGTTTTATGCCAATTCTTAACTGCGAAGTTGAGATAAGCTTTTCTTGACAAATACTACTCGGATGATTTGTTAGATTGTCACGAGAGGAGGGCCAATGAAAAAGCATTTAGGTGTTGCTACGGCAGTATCCCTTAACCTACCGCTTAATACCGTGTACCACTAATGTTGAAGTACCATGGCGACGATATAAATAAACGTTGCTGGTGGGCTCGAGAATCCTAGCACCACAGCTGCGACTGATCCAATAGTCGCAGGTAATGTGCTTGGATTCTCGAGCAGGCTGTGGCTCGCAGCCACACAGGACACTGTCCTATAGGCCTACACTCAAAAAGACTAGGCCTTTTTAGTAATGACCTCTGTTAACCTTCCGCTCAATACCGTAACACTAATGTTGAAGTACCATGGCGACGATATAAATAAACGTTGCTGGTCGAGAATCCCATCACTTCAGCTGCGACTATTGGATCAGTCGCAGTTGATGTGCTAGGATTATCGAGCCCACCAGCAAGAAACCATTGGTTGGTGCTCGCAACCAAAAACGACGCGACCATCAAAGTAGTTGATGCCTAGAAATCTTCTTCGGCTGTTAATTATTGCAGGGCTGTAACACAGCTAGGTTTGTGATATATATATATAGGGTTATCGGGAATTATTTTTCCCAAGGATTGTTTCCCATTCTGCAATCAATTTGTATTGCTGAATTGGAAAATGGGAAAAATAATTCCTTATAACCGTAAATATTCGACTTCATGGATATGTACAGGATAGGTGATGCAAATTGGTCATCGTTGTTGAACCAGAGTGCTTACCTAACAGGTTGTGACTTTGTATCACTATTACTGCTATTAAAATGGGTGCCTTATTAAGGGCTATAAGTTTGTTGGATTTGCCATCGTTTAATTTTGTTTTAATTTTTTTTTCCGCCCTGAGGTCTTTAGTGTACTAATTAGGGTTATCAGGAACTATTTAGCCCTTTGATTTTTTTCCATTCAGCAATGTAAATTGTTTGATAAATTTGAAAAATTCCTTGGGAAAAAGAATTCGCGATGTCTGTAAATGGCTCTTGCTTCCCTTTGTGTATAAATCGTTTTTTTTTTTAAGCCAGCTGGTTATTTGAGGCATTGAGAGCATGAGTGGTGTCACGTTCATTTTCTCCATTTTGAGTTTATATCACCATCCTTACGAATAAAAATATTTTATTCGATGTAAAAGTGTCACCAATTGTGTTATACTTTTTGTATTTCAGTTATTTTTGAAAAAAACAAAATCAATCAAATAATACTGAATAATACTGAATAAGTGTGAGTTAGGAGTAACAACGAGTCTAACTCTAAGGGGGACAAGCCCCGGGCAATTTCTGTTGGAAAGTTTTTACCGATTATTAATTGAATGATCGAAATTACAACAACAACTTGTGTACAGACAACACTACTTTGGTTAGAATTATAGCTATTTCGGACATTACCAGATGTTCTGATCAGATTCCTTCAAATAGCTAATAGAACGTTCAGTTCTCTGTATGATTATTGAAATAATTGTTGTTCCCTAACCGGGGATTGAGTTGAGGTCACTGAGGTCTTGGTTTGGGGAGAGTCGATTTGCTAAATTGAGTGAACTTAGAGGCTCTCAACTAGCATTTTTGGTGTTTATACACACATTTTGTTGTTGGTTTTTCTGGACTTAATTTTTCTGTAAAATCTTTTACCCAGGAATATCTCACTTATTGCAGTTTGGGGTTACACCACTACTGCTCTCAGTACCTCATTTACCCCTGATCACATGGAGCTCTTAGTTCAGCGCGGTAGCGTCCAACAATACCAAATATAACTAAACTTAGTGCCAATGCTTTTATGGCCGCTGTATGTAAGGGTTTAGAGGCATAGAACTGAAATAAAACCGAAGAAAATCCTTTTAATGACCACCGATTTGGCTTTATTGAAAGGATAATTTTATTCCATTAAAATATGATTCCGGGCATGTGGCCGCCGCGGCTGGTTCGAATAAAGCCAAGTCTAAATGTCCAATTTTCAACCACTTTTTCGAGCATTTGAGGCCGTATGTCGGCAATAACGCCACGAATGTTGGCTTCCGAGTCCCCTAACTTTTCTGGTTTGTTGGCGTAGACGAGCGACTTCACATATCCCCGAAGAAAATAATCCAATGCTGTCAATTCACAAGATCTTTGTGGCTAATTGTCAGGTACATTCTGCGAAATTATGCGCTCATCGAATGTTTCCTTCAATAAATCGATTGTGACGTACGCTGTGTGGCATGTAGTGTCGTCTTTTTGGAACCACATCTCATCCACATTCATGCCTTCCAATTCGGGAACAAAATAGTCGGCTCTATACCGGTCTCCGTTAACGGTAACTGACTGCATCATTTCGGAAGAAGTGTGGCCCAATGACTCCACCAGCCCATAGAGCACACCAAACAGTCAGTTTTTGTGGATGTAATGACGTCTCAAGGGTCTCATGTGGATTCTCTTCGCTCCAAATGCGGCAATTTCGCTTCCTGACGTAGCCATTCATCCAAAAATGAGCCTAATCACTGAACAAAATTTTGCGATGAAAATCAGCATCGAAATCAATCTCATTTCCGGCTCATACGCAAAAATCACGACGCGTTGCATGGTCTCGCGGCATTCTTGCACAAGCTGGATCTTGTAAGGTCGTCAGCAAATATCTTTGCGCAAAATCGTCCATAAAGTTGATGGAAGAAGCTCCAATTGCTGTGCACGGTGGCGAATCGATTCATTCGGGTGCTCTTCAACACTTTGCTCTGCAGCGGCAATTGTTTCATCGGTGCGCACTGCTCGACGTCTCTGCGGACGCTTATTATCACACAGAGTAAAGGTAGTGTAAAAGCGATCCATGGTTAACCGAATTAATTGCACTGATGGAAGATTCTGTCGACCATAAAATGGACGGAGCTTCCGGTAAACTTCCCGAACTAAACTATTGCAAGCGTTGTTCATTTGTCAACCTGTTCATTATGAAATGGCAAACCAAACTGAACATAAATGACATTAGAGTTGCCCGATTTGACCACAAAATGTCAGTTTTACCTCTAATCGAAAAACTTACCTCTAAAAAAAAATCTCGGTAACTAGGTAGATTGAGATATCCACTTATAATATTTCCAATAACCAGCACATTTGGTAATCTAATCATAAATTGTCCGAACCACAGGTTTACCCTTCAAAATTGGTATCTGCCATGCTTGGGTACACCTAACCATTTAAAAGTTGACATGATCTAGAAAGCGTTTATATTAAGTTGCTTTTAAAAACCTTTAAAACCTCCCATACAACCTATAGCCTTTAACACACTTGCTCACTTTCTCTCGTGCATCAAACAAAAAGGCGTGGTCCGGAAAGTAGTATTTAACTACTCCAAAATAACGGCTAATTACCCTGTTTAAGCCTTAACTGCCACACTTCGCATTATACTCTTATGTCCTTCCAATTGGTTTTTACTGCCTTTACTCTACTCACATCCATCCAACTAAAACACATAAAAAAGTATCTGCAATTATGTTTAACAACTCGAAACCAGAAAAAAAAGTACCTTATCCTCTTTTCAGTTATTAAATTGAAACTATGAAGGCAAAACGTTATGACCGTCGTAACTTTTTATCATCACGTTGTTTCAAATTCACGCAAAAATTCTACAGCCGCCTTTAGTTTCCACTGGCCTAGTCCGGACACTATCATAGATGCAACATTTGCTTTTACGTTTATGGTTATTACGCAACTCACACTTTTAAAGACCTTCTCTGACTCCTCGGCTATAATAGGCTTTGAGTGTACCTACTGGCGTGCGTATGAAATTTACCAAAATGAAGCGAGTATATGTAAATTTTTTTTGTTTTTTTTTTTTATTTTATCATCCGTAGTGATCGGATTAGGAAAATGGCTGCTGGCGACTTAACGTAGTTTTCATAACACCCGTCTTTGTTTAGAGTTGTGTCTGGTATCTACTTATAGAGTATCCTTGCCACTGTTGCGGATTGGTCCGTCTTTTTTCCTGATTTTCATTTCAGGTTTTTCCTGTTGCCGGGGTTAGCGACTGTACAGATTAAAAGCCCCATTACAGACTTCTTATGGTAGTCAGTGTTAACACTTTTATGGATCGTAAATTTCGCCTTGATATCCGTATACATGTGTGCCCACTCGACGACTATCTAATGACGGCGGCTACGAAATGTGTATCAACGTCCTACGTGATTAGGCTCAAACAGAAAACTGCTGAAGATTGGCCAAACGTAGTATTCCAGTTTTTATCGGCGTAGTCATCTAGAAAAAACATAAAACAATTGAAAATGAAATGTTGTCCGGATGTAGTCTTTTTCGTACGCAGCTATTTCGTCAATGGTTTAGTACCTCTAGTGGACGACTTTTTATTGGAAGAAGTTGAGTTTTTAGTTTAGGATCACACTTGTCTTAATTTCGCCACGAATGAGTAGTACCAAAGATTATACATCCATACAGATGATGCGCTGCATACAAGAAAAATTATTCTATGGCCGGTCGTTCTGGTACAGCGGCCATTTTCTCAACTGTCAAGTGATCTATTTTTAGTTTGGTTTGGCATTTGAGCATGAATAGACTGACGTTTGAACAACGCTTCCAAACTGTGCAAATTTATTTTGAAAATCGTGGTTCTACTGCGTCCGACGTCTGATTGGGAATCGAAGACTCTGCGAGCCGGAGTATTGGTGTCCAGTCGTTCTACATGTCCTAGCCGTCTTAAACTTCCAATGCGGAGTTTCTTGACCAGGGGCATGTCGCTGTACAGATCGGATAGTTCTCAGTTGAATCTTCCATAGATCCATAGCCCGTCAACGCAGGGACCGAGGATTTCTTCATCCGCTTTTGAGATGGTCCATGCTTAAGTGCCGTAGGACAGAACTGGGATGATCAGAACTTCTATAGGATCTCCTTATTAGTTCGAGTGAGGGATTTACTACTGAGCCCAAAGAAACAGTGGTTGGAAAGAGTAATTCTTAGTTTGATTTCTGACGAGATGTTGTTGTCAGAGTTAATAGCAGGTCGAGGTGGATAAAGTTCCGTACTACCTCAAAGTTATATCTTTCAATGGTGATGTACCTTCTCTATACTAGCAAACGTAGCTATGATATCTCATGTTAAGTCCTACCAATGATGTCAATATTGTCGGCGTATGCTAGTAGTTGTACCGATTTTTGGAAAATTGTGCTTCTGGTGTTGGCTCGGGAGTTTTGCATAATCTTCTCAAGAATCAAATTTAAGAAGTCACATGACAGCGCATCGCGTTGCCTAAATCCTTTTTTGGTATCGAATGTGTCGGTGAGGTCGTTTCCGACCCTGATGGAGCAGCGAGAATTCTCCATCGTCATCCTACACAAACGGACGAATTTGGTCGGTATTCCACAACTAGACATGGCTCTGTATAGGTCGTCTCTATAAATGCTGTCGTATGCGGCTTTGAAATCGATTTGGACTTCTTGGGTTTTTTCCAGGATCTGCCGAAGTGTGAAAATTTGATCGGTTGTGCACTCTCCTGGTCTAAAACCTTATTGATAAGAGTCAATCAGGTCGTTGGTAATCGGTTTCAGGCGTTCACATATTACTGCAGATAGGATCTTGTAGGCGATGTTGAGGGGACTAATGCCTCTGTAGTTGGCGCAGTTTAGAGGTCTTTTTTTGTGGAATGGGCAAACGATGCCGAGGTTCTATTCTTCAGGCAGTTCTGTCTTCCGACCAGATTTGGCTTATGAGTGGGTGGATGTTTCTTACCAAGTCATTTCCGTCATTTCCGGCAGCCTTATTAAGCTTGAGTTTTGATATTGCTATCCTCACTTCACTCACTATAGTGTCCTTTCGTTCCGTAGCGAAGTCAATTAGTCCAAGTCCGTTACAAAACGTGTTGTTGTGTAGACTATGTTTTCGACAATACTGCTAAGGATGTCTTCTCTTCCTACCTTTGCGTTAAAATCTCTCAGCATGATTTTAACATCGTACTTCGGTAGTCGCTCATAGGTTTTGTCAAGGAGATCATAGAAGCAATCCTTAGCTATATCATCTTTTTCCTCCGTTATGGCGTGAGCGCATATAAGGCTTATGTTGGCAAATTTGACCTTGATCCGGATTGTTACAGTGTGTTCGCTAATGTCTTGTAAACATAAGGCTTCTTGCCTAAGTCTGGCACTTATAACAAACCCGCATCCGAATAGCCGTTGTTTCTGCTCACTATAACACGGTCTTTAGTAGATGTCACCGTTTTTCATCCTCTGCCCGGCCCATCCCATCGTGTTTCCTGGATGGCAGTAATGTCTGCTTTGTAGCAGTTCTGGGCTTCCGCTAGTAGTTGGCTTGCACCTCTCCTGTTAAATGTTCTCACATTCCAGGTGCAGATACGAACGTCGTTGTGTTCTTTTCGTTTAGCAGGGTCGTCAACAATAAATTCAGTCCCTTCCTTTCCTTTCAAAGGAAATAGAAAAGGTGGGTTGTTATATATAAAAGTATTCGCCATCTTGATATTTCTTCAAATTTAACGAACACAAGAAACAGTGAGTTCGGACACCATTCAAAGTCTTTCCCGTCACTCTTTTTCTTCCCCTTCTCCAACGCTCGTACTGTGGTTAAGCATATAAAGGTTATAAATAAACCCTTGAGTGCGTGCAAATTATAAAAAAAAAACAAATTTGACTAAGTATGAAACGTTTTTGCACCACGTTTACTCAAAATGATAATACGGATCTTCAGATTCGTCCTACAGGTGGAACAGATCTGCTGGTGATTTGATGAGATATCTTACCGAAACCAATCAATCCACCACGGTGGATAAAGCAAGATTATTGCACTTGATATTTCAAAGGCATTTGACAGGGTTTATCATCAAGTCCTTTTGTAAAAAATGCGTTCATTTGGAATCGATTTGTTTTCAATTCAAGTTGTTTTGGACGGTTTCAAGTCTTATACTCACTAAATTAATGCTGGTGTCTCTCGAGGCTCAGTTTATCTCCGACTCTTTTTCTCCAATTCATTCCTTCACTGATGACATTACTCTCAGCTACTCATATTCATTTTCAGATCCACTTTACTCATCTTTAAACTTGGACTCTAAACGAAAAATCATGTTAAGCTTATTGAATTCCGACCTTGACAGCATCATCAAATGGGGTAATCCAACAGAGAAGCATTCAATGCTTTCAAAACACAATGCTGCGTTAAATCGACAATTCTTGTCACCTATGCGTTGAATTTCTTCCGAAATTGTTAGACGAAGAATTGCTGCGGAATACGTCCAAGAAACCGAAAAACTTTCCATGCTAGGTATGTGTAACGACTAACGTTGGAACGATTACATCGCTAAAAACGCAGCGAAATGTCTAGGTTTTTCTTATTCGTTGTAAGAAATATTTCACCCCTTCTGATCTGGTCACAATATATATAAAACGTTTATACGCCCTAAACTTGATTTCAATGCCCATGTCTGGTCGGGTGCACCAGAAACAAGTAGAAACCGACCCCAACTTGGAACGCGCAACTAAAGGCAGTAAGCTAAGGGCCGGGATATTTCGAGAGGCATGTTGGTTGGGCCTCAACCTCTTCATTCCGGACTGTATTACCACTTAAATAAGTATTTGGGGACACAAGGTGTTAGGCACATCCCTTAATGTTCTTGACATAATGTCTGTCGGTAAATGTTTGTTTAAAAATAGGTAAATAGTTTGTCGAATTGATTTTTTTTGCAAATTTAAGCCTGTTTTACCCACTGCCTCGCTATTTCGCTGCTGTTCACAACATATCTCTATATACAACCAATAAAGTCTTTACGGTAGTGTATCTCTCTTTGCCATAACTACCCTCCCCTAAAAGTGCACAGCAATTTCGATTCTTGAAATCTCATTTGCGGTGAAAAAAAAACACTGCCGTCAAACTGTTAATAATTGCCATAGGTATCCTGGGCTGTTGTTATTCTATTATTACTCAACGAAAATTTAAAATCCCGGGTCGTAATGTCCTAAACCCTTTTACCGGCTTCCTCCTGCCTAACCCAAAACTACCATCGACAGGAAATGAAAATCGATATGTTCACCTTATTACAAGAAAGCAGTTACATTTAAATAAATCAAATCAATCAGAACGAAATCGTTTCGGCGAACGCTGTTCGTATTTTTATTTTCGTCCTGGGAATTCGTCTAGTGATGAATTGCTGAAATTTGTTTGCATCGTTTTGGCTCTGGGATCTTTATTCTGACATGAATCGTTTTTTTTTTTCGTTTTTGATTTTATGGCACTGGGGTGGGTGGTATTTGTGGAAATAAATTGGATGACATTTTGATTTCCGACAGGGGCGGTACAAAAGATGGTCCGTTGGTGGCAGACGGTAGGAGGTGTTGGTAACAAATTTTATTTAAGGTCCTTTTTAACAACATCATCACTTAGATGGTTTATGAGGCTAATATGGTTGATGAAAATATGATTTTTTGATATTATTTAGGAGGAAATACCATGACATAATATTTAATATTATAGCAGGGGATATTATTAACGACTACAATGTAAGGATTTGAAAAACTGAATCCGTGAAAGTAAACGGTCTGATTTTCGGTAGCTCTCCCAATAGGTTGGATATAAAAGTGAGGCTTATAAACCAAAAAGAATCTGCTGGTTAAGATGAGTAAACTCTGCTGATAAGCAGAACGCATCTTACGAAATTGATCAGGACAGCGACAGCAACCAAACGAAGTGACAAAACCGCTCTCCTCTTTAAAAAAAGAGAATGCCTGACGAATGAATTCTCTGCATCGTTTGCTTAATACACAAAAACCTAAACTACTAAACCTAATCAACAGTTCCGAGAAAGTCTCAAACTGTTCATCAAGTGATTTATGACCATGAATGTCTAAACTTAAGCAAATATTTACAGACCATAACAATGAATCCTTGAAGTACTACTCCATAACCACCACCCTTTTTGTAATTGACACGGCTTTATGAATTCCCTTTATAGAGATGAAGCACAAAGCAGCAATTAGAGAAATGGAGAATGGGAGAATCATTATACAAATAAACTATAAGGGGTACAATTTACAACTCTAAAATATGTTCAAAAACTCAAAAACAGTTCCTTGTCATTTCTTGACTCAAATAAACTTTTATTTTTTTTGTATGCAGAATTGAAGAACATATTAATAATAGGTAAAAAAGCTATATAAATATGCTCTACAATTCTGCATAACAACCATTTTTTTTTTAAAATGTCGGTTTTTTGAGTCAAAAAAATGATAAGGGGTACCCCTTTTACTTTTTTGACTCAAAAAATCGATGTTTTTTAAAGAATTTTTTTGGTATGCACAATTGAAGAGCATATTAAAAATAGTAGAAAAAAACACTTTCTGAATTTTTAAACATATTTTTTGGGTGTTTTAGGAGAAAAAAACGAGGAAGTGTTTGATTTTTGCAGTTCATGTCATCAAACTGCCATAAATATCTTGTAATTTGTACATTTTATAGTTTGTTACATAACTAGATGTCTTTAGCTTCAATATAGGGAATATATCATTAAAATCGGAGCATGAATTAGTCTCAATATGACGTCATGAAACGCTAAAATCAAACATTTCTTTAAAATGTACCTAAAACACCTATAAAAAATTCATAAAAATTAAGAAATAGCTTTTATTTTCTATTTTTAATATGCTCTACAATTCTGCATACAAAAAAAATTTTTTTAAAAATGTCGGTTTTTTGAGTCAAAAAAATGACAAGGGGTACCCCTTATACTTTTTTTGACTCAAAAAATCGATGTTTTTTAAAGAATTTTTTTGGTATGCACAATTGAAGAGCATATTAAAAATAGTAGAAAAAAACACTTTCTGAATTTTTAAACATATTTTTTGGGTGTTTTAGGAGAACAAAACGGGTAAGTGTTTGATTTTTGCAGTTCTTGTCATCAAACTGCCATAAATGTCCTGTAATTTGTACATTTTATAGTTTGTTACATAACTAGATGTCTTTAGCTTCAATATAGGGGGTATTTCATTAAAATCGGAGCATGAATTAGTCTCAATATGACGTCATCAAACGCTAAAATCAAACATTTCTTTAAAATGTACCTAAAACACCTATAAAAAATTCATAAAAATTCAGAAATAGCTTTTATTTTCTATTTTTAATATGCTCTACAATTCTGCATACCAAAAAAAAATTTTAAAAAATGTCGGTTTTTTGAGGCAAAAAAATGACAAGGGGTACCCCTTATACTTTTTTTGACTCAAAAAATCAATGTTTTTTAAAGAATTTTTTTGGTATGCACAATTGAAGAGCATATTAAAAATAGTAGAAAAAAACACTTTCTGAATTTTTAAACATATTTTTTGGGTGTTTTAGGAGAAAAAAACGGGTAAGTGTTTGATTTTTGCAGTTCATGTCAACAAACTGCCATAAATGCCCTGTAATTTGTACATTTTATAGTTTGTTACATAACTAGATGTCTTTAGCTTCAATATAGGGGGTATTTCATTAAAATCGGAGCATGAATTAGTCTCAATATGACGTCATCAAACGCTAAAATCAAACATTTCTTTAAAATGTACCTAAAACACCTATAAAAAATTCATAAAAATTCAGAAATAGCTTTTATTTTCTATTTTAAATATGCTCTACAATTCTGCATACCAAAAAAAAATTTTAAAAAATGTCGGTTTTTTGAGGCAAAAAAATGACAAGGGGTACCCCTTATACTTTTTTTGACTCAAAAAATCGATGTTTTTTAAAGAATTTTTTTGGTATGCACAATTGAAGAGCATATTAAAAATAGTAGAAAAAAACACTTTCTGAATTTTTAAACATACTTTTTGGGTGTTTTAGGAGAACAAAACGGGTAAGTGTTTGATTTTTGCAGTTCATGTCAACAAACTGCCATAAATGCCCTGTAATTTGTACATTTTATAGTTTGTTACATAACTAGATGTCTTTAGCTTCAATATAGGGGGTATTTCATTAAAATCGGAGCATGAATTAGTCTCAATATGACGTCATGAAACGCTAAAATCAAAAATATTTTTAAAATGTACCTAAAACACCTATAAAAAAATTATAAAATTTCAGAAATAGCTTTTATTTTCTATTTTTAATATGCTCTACAATTCTGCATACCAAACAATTTTTTTAAAAAATGTCGGTTTTTTGAGTCAAAAAAATGACAAGGGGTACCCCTTATACTTTTTTTGACTAAAAAAATCGATGTTTTTTAAAAAAAAATTTTGGTATGCACAATTGAAGAGCATATTAAAAATAGTAGAAAAAAACACTTTCTGAATTTTTAAACATATTTTTTGGGTGTTTTAGGAGAAAAAAACGGGTAAGTGTTTGATTTTTGCAGTTCATGTCAACAAACTGCCATAAATGCCCTGTAATTTGTACATTTTATAGTTTGTTACATAACTAGATGTCTTTAGCTTCAATATAGGGGGTATTTCATTAAAATCGGAGCATGAATTAGTCTCAATATGACGTCATCAAACGCTAAAATCAAACATTTCTTTAAAATGTACCTAAAACACCTATAAAAAATTCATAAAAATTCAGAAATAGCTTTTATTTTCTATTTTTAATATGCTCTACAATTCTGCATACCAAAAAAAAATTTTAAAAAATGTCGGTTTTTTGAGGCAAAAAAATGACAAGGGCCCTTATACTTTTTTTGACTCAAAAAATCGATGTTTTTTAAAGAATTTTTTTGGTATGCACAATTGAAGAGCATATTAAAAATAGTAGAAAAAAACACTTTCTGAATTTTTAAACATATTTTTTGGGTGTTTTAGGAGAAAAAAACGGGTAAGTGTTTGATTTTTGCAGTTCATGTCAACAAACTGCCATAAATGCCCTGTAATTTGTACATTTTATAGTTTGTTACATAACTAGATGTCTTTAGCTTCAATATAGGGGGTATTTCATTAAAATCGGAGCATGAATTAGTCTCAATATGACGTCATCAAACGCTAAAATCAAACATTTCTTTAAAATGTACCTAAAACACCTATAAAAAATTCATAAAAATTCAGAAATAGCTTTTATTTTCTATTTTAAATATGCTCTACAATTCTGCATACCAAAAAAAAATTTTAAAAAATGTCGGTTTTTTGAGGCAAAAAAATGACAAGGGGTACCCCTTATACTTTTTTTGACTCAAAAAATCGATGTTTTTTAAAGAATTTTTTTGGTATGCACAATTGAAGAGCATATTAAAAATAGTAGAAAAAAACACTTTCTGAATTTTTAAACATACTTTTTGGGTGTTTTAGGAGAACAAAACGGGTAAGTGTTTGATTTTTGCAGTTCATGTCAACAAACTGCCATAAATGCCCTGTAATTTGTACATTTTATAGTTTGTTACATAACTAGATGTCTTTAGCTTCAATATAGGGGGTATTTCATTAAAATCGGAGCATGAATTAGTCTCAATATGACGTCATGAAACGCTAAAATCAAAAATATTTTTAAAATGTACCTAAAACACCTATAAAAAAATTATAAAATTTCAGAAATAGCTTTTATTTTCTATTTTTAATATGCTCTACAATTCTGCATACCAAACAATTTTTTTAAAAAATGTCGGTTTTTTGAGTCAAAAAAATGACAAGGGGTACCCCTTATACTTTTTTTGACTAAAAAAATCGATGTTTTTTAAAAAAAAATTTTGGTATGCACAATTGAAGAGCATATTAAAAATAGTAGAAAAAAACACTTTCTGAATTTTTAAACATATTTTTTGGGTGTTTTAGGAGAACAAAACCGGTAAGTGTTTGATTTTTGCAGTTCTTGTCATCAAACTGCCATAAATGTCCTGTAATTTGTACATTTTATAGTTTGTTACATAACTAGATGTCTTTAGCTTCAATATAGGGGGTATTTCATTAAAATCGGAGCATGAATTAGTCTCAATATGACGTCATCAAACGCTAAAATCAAACATTTCTTTAAAATGTACCTAAAACACCTATAAAAAATTCATAAAAATTCAGAAATAGCTTTTATTTTCTATTTTTAATATGCTCTACAATTCTGCATACCAAAAAAAAATTTAAAAAAATGTCGGTTTTTTGAGGCAAAAAAATGACAAGGGCCCTTATACTTTTTTTGACTCAAAAAATCGATGTTTTTTAAAGAATTTTTTTGGTATGCACAATTGAAGAGCAATATTAAAAATAGTAGAAAAAAACACTTTCTGAATTTTTAAACATATTTTTTGGGTGTTTTAGGAGAACAAAACGGGTAAGTGTTTGATTTTTGCAGTTCTTGTCATCAAACTGCCATAAATGTCCTGTAATTTGTACATTTTATAGTTTGTTACATAACTAGATGTCTTTAGCTTCAATATAGGGGGTATTTCATTAAAATCGGAGCATGAATTAGTCTCAATATGACGTCATCAAACGCTAAAATCAAACATTTCTTTAAAATGTACCTAAAACACCTATAAAAAATTCATAAAAATTCAGAAATAGCTTTTACTTTCTATTTTT
Source organism: Rhingia rostrata (assembly GCA_949824845.1). Classification (NCBI taxonomy): domain Eukaryota; kingdom Metazoa; phylum Arthropoda; class Insecta; order Diptera; family Syrphidae; genus Rhingia; species Rhingia rostrata. The sequence goes on from OX463758.1 coordinate 23,183,460, forward strand.
AATATGCTCTACAATTCTGCATACCAAAAAAAAATTTTAAAAAATGTCGGTTTTTTGAGCCAAAAAAATGACAAGGGGTACCCCTTATACTTTTTTTGACTCAAAAAATCGATGTTTTTTAAAGAATTTTTTTGGTATGCACAATTGAAGAGCATATTCAAAATAGTAGAAAAAAACACTTTCTGAATTTTTAAACATATTTTTTGGGTGTTTTAGGAGAAAAAAACGGGTAAGTGTTTGATTTTTGCAGTTCATGTCAACAAACTGCCATAAATGCCCTGTAATTTGTACATTTTATAGTTTGTTACATAACTAGATGTCTTTAGCTTCAATATAGGGGTATTTCATTAAAATCGGAGCATGAATTAGTCTCAATATGACGTCATGAAACGCTAAAATCAAACATTTCTTTAAAATGTACCTAAAACACCTATAAAAAATTCATAAAAATTCAGAAATAGCTTTTATTTTCTATTTTTAATATGCTCTACAATTCTGCATACCAAAAAAAAATTTTAAAAAATGTCGGTTTTTTGAGTCAAAAAAATGACAAGGGGTACCCCTTATACTTTTTTTGACTAAAAAAATCGATGTTTTTTAAAAAAATGTTGGTATGCACAATTGAAGAGCATATTAAAAATAGTAGAAAAAAACACTTTCTGAATTTTTAAACATATTTTTTGGGTGTTTTAGGAGAAAAAAACGGGTAAGTGTTTGATTTTTGCAGTTCATGTCAACAAACTGCCATAAATGCCCTGTAATTTGTACATTTTATAGTTTGTTACATAACTAGATGTCTTAAGCTTCAATATAGGGGGTATTTCATTAAAATCGGAGCATGAATTAGTCTCAATATGACGTCATCAAACGCTAAAATCAAACATTTCTTTAAAATGTACCTAAAACACCTATAAAAAATTCATAAAAATTCAGAAATAGCTTTTATTTTCTATTTTTAATATGCTCTACAATTCTGCATACCAAAAAAAAATTTAAAAAAATGTCGGTTTTTTGAGGCAAAAAAATGACAAGGGCCCTTATACTTTTTTTGACTCAAAAAATCGATGTTTTTTAAAGAATTTTTTTGGTATGCACAATTGAAGAGCAATATTAAAAATAGTAGAAAAAAACACTTTCTGAATTTTTAAACATATTTTTTGGGTGTTTTAGGAGAACAAAACGGGTAAGTGTTTGATTTTTGCAGTTCTTGTCATCAAACTGCCATAAATGTCCTGTAATTTGTACATTTTATAGTTTGTTACATAACTAGATGTCTTTAGCTTCAATATAGGGGGTATTTCATTAAAATCGGAGCATGAATTAGTCTCAATATGACGTCATCAAACGCTAAAATCAAACATTTCTTTAAAATGTACCTAAAACACCTATAAAAAATTCATAAAAATTCAGAAATAGCTTTTACTTTCTATTTTTAATATGCTCTACAATTCTGCATACCAAAAAAAAATTTTAAAAAATGTCGGTTTTTTGAGCCAAAAAAATGACAAGGGGTACCCCTTATACTTTTTTTGACTCAAAAAATCGATGTTTTTTAAAGAATTTTTTTGGTATGCACAATTGAAGAGCATATTCAAAATAGTAGAAAAAAACACTTTCTGAATTTTTAAACATATTTTTTGGGTGTTTTAGGAGAAAAAAACGGGTAAGTGTTTGATTTTTGCAGTTCATGTCAACAAACTGCCATAAATGCCCTGTAATTTGTACATTTTATAGTTTGTTACATAACTAGATGTCTTTAGCTTCAATATAGGGGGTATTTCATTAAAATCGGAGCATGAATTAGTCTCAATATGACGTCATGAAACGCTAAAATCAAACATTTCTTTAAAATGTACCTAAAACACCTATAAAAAATTCATAAAAATTCAGAAATAGCTTTTATTTTCTATTTTTAATATGCTCTACAATTCTGCATACCAAAAAAAAATTTTAAAAAATGTCGGTTTTTTGAGTCAAAAAAATGACAAGGGGTACCCCTTATACTTTTTTTGACTAAAAAAATCGATGTTTTTTAAAAAAAATGTTGGTATGCACAATTGAAGAGCATATTAAAAATAGTAGAAAAAAACACTTTCTGAATTTTTAAACATATTTTTTGGGTGTTTTAGGAGAAAAAAACGGGTAAGTGTTTGATTTTTGCAGTTCATGTCAACAAACTGCCATAAATGCCCTGTAATTTGTACATTTTATAGTTTGTTACATAACTAGATGTCTTAAGCTTCAATATAGGGGTATTTCATTAAAATCGGAGCATGAATTAGTCTCAATATGACGTCATCAAACGCTAAAATCAAACATTTCTTTAAAATGTACCTAAAACACCTATAAAAAATTCATAAAAATTCAGAAATAGCTTTTATTTTCTATTTTTAATATGCTCTACAATTCTGCATACCAAAAAAAAATTTTAAAAAATGTCGGTTTTTTGAGGCAAAAAAATGACAAGGGGTACCCCTTATACTTTTTTTGACTAAAAAAATCGATGTTTTTTAAAAAAAAATTTTGGTATGCACAATTGAAGAGCATATTAAAAATAGTAGAAAAAAACACTTTCTGAATTTTTAAACATATTTTTTGGGTGTTTTAGGAGAACAAAACCGGTAAGTGTTTGATTTTTGCAGTTCTTGTCATCAAACTGCCATAAATGTCCTGTAATTTGTACATTTTATAGTTTGTTACATAACTAGATGTCTTTAGCTTCAATATAGGGGGTATTTCATTAAAATCGGAGCATGAATTAGTCTCAATATGACGTCATCAAACGCTAAAATCAAACATTTCTTTAAAATGTACCTAAAACACCTATAAAAAATTCATAAAAATTCAGAAATAGCTTTTATTTTCTATTTTTAATATGCTCTTCAATTCTGCATACCAAAAAAAAATTTTAAAAAATTTCGGTTTTTTGAGTCAAAAAAATGACAAGGGGTACCCCTAATACTTTTTTTGACTCAAAAAATCGATGTTTTTTAAAGAATTTTTTTGGTATGCACAATTGAAGAGCATATTAATAATAGTAGAAAAAAACACTTTCTGAATAAATGTCCTGTAATTTGTACATTTTATAGTTTGTTACATAACTAGATGTCTTTAGCTTCAATATAGGGGGTATATCATTAAAATCGGAGCATGAATTAGTCTCAATATGACGTCATGAAACGCTAAAATCAAACATTTCTTTAAAATTTACCTAAAACACCTATAAAAAATTCATAAAAATTCAGAAATAGCTTTTATTTTCTATTTTTAATATGCTCTACAATTCTGCATACCAAAAAAAAATTCTTTTAAATGTCGGTTTTTTGAGTCAAAAAAAATACAAGAGGTACCCCTTATACTCTTTTTGACTCAAAAAATCGATGTTTTTTAAAGAATTTTTTTGGTATGCACAATTGAAGAGCATATTAATAATAGTAGAAAAAAACACTTTCTGAATAAATGTCCTGTAATTTGTACATTTTATAGTTTGTTACATAACTAGATGTCTTTAGCTTCAATATAGGGGGTATATCATTAAAATCGGAGCATGAATTAGTCTCAATATGAAGTCATGAAACGCTAAAATCAAACATATCTTTAAAATATACCTAAAAAACACCTATAAAAAATTCATAAAAATTCAGAAATAGCTTTTATTTTCTATTTTTAATATGCTCTACAATTCTGCATACCAAAAAAAAATTTTAAAAATGTCGGTTTTTTGAGTCAAAAAAATGACAAGGGGTACCCCTTTTATACTTTTTTTGACTCAAAAAATCGATGTTTTTTAAAGAATTTTTTTGGTATGCACAATTGAAGAGCATATTAAAAATAGTAGAAAAAAACACTTTCTGAATTTTTAAACATATTTTTTGGGTGTTTTAGGAGAACAAAACGGGTAAGTGTTTGATTTTTGCAGTTCATGTCATCAAACTGCCATAAATGTCCTGTAATTTGTACATTTTATAGTTTGTTACATAACTAGATGTCTTTAGCTTCAATATAGGGGGTATATCATTAAAATCGGAGCATGAATTAGTCTCAATATGACGTCATGAAACGCTAAAATCAAACATTTCTTTAAAATGTACCTAAAACACCTATAAAAAATTCATAAAAATTCAGAAATAGCTTTTATTTTCTATTTTTAATATGCTCTACAATTCTGCATACCAAAAAAAAATTCTTTTAAATGTCGGTTTTTTGAGTCAAAAAAATACAAGAGGTACCCCTTATACTCTTTTTGACTCAAAAAATCGATGTTTTTTAAAGAATTTTTTTGGTATGCACAATTGAAGAGCATATTAAAAATAGTAGAAAAAAACACTTTCTCAATTTTTAAACATATTTTTTGGGTGTTTTATGAGAACAAAACGGGTAAGTGTTTGATTTTTGCAGTTCTTGTCATCAAACTGCCATAAATGTCCTGTAATTTGTACATTTTATAGTTTGTTACATAAATTGATGTCTTTAGCTTCAAAATAGGGGGTATATCATTAAAATCGGAGCATGAATTGGTCTCAATATGACGTCATGAAACGCAAAAATCAAACATTTCTTTAAAATGTACCTAAAACACCTATAAAAAATTCATAAAAATTCAGAAATAGCTTTTATTTTCTATTTTTAATATGCTCTACAATTCTGCATACCAAAAAAAAATTTTAAAAAATGTCGGTTTTTTGAGGCAAAAAAATGACAAGGGGTACCCCTTATACTTTTTTTGACTCAAAAAATCGATGTTTTTTAAAGAATGTTTTTGGTATGCACAATTGAAGAGCATATTAAAAATAGTAGAAAAAAACACTTTCTGAATTTTTAAACATATTTTTTGGGTGCTTTAGGAGAACAAAACGGGTAAGTGTTTGATTTTTGCAGTTCTTGTCATCAAACTGCCATAAATGTCCTGTAATTTGTACATTTTATAGTTTTTTACATAACTAGATGTCTTTAGCTTCAATATAGGGGGTATTTCATTAAAATCGGAGCATGAATTAGTCTCAATATGACGTCATCAAACGCTAAAATCAAACATTTCTTTAAAATGTACCTAAAACACCTATAAAAAATTCATAAAAATTCAGAAATAGCTTTTATTTTCTATTTTTAATATGCTCTACAATTCTGCATACCAAAAAAAAATTCTTTTAAATGTCGGTTTTTTGAGTCAAAAAAAATACAAGAGGTACCCCTTATACTCTTTTTGACTCAAAAAATCGATGTTTTTTAAAGAATTTTTTTGGTATGCACAATTGAAGAGCATATTAATAATAGTAGAAAAAAACACTTTCTGAATAAATGTCCTGTAATTTGTACATTTTATAGTTTGTTACATAACTAGATGTCTTTAGCTTCAATATAGGGGGTATATCATTAAAATCGGAGCATGAATTAGTCTCAATATGAAGTCATGAAACGCTAAAATCAAACATATATACCTAAAAAACACCTATAAAAAATTCATAAAAATTCAGAAATAGCTTTTATTTTCTATTTTTAATATGCTCTACAATTCTGCATACCAAAAAAAAAATTTTAAAAATGTCGGTTTTTTGAGTCAAAAAAATGACAAGGGGTACCCCTTTTATACTTTTTTTGACTCAAAAAATCGATGTTTTTTAAAGAATTTTTTTGGTATGCACAATTGAAGAGCATATTAAAAATAGTAGAAAAAAACACTTTCTGAATTTTTAAACATATTTTTTGGGTGTTTTAGGAGAACAAAACGGGTAAGTGTTTGATTTTTGCAGTTCATGTCATCAAAATGCCATAAATGTCCTGTAATTTGTACATTTTATAGTTTGTTACATAACTAGATGTCTTTAGCTTCAATATAGGGGGTATATCATTAAAATCGGAGCATGAATTAGTCTCAATATGACGTCATGAAACGCTAAAATCAAACATTTCTTTAAAATGTACCTAAAACACCTATAAAAAATTCATAAAAATTCAGAAATAGCTTTTATTTTCTATTTTTAATATGCTCTACAATTCTGCATACCAAAAAAAAAATTCTTTTAAATGTCGGTTTTTTGAGTCAAAAAAAATACAAGAGGTACCCCTTATACTCTTTTTGACTCAAAAAATCGATGTTTTTTAAAGAATTTTTTTGGTATGCACAATTGAAGAGCATATTAAAAATAGTAGAAAAAAACACTTTCTCAATTTTTAAACATGTTTTTTGGGTGTTTTATGAGAACAAAACGGGTAAGTGTTTGATTTTTGCAGTTCTTGTCATCAAACTGCCATAAATGTCCTGTAATTTGTACATTTTATAGTTTGTTACATAACTAGATGTCTTTAGCTTCAATATAGGGGGTATTTCATTAAAATCGGAGCATGAATTAGTCTCAATATGACGTCATCAAACGCTAAAATCAAACATTTCTTTAAAATGTACCTAAAACACCTATAAAAAATTCATAAAAATTCAGAAATAGCTTTTATTTTCTATTTTTAATATGCTCTACAATTCTGCATACCAAAAAAAAATTTTAAAAAATGTCGGTTTTTTGAGGCAAAAAAATGACAAGGGGTACCCCTTATACTTTTTTTGACTCAAAAAATCGATGTTTTTTAAAAATTTTTTTTGGTATGCACAATTGAAGAGCATATTAAAAATAGTAGAAAAAACACTTTCTGAATTTTTAAACATATTTTTTGGGTGTTTTAGGAGAAAAAAAACGGGTAAGTGTTTGATTTTTGCAGTTCATGTCAACAAACTGCCATAAATGCCCTGTAATTTGTACATTTTATAGTTTGTTACATAACTAGATGTCTTTAGCTTTAATATAGGGGGTATATCATTAAAATCGGAGCATGAATTAGTCTCAATATGACGTCATGAAACGCTAAAATCAAACATTTCTTTAAAATGTACCTAAAACACCTATAAAAAATTCATAAAAATTCAGAAATAGCTTTTATTTTCTATTTTTAATATGCTCTACAATTCTGCATACCAAAAAAAAATTTTAAAAAATGTCGGTTTTTTGAGTCAAAAAAATGACAAGGGGTACCCCTTATACTTTTTTTGACTAAAAAAATCGATGTTTTTTAAAAAAAATGTTGGTATGCACAATTGAAGAGCATATTAAAAATAGTAGAAAAAAACACTTTCTGAATTTTTAAACATATTTTTTGGGTGTTTTAGGAGAACAAAACGGGTAAGTGTTTGATTTTTGCAGTTCTTGTCATCAAACTGCCATAAATGTCCTGTAATTTATACATTTTATAGTTTGTTACATAACTAGATGTCTTTAGCTTCAATATAGGGGGTATTTCATTAAAATCGGAGCATGAATTAGTCTCAATATGACGTCATGAAACGCTAAAATCAAACATTTCTTTAAAATGTACCTAAAACACCTATAAAAAATTCATAAAAATTCAGAAATAGCTTTTATTTTCTATTTTTAATATGCTCTACAATTCTGCATACCAAAAAAAAATTTTAAAAAATGTCGGTTTTTTGAGTCAAAAAAATGACAAGGGGTACCCCTTATACTTTTTTTGACTAAAAAAATCGATGTTTTTTAAAAAAAATTTTGGTATGCACAATTGAAGAGCATATTAAAAATAGTAGAAAAAAACACTTTCTGAATTTTTAAACATATTTTTTGGGTGCTTTAGGAGAACAAAACGGGTAAGTGTTTGATTTTTGCAGTTCTTGTCATCAAACTGCCATAAATGTCCTGTAATTTGTACATTTTATAGTTTGTTACATAACTAGATGTCTTTAGCTTCAATATAGGGGGTATATCATTAAAATCGGAGCATGAATTAGTCTCAATATGACGTCATGAAACGCTAAAATCAAACATATCTTTAAAATATACCTAAAAAACACCTATAAAAAATTCATAAAAATTCAGAAATAGCTTTTATTTTCTATTTTTAATATGCTCTACAATTCTGCATACCAAAAAAAAATTTTAAAAAATGTCGGTTTTTTGAGTCAAAAAAATGACAAGGGGTACCCCTTATACTTTTTTTGACTAAAAAAATCGATGTTTTTTAAAAAAAAATGTTGGTATGCACAATTGAAGAGCATATTAAAAATAGTAGAAAAAAACACTTTCTGAATTTTTAAACATATTTTTTGGGTGTTTTAGGAGAACAAAACGGGTAAGTGTTTGATTTTTGCAGTTCTTGTCATCAAACTGCCATAAATGTCCTGTAATTTATACATTTTATAGTTTGTTACATAACTAGATGTCTTTAGCTTCAATATAGGGGGTATTTCATTAAAATCGGAGCATGAATTAGTCTCAATATGACGTCATGAAACGCTAAAATCAAACATTTCTTTAAAATGTACCTAAAACACCTATAAAAAATTCATAAAAATTCAGAAATAGCTTTTATTTTCTATTTTTAATATGCTCTACAATTCTGCATACCAAAAAAAAATTTTAAAAAATGTCGGTTTTTTGAGTCAAAAAAATGACAAGAGGTACCCCTTATACTTTTTTTGACTCAAGAAATCGATGTTTTTTAAAGAATTTTTTTGGTATGCACAATTGAAGAGCATATTAAAAATAGTAGAAAAAAACACTTTCTGAATTTTTAAACATATTTTTTGGGTGTTTTAGGAGAACAAAACGGGTAAGTGTTTGATTTTTGCAGTTCTTGTCATCAAACTGCCATAAATGTCCTGCAATTTGTACATTTTATAGTTTGTTACATAACTAGATGTCTTTAGCTTCAATATAGGGGGTATTTCATTAAAATCGGAGCATGAATTAGTCTCAATATGACGTCATGAAACGCTAAAATCAAACATTTCTTTTAAAATGTACCTAAAACACCTATAAAAAATTCATAAAAATTCAGAAATAGCTTTTATTTTCTATTTTTAATATGCTCTACAATTCTGCATACCAAAAAAAAATTTTAAAAAATGTCGGTTTTTTGAGGCAAAAAAATGACAAGGGGTACCCCTTATACTTTTTTTGACTCAAAAAATCGATGTTTTTTAAAGAATTTTTTTGGTATGCACAATTGAAGAGCATATTAAAAATAGTAGAAAAAAACACTTTCTGAATTTTTAAACATATTTTTTGGGTGTTTTAGGAGAAAAAAACGGGTAAGTGTTTGATTTTTGCAGTTCATGTCAACAAACTGCCATAAATGCCCTGTAATTTGTACATTTTATAGTTTGTTACATAACTAGATGTCTTTAGCTTCAATATAGGGGGTATTTCATTAAAATCGGAGCATGAATTAGTCTCAATATGACGTCATCAAACGCTAAAATCAAACATTTCTTTAAAATGTACCTAAAACACCTATAAAAAATTCATAAAAATTCAGAAATAGCTTTTATTTTCTATTTTTAATATGCTCTACAATTCTGCATACCAAAAAAAAATTTTAAAAAATGTCGGTTTTTTGAGTCAAAAAAATGACAAGGGGTACCCCTTATACTTTTTTTGACTAAAAAAATCGATGTTTTTTAAAAAAAATTTTGGTATGCACAATTGAAGAGCATATTAAAAATAGTAGAAAAAAACACTTTCTGAATTTTTAAACATATTTTTTGGGTGTTTTAGAAGAACAAAATGGGTAAGTGTTTGATTTTTGCAGTTCTTGTCATCAAACTGCCATAAATGTCCTGTAATTTGTACATTTTATAGTTTGTTACATAACTAGATGTCTTTAGCTTCAATATAGGGGGTATTTCATTAAAATCGGAGCATGAGTTAGTCTCAATATGACGTCATGAAACGCTAAAATCAAACATTTCTTTAAAATGTACCTAAAACACCTATAAAAAATTCATAAAAATTCAGAAATAGCTTTTATTTTCTATTTTTAATATGCTCTACAATTCTGCATACCAAAAAAAAATTTTAAAAAATGTCGGTTTTTTGAGGCAAAAAAATGACAAGGGGTACCCCTTATACTTTTTTTGACTCAAAAAATCGATGTTTTTTAAAGAATTTTTTTGGTATGCACAATTGAAGAGCATATTAAAAATACAGTGAACATTGGAAAACGTGAACCCCCCAAAACGTGAACTACCCCAAAACGTGAACACTGTATTTTTTACATTGACTGCTCTAAAACGTGAACAAATCTAAAAGCTCTAAAACGTGAACAGAAATTTTTTCATAAAAATGCACTGAATTATTTAATTCGGGGAATCCCATAATATTGACAATGCGTAGTATGTATGTATTTGGTGCCACACGTGCGTGTGCGTATTGCATAGCTATCATCCCTCATTCGGTTGCGGTTTTTTGCTTGCATCAACGTCTTATTTTCTGTTTAAAAATGTGTTCAAAGAAAGTTAAGGTTTTAAAATTAAACGAAAAAGCAGACATTTTATAAAGCTTTAAAAAAGCTATGGTGTCGCTAAGTCAACAATATGTAGTATTAAAAAGAAAAAAGATTTAATTTTGAAGTGTGTGTGTGTGTGTAATACATACTCTGGACCGGGAAAAAGAAAGACACTAAGATCATCAGAGCTTCCAAAAATGGAAAAATGTCTTTACAAGTGGTTCGTTCGAATGCGAAATAAAAATTGGCCTGTGAGCGGACTAATGCTGAAAGAAAAAGCTAAAGAGTTACATTCAAAAATAAAGGAAAGTGAAGGTGGTTTTTTGGCAAGTGATGAATGGTTAAGTGGTTTTAAAAAACGATATGGCATTCGACTTCTAAAAATAACTGGTGAGAAGCTATCATCGCAGCCTCACTTAGTTGATCCGTTTAAATTAAAACTAAAAGAAAAAATTGAAGAAATGGGACTGTGTAAAGATCAGTTATACAATGCAGATGAGTCTGGCTTGTTCTGGAAACTTTTGCCCGAGAAAACCTACGTTTCAGCATTAGAGAAATCTGCTCCAGGCGCAAAGACAGAGAAGCAGCGATTTACTTTCTTGTGTTGCGCAAATGCTTCAGGCACACACAGGCTTAAGTTGTTGGTTATAGGAAAGGCGAAAAACCCACGCTGCTTCAAAAACTTTGCTTGTCCGACAGAATACAAAAGCTCCAAATCATCTTGGATGACTACTTCAATTTTCATGGAGTGGTTCCACCAGTCCTTTGTACCACAGGTAAACATTTTACTTATCCAATTGAAACATTATGTAAATGTTTTTAAAATTTTGACTTTAGGTTAAAGCTTTTCTGAGTCAAAAAAACTTGCCACATAAGGCTCTTCTATTATTAGATAACGCACCATCTCATCCTAGTGAACGTGATCTAAAATCGGAAGATGGGAATATAATCGCCATGTTCATGCCGCCTAATGTAACTCCGCTGATCCAACCTATGGATCAGAATGCCATAAAAATAACGAAACTGTACTACAGAAACAGTTTGCTAGCTCCGATCGCAGCAAAGGACTCAAATCTTATTGAGTGCATGAAACGCTTGACCTTGAAAGAAGCTGTTATTCTCTTAGAAGACTCATGGAATAGAGTCAGCGCAGAGACTTTAGCTAAATGCTGGGCCAATGTTCTAAGTTTTTTAGTAAATGAGAAGGATGATGAGGACAATATTCCATTGAGTGTTTTGAAGGAAAAGTGGGACTCAGAGCTTAAGCCATTGATAACATATACAATACTACTTCTTCAAAGTTTGAATCCTCAGGTTTGTTATAGATTTGATTAAACTTTAATCAAATTACCAGCTTCAAATTTAACTGCAGATTGACTATCCGTTATCAGTTGTTGAGGAATGGAATGAAAACAATTTTGAATTTGATCCGTCTTAGAACCATGAACATGAACAGGAGGAAGACGACGATGCCTATGTTGAGAAAGAAGATGTTCAAAGAGTAAGCGCAACTGAAGCAGTTGAAATATTTAACAAGGCTTTGGAATGGTGTGCAGAGGAAGGTGTTGACCAAAGCGACATAAACGTACTTAGACGCCTAAGAGAAAATGCAGTTGTTCAAATGTTGGGAAAAATACAACAGAAAAAAATTACAGATTTTTTTTGTTAAATAAACCTTTTATGTATTTTTAAAACGTTCAAATGTAAAAAAAAATCCAATAAATTTTGTTAATGAGCCGTACCAGTATGTGTAAATATGTAAAAAATATTCATGAATCTATACTAATACAAGTAAAAAGAAGATAAAATGGAAGAAAATGTGTTTTATTTTAAGAGCAGAGTCATAAAATGTTACATTCCAAAACATGAACAATCTCGAAAACATGAACACCCTCAGTTTTAATTAGTTCACGTTTTCCAATGTCCACTGTAGTAGAAAAAAACACTTTCTGAATTTTTAAACATATTTTTTGGGTGTTTTAGGAGAAAAAAACGGGTAAGTGTTTGATTTTTGCAGTTCATGTCAACAAACTGCCAATAATGCCCTGTAATTTGTACATTTTATAGTTTGTTACATAACTAGATGTCTTTAGCTTCAATATAGGGGGTATTTCATTAAAATCGGAGCATGAATTAGTCTCAATATGACGTCATGAAACGCTAAAATCAAACATTTCTTTAAAATGTACCTAAAACACCTATAAAAAATTCATAAAAATTCAGAAATAGCTTTTATTTTCTATTTTTAATATGCTCTACAATTCTGCATACCAAAAAAAAATTTTAAAAAATGTCGGTTTTTTGAGGCAAAAAAATGACAAGGGGTACCCCTAATACTTTTTTTGACTCAAAAAATCGATGTTTTTTAAAGAATTTTTTTGGTATGCACAATTGAAGAGCATATTAATAATAGTAGAAAAAAACACTTTCTGAATAAATGTCCTGTAATTTGTACATTTTATAGTTTGTTACATAACTAGATGTCTTTAGCTTCAATATAGGGGGTATATCATTAAAATCGGAGCATGAATTAGTCTCAATATGACGTCATGAAACGCTAAAATCAAACATTTCTTTAAAATGTACCTAAAACACCTATAAAAAATTCATAAAAATTCAGAAATAGCTTTTATTTTCTATTTTTAATATGCTCTACAATTCTGCATACCAAAAAAAAATTCTTTTAAATGTCGGTTTTTTGAGTCAAAAAAAATACAAGAGGTACCCCTTATACTCTTTTTGACTCAAAAAATCGATGTTTTTTAAAGAATTTTTTTGGTATGCACAATTGAAGAGCATATTAAAAATAGTAGAAAAAAACACTTTCTCAATTTTTAAACATATTTTTTGGGTGTTTTATGAGAACAAAACGGGTAAGTGTTTGATTTTTGTTTAAAAAACACCTATAAAAAATTCATAAAAATTCAGAAATAGCTTTTATTTTCTATTTTTAATATGCTCTACAATTCTGCATACCAAAAAAAAATTTTAAAAATGTCGGTTTTTTGAGTCAAAAAATGACAAGGGGTACCCCTTTTATACTTTTTTTGACTCAAAAAATCGATGTTTTTTAAAGAATTTTTTTGGTATGCACAATTGAAGAGCATATTAAAAATAGTAGAAAAAAACACTTTCTGAATTTTTAAACATATTTTTTGGGTGTTTTAGGAGAACAAAACGGGTAAGTGTTTGATTTTTGCAGTTCATGTCATCAAACTGCCATAAATGTCCTGTAATTTGTACATTTTATAGTTTGTTACATAACTAGATGTCTTTAGCTTCAATATAGGGGGTATATCATTAAAATCGGAGCATGAATTAGTCTCAATATGACGTCATGAAACGCTAAAATCAAACATTTCTTTAAAATGTACCTAAAACACCTATAAAAAATTCATAAAAATTCAGAAATAGCTTTTATTTTCTATTTTTAATATGCTCTACAATTCTGCATACCAAAAAAAAATTCTTTTAAATGTCGGTTTTTGAGTCAAAAAAAATACAACAGGTACCCCTTATACTCTTTTTGACTCAAAAAATCGATGTTTTTTAAAGAATTTTTTTGGTATGCACAATTGAAGAGCATATTAAAAATAGTAGAAAAAAACACTTTCTCAATTTTTAAACATATTTTTTGGGTGTTTTATGAGAACAAAACGGGTAAGTGTTTGATTTTTGCAGTTCTTGTCATCAAACTGCCATAAATGTCCTGTAATTTGTACATTTTATAGTTTGTTACATAAATAGATGTCTTTAGCTTCAAAATAGGGGGTATATCATTAAAATCGGAGCATGAATTAGTCTCAATATGACGTCATGAAACGCAAAAATCAAACATTTCTTTAAAATGTACCTAAAACACCTATACAAAATTCATAAAAATTCAGAAATAGCTTTTATTTTCTATTTTTAATATGCTCTACAATTCTGCATACCAAAAAAAAATTTTAAAAAATGTCGGTTTTTTGAGTCAAAAAAATGACAAGGGGTACCCCTTATACTTTTTTTGACTAAAAAAATCGATGTTTTTTAAAAAAAAATTTTGGTATGCACAATTGAAGAGCATATTAAAAATAGTAGAAAAAAACACTTTCTGAATTTTTAAACATATTTTTTGGGTGTTTTAGGAGAACAAAACGGGTAAGTGTTTGATTTTTGCAGTTCTTGTCATCAAACTGCCATAAATGTCCTGTAATTTATACATTTTAAAGTTTGTTACATAACTAGATGTCTTTAGCTTCAATATAGGGGGTATTTCATTAAAATCGGAGCATGAATTAGTCTCAATATGACGTCATCAAACGCTAAAATCAAACATTTCTTTAAAATGTACCTAAAACACCTATAAAAAATTCATAAAAATTCAGAAATAGCTTTTATTTTCTATTTTTAATATGCTCTACAATTCTGCATACCAAAAAAAAATTTTAAAAAATGTCGGTTTTTTGAGTCAAAAAAATGACAAGGGGTACCCCTTATACTTTTTTTGACTAAAAAAATCGATGTTTTTTAAAAAAAATTTTTGGTATGCACAATTGAAGAGCATATTAAAAATAGTAGAAAAAAACACTTTCTGAATTTTTAAACATATTTTTTGGGTGCTTTAGGAGAACAAAACGGGTAAGTGTTTGATTTTTGCAGTTCTTGTCATCAAACTGCCATAAATGTCCTGTAATTTGTACATTTTATAGTTTGTTACATAACTAGATGTCTTTAGCTTCAATATAGGGGGTATATCATTAAAATCGGAGCATGAATTAGTCTCAATATGACGTCATGAAACGCTAAAATCAAACATATCTTTAAAATATACCTAAAAAACACCTATAAAAAATTCATAAAAATTCAGAAATAGCTTTCATTTTCTATTTTTAATATGCTCTACAATTCTGCATACCAAAAAAAAATTCTTTTAAATGTCGGTTTTTTGAGTCAAAAAAATGACAAAAAAAAATGACCCCTTATACTTTTTTTGACTAAAAAAATCGATGTTTTTTAAAAAAAAATTTTGGTATGCACAATTGAAGAGCATATTAAAAATAGTAGAAAAAAACACTTTCTGAATTTTTAAACATATTTTTTGGGTGTTTTAGGAGAACAAAACGGGTAAGTGTTTGATTTTTGCAGTTCTTGTCATCAAACTGCCATAAATGTCCTGTAATTTGTACATTTTATAGTTTGTTACATAACTAGATGTCTTTAGCTTCAATATAGGGGGTATTTCATTAAAATCGGAGCATGAATTAGTCTCAATATGACGTCATCAAACGCTAAAATCAAACATTTCTTTAAAATGTACCTAAAACACCTATAAAAAATTCATAAAAATTCAGAAATAGCTTTTATTTTCTATTTTTAATATGCTCTACAATTCTGCATACCAAAAAAAAATTTTAAAAAATGTCGGTTTTTTGAGGCAAAAAAATGACAAGGGGTACCCCTTATACTTTTTTTGACTCAAAAAATCGATGTTTTTTAAAAAAATTTTTTGGTATGCACAATTGAAGAGCATATTAAAAATAGTAGAAAAAACACTTTCTGAATTTTTAAACATATTTTTTGGGTGTTTTAGGAGAAAAAAAACGGGTAAGTGTTTGATTTTTGCAGTTCATGTCAACAAACTGCCATAAATGCCCTGTAATTTGTACATTTTATAGTTTGTTACATAACTAGATGTCTTTAGCTTTAATATAGGGGGTATATCATTAAAATCGGAGCATGAATTAGTCTCAATATGACGTCATGAAACGCTAAAATCAAACATTTCTTTAAAATGTACCTAAAACACCTATAAAAAATTCATAAAAATTCAGAAATAGCTTTTATTTTCTATTTTTAATATGCTCTACAATTCTGCATACCAAAAAAAAATTTTAAAAAATGTCGGTTTTTTGAGTCAAAAAAATGACAAGGGGTACCCCTTATACTTTTTTTGACTACAAAAATCGATGTTTTTTAAAAAAAATTTTTGGTATGCACAATAGAAGAGCATATTAAAAATAGTAGAAAAAACACTTTCTGAATTTTTAAACATATTTTTTGGGTGTTTTAGGAGAAAAAAACGGGTAAGTGTTTGATTTTTGCAGTTCATGTCAACAAACTGCCATAAATGCCCTGTAATTTGTACATTTTATAGTTTGTTACATAACTAGATGTCTTTAGCTTTAATATAGAGGGTATATCATTAAAATCGGAGCATGAATTAGTCTCAATATGACGTCATGAAACGCTAAAATCAAACATTTCTTTAAAATGTACCTAAAACACCTATAAAAAATTCATAAAAATTCAGAAATAGCTTTTATTTTCTATTTTTAATATGCTCTACAATTCTGCATACCAAAAAAAAATTTTAAAAAATGTCGGTTTTTTGAGTCAAAAAAATGACAAGGGGTACCCCTTATACTTTTTTTGACTAAAAAAATCGATGTTTTTTAAAAAAAAATTTTGGTATGCACAATTGAAGAGCATATTAAAAATAGTAGAAAAAAACACTTTCTGAATTTTTAAACATATTTTTTGGGTGTTTTAGGAGAACAAAACGGGTAAGTGTTTGATTTTTGCAGTTCTTGTCATCAAACTGCCATAAATGTCCTGTAATTTGTACATTTTATAGTTTGTTACATAACTAGATGTCTTTAGCTTCAATATAGGGGGTATATCATTAAAATCGGAGCATGAATTAGTCTCAATATGACGTCATGAAACGCTAAAATCAAACATATCTTTAAAATATACCTAAAAAACACCTATAAAAAATTCATAAAAATTCAGAAATAGCTTTTATTTTCTATTTTTAATATGCTCTACAATTCTGCATACGTACATTTTAAAAATATTTTTGATTTTAGCGTTTGATGACGTCATATTGAGACTAATTCATGCTCCGATTTTAATGAAATACCCCTATATTAAAGCTTAAGACATCTAGTTATGTAACAAACTATAAAATGTACAAATTACAGGACATTTATTCAGAAAGTGTTTTTTTCTACTATTATTAATATGCTCTTCAATTGTGCATACCAAAAAAATTCTTTAAAAAACATCGATTTTTTGAGTCAAAAAAAGTATTAGGGGTACCCCTTGTCATTTTTTTGACTCAAAAAACCGAAATTTTTTAAAATTTTTTTTTGGGTATGCAGAATTGAAGAGCATATTAAAAATAGAAAATAAAAGCTATTTCTGAATTTTTATGAATTTTTTATAGGTGTTTTAGGTACATTTTAAAGAAATGTTTGATTTTAGCGTTTCATGACGTCATATTGAGACTAATTCATGCTCCGATTTTAATGATATACCCCCTATATTGAAGCTAAAGACATCTAGTTATGTAACAAACTATAAAATGTACAAATTACAGGACATTTATTCAGAAAGTGTTTTTTTCTACTATTATTAATATGCTCTTCAATTGTGCATACCAAAAAAATTCTTTAAAAAACATCGATTTTTTGAGTCAAAAAAAGTATTAGGGGTACCCCTTGTCATTTTTTTGACTCAAAAAACCGAAATTTTTTAAAATTTTTTTTTGGTATGCAGAATTGAAGAGCATATTAAAAATAGAAAATAAAAGCTATTTCTGAATTTTTATGAATTTTTTATAGGTGTTTTAGGTACATTTTAAAGAAATGTTTGATTTTAGCGTTTGATGACGTCATATTGAGACTAATTCATGCTCCGATTTTAATGAAATACCCCCTATATTGAAGCTAAAGACATCTAGTTATGTAACAAACTATAAAATGTACAAATTACAGGACATTTATGGCAGTTTGATGACAAGAACTGCAAAAATCAAACACTTACCGGTTTTGTTCTCCTAAAACACCCAAAAAATATGTTTAAAAATTCAGAAAGTGTTTTTTTCTACTATTTTTAATATGCTCTTCAATTGTGCATACCAAAATTTTTTTTTAAAAAACATCGATTTTTTTAGTCAAAAAAAGTATAAGGGGTACCCCTTGTCATTTTTTTGACTCAAAAAACCGACATTTTTTAAAATTTTTTTTTGGTATGCAGAATTGTAGAGCATATTAAAAATAGAAAATAAAAGCTATTTCTGAATTTTTATGAATTTTTTATAGGTGTTTTAGGTACATTTTAAAGAAATGTTTGATTTTAGCGTTTGATGACGTCATATTGAGACTAATTCATGCTCCGATTTTAATGAAATACCCCCTATATTGAAGCTTAAGACATCTAGTTATGTAACAAACTATAAAATGTACAAATTACAGGGCATTTATGGCAGTTTGTTGACATGAACTGCAAAAATCAAACACTTACCCGTTTTTTTCTCCTAAAACACCCAAAAAATGTGTTTAAAAATTCAGAAAGTGTTTTTTTCTACTATTTTTAATATGCTCTTCAATTGTGCATACCAACATTTTTTTTAAAAAACATCGATTTTTTTAGTCAAAAAAAGTATAAGGGGTACCCCTTGTCATTTTTTTGACTCAAAAAACCGACATTTTTTAAAATTTTTTTTTGGTATGCAAATTGTAGAGCATATTAAAAATAGAAAATAAAAGCTATTTCTGAATTTTTATGAATTTTTTATAGGTGTTTTAGGTACATTTTAAAGAAATGTTTGATTTTAGCGTTTCATGACGTCATATTGAGACTAATTCATGCTCCGATTTTAATGATATACCCCCTATATTGAAGCTAAAGACATCTAGTTATGTAACAAACTACAAAATGTACAAATTACAGGGCATTTATGGCAGTTTGTTGACATGAACTGCAAAAATCAAACACTTACCCGTTTTTTTCTCCTAAAACACCCAAAAAATATGTTTAAAAATTCAGAAAGTGTTTTTTTCTACTATTTTTAATATGCTCTTCAATTGTGCATACCAAAAAAATTCTTTAAAAAACATCGATTTTTTAAGTCAAAAAAAGTATAAAGGGGCACCCTTTGTCATTTTTTTGCCTCAAAAAACCGACATTTTTTAAAATTTTTTTTGGTATGCAGAATTGTAGAGCATATTAAAAATAGAAAATAAAAGCTATTTCTAAATTTTTATGAATTTTTTATAGGTGTTTTAGGTACATTTTAAAGAAATGTTTGATTTTAGCGTTTGATGACGTCATATTGAGACTAATTCGATTTTAATGATATACCCCTTATATTGAAGCTAAAGACATCTAGTTATGTAACAAACTATAAAATGTACAAATTACAGACATTTATGGCAGTTTGATGACAAGAACTGCAAAAATCAAACACTTACCCGTTTTGTTCTTCTAAAGCACCCAAAAAATATGTTTAAAAATTCAGAAAGTGTTTTTTCTACTATTTTTAATATGCTCTTCAATTGTGCATACCAAAAAAAAATT